>JAGVSL010000133.1:0-600000 GCA_022494535.1 Himalopsyche phryganea | reverse complement strand
TCATCATCTGATGAGTAGTACAGAACAAATTGCTTTTATTTTTAAAACGTCGAAAAACACCAGTTTTTCGTTGCTCAACTGCTGCTATCTCACTAAAGGAAACTTCGTTCTGAAAAAGATTATTATTTTATTGAAATAATATATTCCTTATGAATCCTTGTGATAGATTAACTAAACCATCATTCATTTAATGTAATTTGGAATAATACTATGAAAATTACGTTAAAGGGAATTTTATATTGTAATAATAGAATTGAGTTTCCCAGAAGGCAAAGGGGATGAAAGGGTATCTCAAATTAGTTGAGGTCTAAATTAAGTATGATGACATGACGTTCGGTCAAAGGAAACTTGTACTCAAGGAAGTGCATGTCTTCAAAATATTGTTCGTATTTTTTGATGATGATGAAGTCATTAAATCACAATGCTATTAAATAATTATATTAAAAATTAAGACAGTTTTAATTGATTCATTATTATCGGAAAGTTCTCGTTAAAACAACAGCTTCTATTAGGAGTCTTAATACTTTACTTTGGGAACGGACACAGTCTTAAAAGATGTATTTATAATTTGTTTTTTATAATAATCAAAGGCTTACAATTAAATCCACTTTTGTTTAGATCATACTATTCACTTTCATAAAAATAGTTTTCACTTATAATAAATACATTCCACAAAAGACAATTTTTTTCACTAAAAATAAAGTGATCCCACATAGTAAAATATATTTAAAATATAAGACACTTGTACGATAAAATAGTTTTCATTCAATATAAATACTCACACTTTGTCAATATTAGGTCACCCTACTCTATATTAGACCACCTATATTGTCTTTGCTGCACGCATTAGAATACATGAAACCAAAACAGACCAACCCTAACACAACCTACCACAACTTAACTCACTTTGTTAAAGAAAATTCGTGACTAAGTGGAAACTATTAAAATCAAAGTTTGAGTGTACTAAGCTAATATTATTTAATCCAAAGTAAAAACTATCTAAATAAAAGTTCAAGTGTACCAAGTGAATACTATCTAATACAAACTGCAATTATTTATAACCCAAAATCAAATCGTAAATAGCTTAGTAGATTATTTGGAGTACCGTAATTATTTCCCTTTTCACGATTTTAAGATTTACTTCCCGGTGCCTCGGGAGTCAGGAAATTGAGTTAGTGAGCCACTGGCCGTAGTCTGACCCTAATAATGAATCGTCTCTCGGGCCTTCACTATAAATGAGGCGAATTTATTTTCAAAACGGGAAAGTTCTTGCTAATAAAATTAGACCAAGGATATAAAACCTCTTTGGGACAAATTGCATGGAAATAATATTCATGCGGGGTGCCTTGCGACGCAATTTGATTGAACATTGTACACGGTGGACAAAATATGCGGGAACACAACGCAAAAAGAGAACCTATTGGTGAAATTTGCTGCAAGAGTAAATTCACCATTCGTCAAATAACTTAAAACAGAAGATATTAAATTTTTATCCGCCACTTTCTATGACACTAAATAACAAAATCAATTTCAATCCAATTTTGTGTTAACCGTCAATTCTGGTGAAAAGGCATTATATCTGTGTGCGGAAGGAATTCTAAAATAACTACAATACATACATGCATATAATATAACAAGAAAGATTCGAATCAAATGTCATTCAAATACAAATCTTTTTTGACTTTTCTGAAAGTACCAATTTTAGACTACAGACTAAAACATAAAACACATTCAGATTTTTTTAAATCATGTCCGCTGCCTGTAAAGCATAATTATAAATTTCTAATGGAGGTATCAGAAGTTATTCTACTAAAACTACTTAGTTACTTGTCAGTTGTTCTGTTACTCTCTTCTTCAAAAAAAAAAGAGTAGGGATGGAAGGATAGGGCTGAGACAGTACTGGTGGTTAGCTAACAGAAGAGACTGGGTATGAAATATTTTTTTTTAAACCATATCCGCTCCCTATTCGGAGCATATGGCCATCACGCGGTTCCTCCAAGCTACTCTGTCTCCCGCCAGCCTCCTCGCCTCCTCCCAGGTCATCCCAGCGTCCCGTAGCTCCGCCGAATACATCCTATGGATGGTCATCAGCGGCCTTTCAGGGCGACGGAATCCATCCGATTGGTAGAAGAGACAGGCAGGATTCAGGCTCCCCTGGGGCATCCGCAGCACATGTCCAAGCCAGGTCCATCGTCGCTTTTTTATTTTGGACCTAATAAGAGGCTGGTCCGTCCGCTCTCTTACCTCCGAGTTCCTGATAAAATCAAACCACCGTACCCCTAGTATTCGCCGCAAACATCTGTTTTAAAAGCACAGTATACGGTTACCCTGTGCCTTGGTGAGGTGCCATGTCTCGCAACCGTAAAGCAACACTGTCAGGATGCATGCGTTGAATAAGTGGCACTTGATTCTGACCGAGTACAACCGTGAGTCCCAGACTTTCCGCATTGAGTTAAAAGTTGCTCCAGCTATCCCTAATCGGATTGCGAGCTCTTTACGCGGATTGCCATCTCCCGTGATGTGTACCCCCAAGTACCTAAAGCCGTCGACTCTCTCGATGTCTTGCCCCGCGCTCGTCAGAGGGTAGTCTGGGTCTGGACAGAAACTGTTGCAGAGCACATTGGTTTTACTCGCATTGACTTTGAGACCAATGCGATACGAGTTGCTCTGCAGCCTGTCCATTGTTTCCTGAATACCCTCGACAGATGTATCAAATATTACAGCGTCGTCAGCATACTCGAGGTCGCATAGCCTCAGATTGGAGGCAACGGTTAAACCTCGGTCGGGTGGAATTGACTTCCTCAGGATGAAGTCGAAGATTATTATAAAGAGGAACGGAGCCAGAACACAGCCCTGTCTGACCCCGGTCAAGACCCCAAACCATTCTGTCGTTACGTCGCCGATTCTGACACAGCATTCACTGCCCTCGTGCATGCATCTGATGATGGCGATAATCTTGGTTGGGATTCCGTACAGTTTTAATATGTCCCATAGGGAAGGCCGGTGCGGACTTTCAAAGGCCTTCTCGTAATCAACGAAGCAACACGCCAGCGAGCTGTTGAATTCGTTGCTTTGCTGGAGAAGGCATCTGAGATTATGAATCTGGTCCGCACAGGATCGGCCAGGTAAGAAACCGGCCTGGTTTTCCCTGAGGATACACATTACTGGAATCCTTATTCTCGCCAAGACTATCTGCGCCAAAGCCTTGCCAGGCACGCTGAGCAGCGTTATGCCCCGGTAATTGTCGCAGCAGAGTGGGTCACCTTTTTTGTGAATGGTGATGACCTCACTGTTTACCCAGTCCCTCGGACAGCGCTCCTGCTCCCACACCTTACTGAGAAGTAGGTGCAAGGGCTGCAAGAGTGCCTCCAGGCCGTACTTGAGAAACTCTGGGTGTATACCGTCCACGCCCGGCGCCTTCCCATTCTTTAACCGCTGCACAGCTGAGGTGATCTCAGCGTGCGTCGGTGCATGGTCGGAAATGTTTGGCGCTCGGGGGATATCTACAAGTGTGGCTTCGCTGGGTATGTCAAAGGGGTTCGAGGGAGGAGAACGGTTTAGCAACCCGCAGAAATGATCTCTCCAAATCTTTCTAACACGCTCCGCGCTTGACTCTATTGCCCCGCTGGGACTACGGGTGGGCCCGGGGGTCGGTGGTCGTCTACCGCAAATTTCGCGCGTGATTCTAAATAGTTTTCTTGTATCATTTCTGCGCGCTGCCGTCTCTGATGCTTCAATCTGGTTGTCCATGAATCGGCGTTTATCGAGTCGCACATGAAATATACGTCTTTCATAAATTTATATTTTTTTTATAATTTTCCATACCTACGAACAAAACTATTGAAAAATTAAATTAATGAAAACTGTCCGTACTGGAATGAAAGTCCGTGACTTTCGTAACTGAAAACAATGACGGAACAAAATTTTGATTTTTACTACATCCACATTTTTTATAACGATCTAGACACAAGATTTTGATCAAATGTGGCAGTATAACAAATTTTTAAAATAAATTTGAATTCCTGTGTACATAAATATTTATTTGGCAGCAGATTTACTTGCACTTTCCTACACCCACCCATGCAGTTCCATCTAGGGTACGAAATGGAAAAATTTACGAACCAGAAGGCTCAATTATAATCAACATAAAATATTGACATGTTTTTATACTAAATATTTTATTTAACTTTTTGAAATATTTTATCGAACCGGAACGCGAATTGATTTTTACGAAATAGTGCAAAATGGCTCATTGGCGTCAGCTGTAATATCAGGTGTTCTATTTTTCGGTAGGTAAATATTTCGGCACGATGGCGCAGTTAGTAATGTCTTTGGCTACAGCTACGGGTGTTTCGGGTTCAAGTCCCGGTGCGGACAGTTTCATAAATATTTGATCTTTCAATCGCTTTATAAATTTCTGTTCGTACCAATCCGATCCTCAAAAACGGATTGTAGCGAGAGCTATTAACTGACCACTAGTCCTGTTCTAGCCTTATCTTTCTATCTCTGCCCTGTTCGGAAAAAAAAGGTTGAGCAACTGAGTAACAAACAGTTTTAAAAGAAAACTTCTGTTGAGATACCTCCATTAGGATGCCATATGCTCATGCTAGACGTTTTTTTTTTCATGAACCAACAAAAATTATAAATTTATAAAACTGGTCCAATGTATACCAATTCTATTTACATACATAAATAAATAACCTGCAATGAAATAAAAGTGGATGCATTTATTCATCACTAGGTTTCAATTTTGACTGCTAAAAATATACAGCACTCAAATAAATGTTTCTTTTTTAATTTTACCCTATTAGAAATCCCAATTAAAATAGAGTATTTGCGACGGCTCGATGCCCTCTTTGCAATTAATTATTTTAAACAGCTGATTGCGTCGGTAATGCAGTTTCCTGCACGTGATTGGATGTTGAACCAGTTAGTCAACGTGGCAAACTACCAATTAAGATTGAGCAAACTTCATTTTGAATAATATGTTAAAGCACATGCCAGGTGTCTAATTAAAATAAGCTATCAATAGTTGTTTACTTTGACCACAAAAAAAATTAGAACGTACTTTCTGTTAGTTTAAAACTTGAAATTAGACTTAATGACCAATTCCGGGATATTGAGATCCCAGGATTGAGAGATTCTTAATCCAGTAATCCTGGAATCATAAAAAAGGTTCAAGATTGGATGCCCTAGTATCGACGGAAAAAATGTAGCGTTAAATTTTTTGTTTAGAATCATTAATCACTTTTAAGGTGTTAACTGTTAATTCTTGGTGAAAAAGCATTATATTTTAAAATAAAACACAATTTGTTTTATACTATTTCCACATTTAAACATTTATAATGATCAAGACCAATTTCACTTATCGCGTGCATTATTAACTGATGGAAAAAAACTGTTTATTTACTTTAAATATTAAGTAATTATATTAGAAATATCATTAAAACATAGTAAGAATTTTAAATACTCACTGCTTATTTATTTACTAATTTCATGTAAAAAACGTGCCGTTCTTATATGTATGTATTTTTATACACACAACCTTGAAATATGTCTTATTTTTTTGCACTTCATTCAAAGAAACTTTAATGTACAAATACATCATTATTTTACAGAATACTTATATGAAATTAAGTGTAAGATTATATGCTTCCTATGTTTGATTAAGCCGCAGAACGGATGATGATGATGACGAGGACGGTAATGCAGTCCGTAGAAGATGTTACACGGTCGGAGAGTGGCGAGAGACTGACGATCCTTTTTCTGTATTTTTCACTGGTTATATTGCGTAAACATTATGTAACTGATGTTGCGTGAAATGATGACTTGATTTAATTGTAATTTTATGGAAACTTTTTCTCTTTAAAAACAATTATAATTTTCGCTGACCGATAACAAACATTTTCTCGGATATCACATTTTGCAAATCCGCGGCGTCATGTATCCCTACACAAGGTATATCAAACAATTGGTTTAAGAACTATAGCAACAAATAACAAATAAATTAAATAGTCTACAATTAAAATGCTAAGGACCTTTTACGAATCAATACAAGTTGGTTGCGCCACCTACACCCGTTATGTGTATGCAGCATCTCTCTCACGCCCGCATTCTATAACGCACTGGAACCAATCTTGCTACTAATCTGAAAATGACGAATTAAACCACTTTAAAATTCAATTATGTGAGATTATATAATTAAAAAAGCGCTACACGAATACGTCATCGTTTTTTGGCAGTATAGAACGACAAAATATCGAATCATATTAAATTACGAATATGACACAATGGGGAAAATCTACTCTTGTAGCCACGTTACGATAAAAAGCTGTAAATATGAAATATTATATCGCTTTACGAGACCGTGCTAAATTTCAAATTTACACTCGTGTTTCATCAATATTTTGTACAATAATGTCAAACTAAGTGTATCGGGAAAACATTTTCACATAAGAAGAATGTTCTGCCGCCGAATATTTTATGAGCCTGTTGTAATAGGGGATGAATTATTGTCATGTAACATGGGGTGTCATGTCAAGATACGACAAACTAAATACTTCAATACAGAAGCTCAAGTTTGTCAAAATATTACCTGTTGCAAACACTTTTATTGAAACACAATATGACGATTTTTAAATATATTTTAGTAGTAGAGTAAATTGATTATAATACTCCGTATGCTGAGCTTTGAGAATAGATATCTTCGTCTAATTTTGGGGGTGAGGTAGTTTAATGTCATGATACCATGCAACGGACCAGAATACGTCTTGTTACAGCAATGATCCTGGAGGAATGTTGGAACTAAGGCATCTCATCCCGGGATTGAACAAAAGCCGGGTTTTTATGTTGTGATTTATTTTTTTTAAATTTATTTTAATAAAAATAATAACGTAGAAATACTCCATCGTGTAAATAAAAAAGATATTAAAATGATTAGCTTAGAGTTTTTATAAATTAATAAAAATATTAACAGTAATGGAGGATTAGTAAATAACATTTTAAATAGAACAGGCGGCTAAGCATTATTAAATTTATTTCCCTTGGGTTTTTCACCTCCAAGTACCAGTAATTGATCTGTAAAT
Source organism: Himalopsyche phryganea (assembly GCA_022494535.1). Taxonomy (NCBI): domain Eukaryota; kingdom Metazoa; phylum Arthropoda; class Insecta; order Trichoptera; family Rhyacophilidae; genus Himalopsyche; species Himalopsyche phryganea. The sequence goes on along the minus strand of JAGVSL010000133.1, from coordinate 592,915 downwards.
AGTATATCAGTGTTTATGTCTTACCCGCCTCCCCTCCCACGTTCAGTAGAATGGAATAAAGCCCACCCCACTCTTTATTTTTAATGTAAAAATTAGAATCATTGTTTACCTTAGAAATAAATGATCTTCCGATATGGTTAGTCTGAAGATGCTTCTTAAAGAGGCGAAACGCGTCACGTTAGTGATAAACCAAGTGGAATAACTAAGTTATCAATCTCAATTTTTTAAACCTTAACGGAAATTGAAAGACTAATTCCTTCATCTCTTTTTTGTAAATTTAATAACGCTTCATCAAACAATATTCACGAAGCATATTGTTCAGACGGTAACTCTAGTATATTTATTGTCTTTAATGTTCGACACGATTTTTCGAAATTAAATATTGCATTTTAGTTGAGATGAACCAATTTATTGAAAAAAGTCACTACTGAATCACGCCACCTACACCCTATGTACCCTAAGCAGTAGACAGCTAGTGAAATAAGGATTGCATTAATCAACTGCAACATTTTCAAATGCTAGTTAGTCAAATTTCATCAATTACAATTATAAGAATGTTTGTAAAAAAATATCATTGATGGATGTCACTTTAACAGGATCTGAATCACCCTTAAGAAGTCTCTTTTAAAACAAAATATATTAGCTATGGTTCGTGTCAGCACTGTAAAACACGCATATATGACTAAATATTCATAAAAGCAACGTGACGAAAATAAAATAATAAAACACAGATTCTGGATTTTAGACACATCGCGTTAATCCTCGGCTCCACCCTGTCCTGCGCTACTTTTCATGGATGCACAATACTGGGCTGGCACACAGGATTTTTGACGATTTCAGTATTGTAACTGTTATTTATTTAATTACTATACTATAATGCTTTTAACTGCCGTATGCTGCATGGTGAAGATTTCGAATTTTCGAAACAGGACATCTATAAAATGTATTCATTTTTCAAAACTAGTTGTGTTATAATTTTATTCTTGTTAACTTATTCTATCTGAAAAGAAAAATTAATCGACATATTACAAACCCTTCGTTGAATTGTTAGGCAAAATAAAACATCCAAATTTTATACACTTCTTTAAGTTTTGTCTTCACCTTTCGGCATGTACTAAAATTCAAGCGCATGGATTAGCTCTAGCAGTTAAGAAATCATGTTATCAAGAATAATTAATAAAATCTGACGTAGGAACTATATTTATGAAGATCTAAATTTACTACTGATCCAATAATATATTATTATTTTTTTAAACATATCTACTGCCTACCGACGAAAATGAATACCACACGGTTCCTCGAAAATTCTCTATCCTCCGCCAATCTTCTTGTTTCCTCACAGGTCACAGGTCATTCTTGCGTTCCTGAACTCCGCCGAGTACATCCTTTGGAGGGTCATCAGCGGCCTTCCAGGCTCCCATGGGGTATCTGCAGCACATGTTCAAGCCACGTCTATCGTTATTTATTTTTACTTTGAAAGTAATAATAGGCTGGTTCTCCTCTTCTCTTACTTCCGAGATCCTGACAAAGTCAAACCCCCGTACCTCTAGTATTCACCGCAAGTATCTGTTTTCCGAAGAACGGTATACGGCTACCTTAGTTATAAATATTATTTTATTTAACTTATTTACTAAGAATAATCTTTATTCCTTAAATATTCATATAAGTACAGAAGACCCCTCGATAACACGATTGCCGACAGCACTAAAATAATCTTGCGTCGCATGCTTATCTTCTGATTTTGTATGAGTATGGTAACCCCGATAGCCCGCTTCCAGATAGCTCGTCTTTTATCTACCGTGTTATCAAAAAGTCTACTGTAGTGAAGAAATATGCAGGTTTTTGTAATTATAGAATGACAACTAATTATTTAGTCAGTAACTAATTCTATAAATGGTCAGTTATGAAATCGACAAATGGTCCGTTATAAATAATAAATGCTCAGTTAATAATTATATTTGTGGAGTAAATAATTGCCAAATGGTTAGGTTAGGCTTAATGAAAAAATAGCCAGTTAAGATAAATTAATGACCGTTAGTTTTATTAACTGACCACGTGTATACTGAACATTTATTAATTTGACTGACTGAAAATTGAAATAAGAAGGACAATAGAATCAAGTATCATTAAAAGGCAACAAGGAAATTAATTGACTTATAGGGGAAAACTTTCATGTTTCATGAAAAGCGGATTTGAGTTGTCTCTGTCGTATACTCAGTTCTTTGAAGGACACATTATTTCTGATTACAATTCTCGTTTTGATTTCTTTGATAACATTGTTTTGGACCTTGATACAATATCATGAATTATTGAACATGTTTCAAGGAAATTATTATGTTGAAACGCTCTGATTGACGGCTATAGTAGGAAACAGTTGGCTGGAGTTGGCTGAAAATTCATCCCACATCAAAAATATAAATTTAAATTCACAACATAGCGCCAGGAAATGATCCTGCAGGTTTCGCGGGATCCAGAATGAATACAGTGGCATGCGTGGCCCGAAATATTAAATGTTTTTAAAATCGTGCTTATAATCCAACAATGAAAATGGAACATTACTTTTAAAGGGTATTCATTTCAACAGCTTTATTTTTACAATGAATTCACTGTAGTAATAGATCTCATGCTTTCATTTAATACGTGATAAATAAAATTAATATCGTCAACTGCAAAAATATGAATTTAAAATTAAATAAACAATGAGTTAAAAAATAAAACACAAAAAAATGTTTATGTCAGTGCTTATAAATTATTTTTACCCCAATGTACTCCACATATGGACTCCTAATGGAGGTATCTTGAAATATTTTTTCTACGAGAACTGCTTGTTACTCAGTTTCTCAATCACTCTTTTTCGAAGAGAGTGAGGATAGAAAGATAGGTCTAGGACAGGACTAGTGGTTAGTTTTTAGCTCTAGCTACGCGGTTTTTCAATGAATTTATGAAAATGCCGCGTCCGCTATCCACCTGATCGGTACGGTAAAGTTCTTACCATTAGACAATAGAGGCCGACTGTAAATCGAGGATAATCTGTACTAAATATCAAAATTTACGCAATTTATTCAAGTTGTCAAGTTATCGACGTCCGTGCCTCAGTTGATGGCGTCGTTGGCTGCGGTTAGTTTTGATTAATTGATCTTTCAATCGAATTATGGATTTATGTTCGTAGTCTGAGTGTTTGTGATGTCTAAAACTCCCTCCGTCCCAAGCATCTGATCCTCACAGGGCGTAGCGAGAGCGACTAGCTAACCGCTAGTCCTGTCCTAGCCCTATCCTTCGGTCCTTACTGTCTTCGAAAAGGAGTAACAAGCGGTTCTCATAGAAAAATTCTGTTAAGATACCTTCATTAGGCGACCATATGCTCCAAATACCGTGTAGACCGCATGAAGTCATACGATATAATTAGGCTTCGAAAAAAAAACAGTGTTAAGTCATATCGCTATTTTTTTATTCTGGCAAAAAGCATAATATGACTACAACTTTTCAATATTAAATCTTATGATTTGTATATTAAAAAGATTATTCTTTATAATGTACAAAAAATCTTTTAAAAAAAACGAATAACTGTAGGTACTTTGAAGAGAAAGTACTTTGAAAAAAAATGTTTTAAATGCGATTATCTCAGAACATGTTTTTATGACAACACTTTTAGTCAGTATACCCTCAATATTTTGCGAAATAATCTGTGTTTTGGCGTTTAATTTTAAATCAATCCTGTAAGAATTGCAATTAATCCGGTTAAAAATCTTATGCATGTCTATGACCGGTCTGTCAAATGCTGAAGTTCACAAAGCATGGCTACGAAAAAGCGGTACCAAGGCAAGTGAAGCCCAACTTTGTTATCAAACTAGAACTCGACGTTGACAAGGGATGTTCTCGAGGCCATTTACAAACGAAACTCACACAGTCGTACATTTTACAATTAATCTATAACCTAGAAATATATATATATAAGTAACATTTTATTTATGTGTCACTATAGAACCCTGTCTCGTAAAAAATGAGGAAAGAGTAATATGAGACGTCTAAAATCAAAATCCATCATATACCAATCATTCAGTTTATTGAGTCAGAAAAACGAAATGTGAGTTAAATATGCAGTCTTTGCTTTTCCCTTTTCTCATTTATTACACGAAACTCCAATAAGCTGGGTGGTAATACTGACTATAAAGTGAAAGATAACTTAACTGGGATATACGACGTAAATTGTTTGAGAATGCCTGGACAAAGATGGGCGAATACTTGTTTATCACCATCCAGGATGTCTAGGATAATCAAACACCACTTTCAGTCCGGTTCATCTCTTATTTATTAATGAAGATGCAGTGGCTTAATACACAAAACTTACCAGTAAAACATAAAATTGAGTATACATTTTTACAATTGACACAAAAAACGATTTTAAATTTAAATTAAAGTCAATTTCAGAATAAACCAATACAATTTATAATGATGCGGAGGACGCCAAGCGCGCCCGCCACCGGAGGCCGCCGAAACCAAGACTGACTGCCAAAATAAAAATTAAAACTTCAAACAATGTAGGTTCCTCCTTTTGTCAATGACTGTCGTCAAGCGGACGAGTCTATCAACAAGCACATGCTTTCTAATTTCAGCTTTAGCCCATCGGTCGGTCAGCAACCGATTGATTTTTAACGGCCATAAACCGGTTCGGCTAAATAATTAATTACCACGAATCATTGTCATTAAATCTGTTCGCTGTCAGCTCTGGATCCTTTTAAAACTTAATCCTAACAAAAAAACCAGGGTGTGTCATGATATTATACGATAGATAGTAGGGGAAAACCTGCATGAATTTGACACCCTATGAACTGGACAGTTGTAATATTGACAATAATAAGCAAGCAAACACAGTCCAAATAAAATAAATTTGCGTTAAATATTCAGTTATTTGTAAAAATTTTCTCTCTGTCTGATTCACATCTCAGATAACTCAAAAATTCCACCAACATAATGCTAAGGCAGATAACCTTCTAAAGAATTAAATAAAATGTTGATATTTCTAAATATATTTCTACTGACTTTACTCGGAAAGTATCTAATTATCAAACCTCTCAATAAAATGTATAAAACTGTGGTAAAAATCAGTAATATTTGATTTATAATTGACCATTTGAATATTGCTTTTCCGGTTATCTCAATTTAGGATATCTGGAGATGTCTGAATAATGAACTGGAATCGCAATACTATAAGTCGTTTCATTTAATATTTGAATGATATATAACTTGCAAAACTTGACAAACGAAATTTTTTTTTAAATGTGTACGCATGTCACGTAAATCATACGCAGAAACCGATATGAACAATTTGATTTCACTTATATTTATTGCAATTATTATCGGCTGACTGGCTAGTAAAAAAGGTGTATTGTTATTTATTGGAAATAAAATAAGACCGAAAAAATTCGGTCGATAAAACTAATAATTTACGCTTGAAGCACAAAAACGTCGTTTACTTACTATTGCAAAGTACGGTAACATATCGGTTATTGCTTTTAGACCCCTCATATACATTGTTAATTGAATCGCCATTTTACTTCATAAAACTCCGTTATCATAGATTATAATTAATTAAAAATGAACTTTAAATTTATAATTAAAATTATTTTGAATTAGTACTACTAAAGCTAAGAAAAATCGGTTTTATTATATTTCTTTCGATGGCGTGGCCGAAATTGCCATCAATAGTATTATAGCTAACAATTCTCGTAGAACTAATTGCATTTTCTTTTAACCATTACTCATAATTTGAAACATATGGATTTCTAATGAACAATATTAACAGACGTCATTTAACGAAAACTTGTAGGTTGCTCAACCCCCATATTAAGAAAGGGTAATCCACCAATCCCATTCTAAAACCGGGGTGTAGTGAGAACGATGAGTTAACATATTGTTCTGCCGTTCTATCATTGTCCATTTATTCATTATTCAAAAAATGTTTGAGTGACTCAATAAAATATTGTAGTTAATAACAATTTCTGTTCAGCGGCCTCTTAAGGAGTGGAAATGGCAAAAAAACAATATGTTAACATTTTTCGTTTGCAGTGGTATGTTTATCTATTTTCTTAGTAGAGTGAAAACAACGTCTACAATAATTCTGTTTGTCCGTATATAAAATCGCATTTCTGTCGAATCATTCGATTTCTGACTACGGCAAAATTAGACCTATTCTGGTGAATCCCTGCTGCCAAAAATTCGGCGGCGTTTCCGGAAAAATATCGTATTTTATTCCCGCCGACGTGTAGCGGCTGCCTTGCGTAAGCCGGATGAAAAATCTGTCTAAAACATGATTGATTGGGAGCTTTAATATCTTTATTTTGGAATTTTTGTTCGGTGCGAATTTCCGTATTTACTGACCACACCTGTGGCTATTGTGAAAAGCAAATTTTCAATTTGCAAATTGAATTTTGCCAGTACTTAAAATTGATATAAAAATTGTAAAAATTGGCACGCCGGACAATGAATGGGAAAAATTGTTCAGGACGATACGGCAATCGATCGGATTTGTTGGCCCCACCGGAAATGCCAACATGGTTGCATCTCTCACAAATTTTAAGGCATTAAAAGAGTTCACGGCGTCCTATGGAAAGCGATTGGACCGCAATTCCTAAAGTCGCACACTTTTATTAATATTAATATTTATTACTTAACGTCTTGCAAGAGTGCATGCAACCAATTCTTGAGGAATATCTCATTCGACATTCCTGGTAAAAATTTGAAACAAGCATAACGTTGTTACGCTGCGGAATACACCCTGTAAGAACAGTGCAAAACCGTAGCGGCTGGCGGCGGAGTACAATGCTATTAACAAAAAATGGTCATAATGCTTTCAAATAATAACACTTGACATGGAAGCTGATAAAATTATCTATATTATTGCGTTATAATTAACTTCCAATAGAATCTGCATCTTCTTTCTAATCAAATAAATTTGGTTATGTTTTTGCAGCTGCAAAATATATAAACCACGAATAATAATTAGCTATGTCTTAATAATAAGTATTTTAACCCTAAAACCGCGTTTGTCTCAATATTTTTCGCGTGCTTATTGTCTTTCTCTATACCATTCACTATTTATTTTAATATATATTGTATACTATTCTGTGTTTTTTTTTATTTCCAGCGTCGACTGAACCCAGCCCGTTTCGACCTCTCTCCGGACCGTCGATTCATCCTACTTGCCTTAAACGTCCAGAAGCTGTTTCGACATTCTTACCTAGCCCAGTACAGCGTCTACGACATTCTGACCACGTGAGTACTTCTAACTTTTAAATTATCGGATTATATATAAAACGGAAATTTAACCGCGACAACAAATGATTAATTCATGAAGTTTTCAATCTAGTGTTAACAACGAAAAGTTTCAAACCATACCAAGTGCCAAATAATCATACTTTTACGAATACCAGACTGCTCATCTGTCATCTATATATATAAAAATGAAGATTTGTTTGTCCTCTATGTATTCCTTTACCATTCATTCGATTTCGATCAAACTTTGGTGAGTTGTTGTGCGCCCACCCGTAAAGGTTTCTGAAGAAAAACATTTTTAATCTACAATCTAAAAAAAATAATGAAATACGCACAACTAGCGATATCTCTGAATCAGATGGAAAAACAAAATATTTTGTTCATCAAAAATAGAGGTCTGCATGGGCCTGGGAATTTTACCTGGCCCGGCCCATGATCCGAACTCGGGCGAGTAAAGACAATTCAGATTCGGGCTTGGACCGGGCTCAGGTAAGGAATTCAAATTTTAGAAAAATATTTCGTACTATATTCGGGTCATGAGTCAGCCATAAGGCAATAGTTTTCATAAATTAAATAATTTATTTCACATGTGCTATGAATATCGTTGGAAATATGGAAACAATAACACATATTGTTTGAAAAGTATAAATGAATTAATGTATTAAAAAATAAATCGGGCTTTTTTCGGACTGAGAAAAATAAATCAGGGCTTCGGGTAACAAGTGTAATACTGAGACTCGGGCTCGGACCGGGTAATTTTATAAAATTTAGACCCGTACAGCCCTCTAATCCAAAAGCACTTCAATAAACAAAATTAAAACACAAATCCTTTCTTTATTTGAATGGCATTGCAACGCATGCCGGGTACTCAGTAGTTTTGAATAAAAACATATTTCAAATATAAAAAACTGTGATAAAGTGATATTATAAAGTGTGTATCGACAGCGTTCTGGCACAAATGTATCGTCGAATTTCTCATTAATCACTAATCACTTTTAAGGTGTTAACTGTCAATTCTTGGCAGAAAGAAATTTTAGTTTCAAATGATTAAGTTCTTATAAAAATGAAAATTTGTACAATAAATCTGTGGCACTGTGACAAAAGTTGGCATGTCCATTTTTGTCATATTGGTTTTATTCTCACAATAACATATTTGTAAGCATGTAGTGGCAAAATTCGGTTTACTATTCATTATCCATGAAGAAGATCTATCGAATAAGTGTATTCCATTTAATTTGAATTTTGGATAATATTCCAAGGTACACATTTCTTCTCGTGTAATCTAAAGTAAAACTGACGTATCAACTTTTGCCATAACTTCACGGATATACGCAATAAAAAAAAACACATTTATTGGACTACTAGTGAGTACCCGGCATGCGTTACAATTCCATTCAAAGAAAGAAAGGGTTTGTGTTTTAATTCTCTGCACGTGCTAAAATTTCATAAAATTACCCGGTCCGAACCCGAAATCTTCTGGCCCGGCCTGACCCGAGCCCTAGTCTCAATATCTCACTTGTTACCTGAACCCGACCCGAAGCCCAGATTTATTTTTCTCATCCCCAAAAAAGTCCGATTTATTTTCTAATATAGTAATTCATTTATACTTTTCAAAGAATATATGTTATTGTTTCCATATTTCCAACGATATTCCTAGCACATTTCAAATAAATCATTTAAGTTATGAAAACTATTGCCTTATGGCTGGCTCATGACCCGAACATAGTACGAAATATTTTTCTTAATATTTTGTTTTGTCGTCTGATTCAGAGATGTAGCTAGTTATACGAATTTTGATTCTTTTTTAGATTTTTTTTTAGATTTTAGAATTAATTTTTTTATTCAGAAACCTTCACATGTGTGCACACAACAACTCACCAAAGTTTGATCGAAATCGGATGAATGGTAAAGGAATGCATAGATGACAAACAAACAAACAAATATTCATTTATATATATATAGATTTACACAATTTTACGAAATTATCAGGACAGAATTCTTTCTTCACGAGCGTTTCGATCAATTTAAAAACTTGTGAGACTCGCAAAAGTAGATAAAATTAATTTTATTTTTATAAATTTTCTTATAGACTTTCTACAAAAAATTAGGTATTAAATAATACAACACATATTTATTTGATACGAATAATTTGACAATTTTTATTGAATAGAAGAATTCATTCCCATTGTCATTTGGATGATTTCCTAATTGCATAGCATTAATTTTGATTTATTTTACATACCTATCCATCGCCTGTATCATATATGCAAATAAATTATATAGTAACGTCAATTTAAATAAGAATAAATTATAATAATATGACAAACAATCCGAAAAGATGATATATGCCGAGACACATTCTGTAATTGGATTGAATAATTGTCTTATAGGTTTCTTCGCGTATGGTATTTCTTATTTCAGTGACAAAGCGAATTTTATTGTGTCATTCGTTGGCAGCATTTGCTCGGGTAAACGAAAACAAGAATCGTGAAAATCGAGAATTGCCAACCTTAGAGACGGCATTAAGTATTCCAATTGAATATTTAAATATTCGATATTCGAATATATTCGGATCATTTTTGATATTTGGTTTTTCGAATATTAAATAAATTATTCATTCATAGTATTAATGTATATTTTACCACTGGGTTAACAAAAAATGACATTCGTTGTCACATTATATCTTGAATGTAATCTATCTTTTGAACTGAAACACCATAATATTTTCGATGTATTCGGCGGCAATCGTTTTTAAATTGAGAATTGAAATCATTGTTTATCTTAGAAATAAATAACTTTGCGATGTAGTCAGAATCAAAGTGCCACCTATTCAACACATGCATTCACGAGGGCTGCTTTGCGGTTGCGAATCGTGGCACCTCACTAAAGTAACCCTATGGATGTACTCGGCGGCGATACAGTGAGACATCCATGTCTACGAACAGAAATCAACTAAAAAAATAATTTATGAAACCTTCCGACGTTGACCGCTTTGCTTAAGGCCCGGCTTCATTATTGTTTTATACAATTATTAATTGCGTATACTAAGACTAAAGAGCTATCAATAAATCAATGTATGAAAGCGTAGATACTGGTATTCGAACTCGTGGACACCCCAGTCAAGGAGGACGACGTTTAGCATTCGGCTAAAGGAATAGCTTCATAATTATTGGTTATAAAAACCCACTATCCATAGAAGTGAGTAAAAAGTGATGAATTTTTTACTGGCGTCTCAATACTCAAATATCAGAGATACATCCTTAGCCGACATAACTTTTAAAATTTCGCTGGATCGATTCGCTGCTTAAGCCATCTCCGAATTCCTTTTCAATTATAAATGTTAATTTTACATTTGTAATGACGACTTATTTAAAAGATTATTTGGAATTTCTTTTCAATTTGGTTCCCGCCTACGCTAAATAATTCTGCTAAACGTATTCAAGAAAAAGCTTCGCAATAAATAATTGTCTCTTCTAAATAGCACTATTTAAATACTAAGAATAACGATTATTCAAATTGTATCTTGGAATTTTTCTGATCCCCTAATAGATGGATTTCGCTTGGAAACATTAATTATGCTATCCCCAATTAGAATTAAGTTTATGGATCACTTCCACTCACTAACTGAAGTATATAATATTTCAATGAACATTATAAAGAAGCATAGATTTATAGAAAATATTCACATTTATTATTAACAAGTGATTTATGTCATAAATTATTTCGTAACTGTATAAGTAATCTTAAAGCAAGCGTCTGCTATCTTGAAGTAATTCAGGTACGTAGTGCAGCTGTCAACATCGTCAGCTTTAATTTGGATTATTGAGATTTTGTACACTTCCATGTATTTTGTCACTAATGACCCGGGTTTCGCCTTTCGGCATCTTCAGGCATTCGAGCACACGAATGGACTCAAACTGACAGACAGTAAACAGTGTCTAACGTTTATATAGAAGATACAAATACGACAAATATTATTTACGAGGTAAGATATTATACATCTGAGAGCCACACTGATACCTGAGTTAAAATTTCGAAAATCGCCTTAATCCTTAATTTGTAAACAACGCATTAACAGAGTGGCGAATTGCCGCTTTCCAACTTCTTTTAGAATTACCAGTGATTTTACAATTATAATAGTATTGTGGGTTTTGACGGGATGCAATTCGACGTAAGGGTAAATATATACAATCATTCCACTTTAGTGACATCTGTTAGATGTTTCAACGTATAGGATATAATAACGGAGAATTAGGAAGGTTCAGCTACACAAAGTAGGAAGAAATGAATTTGAAGAAATTACAAAGAAGTCAGAAGGTACACAAAGTGTGTACGTTACACATTATTCGACATTTCTCTTAAAACATTAAGCTTTGAATTAATTTAGAAATAATAATATGTGCAGTTTTTAAGCGCAGTAAAAAACCATTTGATTCGGTAGCTAACATGGTTAAAATTATGATCCTTAAACACGTTTGTATAATTTAGTACAAAGACTTTGAAAAAACAAATACTTACTTAAACAAAAATACTTTCTCGACGTAAGAAAAAGTGGGCTAAAAAATTGGCAGAACAACAATAGTCTCCTTTATTTCGTTGACTTTTCCGACTGAAATAAAGATAAGTAAACAGACTTGTAAGAAAGGTCCGCAAATCGCGATGGAAAAACCGCCAGACGATGAAAAAGTTTCATTTCGACATGTAATTGCCCCCTTTTCATTTAAATTTTATTTTCTACCGTCTGTCCTTTTGCAAGAGTGAGGAGAGGTTGCGGTGATGGCAGATTAAAGATTTTAGTGTACTTACCTAGGGCGCTATTCTGTGACTTTGAGAGTTCGTCGGGTTGTATAAAAAATCAGCCGACAAACTGTCACGAACTTTAAGCTATGGTTTTGTTCACAAACAAAAGCCGTCATTTAATTCCCATCAGTGCTCATTCATCACTTTAATAGTTCTAAATGTCAATAATTCTTGTTGCAAAGAATATTTTAACACGTAAAACTGTATGTCGTAATTGTATCTTGTAGACATATAAATGTATTATTAACAGTTTTTATATTCTCAGATATTTACTTATAGTGTTATTCACATATCAGTCCTGAAGCCTAATGGTCAACACTGTTAGGCTTTGATCTACTTAGTTGTGTTATTACTACTCCGGAATACTTGTAACCATTTATACATAAATTTTTCCATAGATTTATGGATTTGTTATCTGATATCATGCGTGTATTTATATTATAGTGTTTTGATAGGTATTTCATTTATTGGGTCAGAAACTATTTCAATTTTTGGTCAACATAAACGTGGTCATTAAATAAAAATAATGATCAATAATTTATTTGAAATGGTCAGTTTTTAATTAAATCTAAACTTAGTTTATTAAGCAATTATTTAGTTGCCGTTTTGATAGTCCCCACCACACTTTATTTTATCATGAAACGGGCGTTGAGAGAGTGACCATATAATATGTAGCCATTGATTTTTTAGTTATATAGTTACTCTAAAAATCTATTAATACTATCAATTTACTGACACTACACGATAACAGTGGAAATGGTTAAAAAAAAATATACATACACACAATATACGTTTAAGGAGTTTGCAAGATTGTTATTGTTTTGTAAAACACTTTCATTTCTTAACATTGTCAATTAAATTTAATTCATAATCATAAGCCAATAATTTTGATAATTAATAAATAATTTAACAGTATTTTCAGATATTAAAGAAGTTAATGCCTTTGTCGACCTCTGTGGTCTAGTGGTAAAAGCTTTACCCTAGGTGACCTACGATCAGGTGGGTCTTAGTTCAATTCTCAGCAAGGTCAACATCAAATTTAGATTTTTTCAATTTAAATTTGTGATCTTGGACATGAGTGACTTATAAAAATTCTCATCGAGTTTATCTCAAATTTTCAAAATATTTGGTGTATTGGCTGTCATTTTTTATTAAAAAAAAAAATACCTTTTTTTCAGTATGAAGGTTAAAAATTTAACATAATTTAGAGTTAAAAGCTTTTGGGATGAAATATGATAAATCGGGATGTGACGGATTAAATTATACTAAAAGATCGTGTGACAGCTTTTATGAATTGCATAGAAAAATGTGTGTTAACTGCATACACATTTTCAATTTTTTTTAATTTTTTCGCTATAGATTAATGGTCGAATAATTAAGAAAGATGTTTCTGCGCACTAACTGCCAAAATAATCTATTACGAAAAAGGAGAAAACTCATATTTTATTTGTAAATATATAGAAGAAATAAAACGGTTACAGCAAAAACATAGACTGGCTTGAACATTTTGTTAGATTTACTTTAAAAACAAAAACTGTCATTAGTATATCATTAATGTGGGCAAAACTAAATTAAGATACCGTCTCACCGTCTAATGAAAATCGAAGAAAATTCTACTTAAGAAATAAGCTTCTTTATTTTTACATTACAATGGTCCCTAAACTTTTTATATTATTTTAAAATTAATATTGATAACATTGTTATTATTCTGGCTGATTAATCAAACATAGGAAATTATTCCGTACTTATTTTAATCGTGATAGTGAAGTGGACTTTACTTCAATAAAAACAACCAGTGGAAAAACAGAAGTTTCAATTTTAATTTTATATTAAAGATGAACTTACACCAAGTCAATCTATTGAAAGTAAGAAACGTTTAAATTTAACAACTGACCGTCGTATTTAAATTGTTCGTTAACAATCATTACGCATATTACAACATCATTATATATATTGATTACCCAGTTCCAAAGTGTAACAACTCAAAAAGTATAGTTCTGAGATAATTAGAAAGATTTTCGCTATGTTTAATCTTTTACTTTACATCTAATTTTTGTAGCTTTTAAATAAATTCTAGGATTTTCTAAAAGACACATTTAAAATATATTTTTTTCTAATGTTGATAACAGGAGTTTTTACATGTTTTCATAGGATTTTCGTAGTTGTTACAGTTTGTATCTAAAGAAACACTGTCATTCTAAAAAAAACACATATCTTAGTTACATTTTGAAACCGTTAGATATCGGTATTCTAAGCGTTTCCCAGAATTCACAGAATACTGATTTGTTTTCGACTTTTGTTACACTTTGGAACTGATGTATCAATATATCCAGCATTGATGATCGTACGGTATATGGATTTAGTATTATTATATGATTAATATTCACTTGAATGAATAGACTTGGACTAATAAATTAGATACTTTAGAATAGGTCCTTAATCGAACCTTGTTTTTATTTGTTGATAAAAATATTAAAATAAGAAAGTCAAAGATGTCCGTTATGTCCGTCTATTTTCATTTTATTAAATTTCTCGTTTCTCAAGTCTATGACTCCATACATTAGTGCAAAGAGATAATGTGTCATTACTTTTCTAAAGCAGCCCTATCCAAAATAGATGAACAGCCAATGTTGGAAGATTATAGAAATACTGATTTACTTGGTATTTAACAGCATTTGGGCCATTTTTTAAATACAGAAATATTAAAAGCAAGTAGGTCGATAACAATTGCGAAAAAAATCGAAAATACCTAAATATGGCTGCTTTTGAAAAGTAGAGACAATTTAAAATGTCCCTCAAATCAGCTCTTGGAAATATGATGCTTTTCTGAAAACCCTTAAAGTCTTTTAACATCATGTGAGAAGACCCCGGATCGAAGAGAGGCGAACGGCTGGTTATCCAGAGTCATGGAAGGGCTGTGATCTCAGACAAACACCATTTCAAATCCGGTTCAAAACTTATTTATTTTTCCATCAAAGATGCAGTGGTTTACATTATACAAATATATAAATCCTAACACATAAAATTGATTCTACATTTACATTTACTTTGCAACTGAATTTACTTTAAGTTATAATACAAATGACACGACAAACGATTTTAAATTAAGTCCAATGCAAATCAAAAAAAAACAAACAATTCACATCGTCACGTCACCTCCGCCGCCACGAGACCTCGTCCAACGACGTAATCGACTGTCTACAAATACAATTTAAAAAAAACTCCCTGAATCGTCGGAGCTACCTCTAAATGGACTCGTCCAGGGGGCGTACCCGGCGGCTATTGAACGGCATGGTAACAAGTTTTGGGCCGAGTTTGCGAATTATTGCCGCTGCCGCTGGGTGATTTCAGTTCTGGACACTATTGAAACTTATACTTAACAAAAACCAGGGTGTGTCACATGATACTATTTTTTACCTTCTTCTGAAAAAATGAGTTTTGTGACATTTGCTGTTTTTATGTCAACATTCTTTTTATTGAAATTTAAAACATTTCATTTCTTTTTATTCTATCAAATCTTGATTAAGATGAACTAGTTGCTTTGATACTTTGTACCATTATATAATGACGTTAATGCCAATTCAAGCAATGAATCAAATCTCAGTCCAAGCCGATTGGGAAACACTGCTTATCTTAAAGAAGAAATATGAGTTTAATTACCAGGTGATCGTAACGAGGTGAACCAAGTTTATAACCAACTCAATCATCAAATTAAATCGAGGGTATACTGACACAACGCATTAATTAAGCCAGTTTTTGATGATTTAGGTCATAGGATATAATGGTTTTGAAAAAAATATCAAGTGACATTGCCAATTGTTTATTCTGGCAAAAAGCATGATATAACTATAACTAATCGACACAAAATCTTATGATTTGTATACCAAAAGAAATATTTTTTATAATGTACAAAATTTATGCAGAAATTGTTTTTATGACTTAATGCATTATGTCAGTATACTCTCGAAATCTCAACACAAACCAATTGGGAGCCACTGCTCTTCTTTAAGAATAAATATTAGTTTATGTACCAGTAGTCCATAATGGATTTCTAACACTTTACACTAACTCAATTAACAAAGCATATCTCAGTCCAAACTGGTTGGGAGCCCATTGTTATCCTTTAAGAAGAAATGTGAGTTTAAGTAGTGCGAGAGCATAAGCGTGATGGTGATGAGCTCGGAAAAGATTTTAATCTCGGCAAGCTTTTCTGAAGCGTCAACTTTGAACGGTGTTAATGTGTCGGGCAGCTACTGAAGTCGTTTCATGACGTCAGTCATTGTGTTTTTTGCCTGTCACCCAAGTTAATTCCTGATTTATATCGTTAATAGTACTAACGATATTATAACGTACACTTAATGCACCATTGTATGAAGACATTAATAATATTTTAAATTATTATCGTACATTATGTCACCTTCATACAGAAGAAACTGACCAATATGATGTTGGGTAAGTTGTGTAGTGGTCAGCGTCGTTGGCTTACGAGTTAAAATCCTGGTATGGACAATTTATAATTTAAGACATCGACTGAGGGTGCTTGATGGAATTTCAATATCAAATTTGGATTATTGAGATTTTGTACACTTCCATGTATTTTGTTACTAACGACCCGGGTTTCGCCTTTCGGCATCTTCAGGCATTCGAGCACACGAATGGACTTGAACTGACAGTCGTGTGCTCGAATGCCTGAAGATGCCGAAAGGCAAAACCCGGGTCGTTAGTGACAAAATACATGGAAGTGTACAAAATCTCAATAATCCAAATTTGACAATTTATAAATTGATTTTTCAATTAATTTTTGTTTGAAAGCATGGATGCTTGTGATGACTAAAATTTTCTACCACCCATCCGATCCTAAAAACTGAACGTCGCGAGTGCCATTAGCTTACCACTAGTCCCGTTCTAGCACTATCCTTCTATCCATACTCTCTTCGAAGTTGAGCTACTGAGTAACAAGCAATTCTCGTGAAAAACTTCTGTTAAGATACCTCCATTAGGAGACCATACCATCGTTTCCATTGCAAAATTGTATTTCTGAAAATTCTCAATTTTTCAGGGCAGCATAAAACCAGTTAAACACGCTTTTAATATTAAATATATCGATGACCCAGTTCCATAGGACGATAAGGTACAAATTTGATGTTTTCAGTTATGTTAACCATTATATTCGAACACCGTTCTTCTACAGTAACACAAAAGTACAGCTTGTAAAATGTACAGGTTTTCTCTCAAAAGGCAGATATTTGCGTATAGAAATCAGCAAAATTAAATAATACCTCAGTTCCGTATACATACATATCGGAATATCGTATTGTAAAAATATATTTTTGTGAATTGAGGCATTCTATAAAGAAACAACCTTTAATCCTAAAACTATAAACTATTGAGCACCTATTTGAATAAAAAAGTGATACAAATAATTAGCCATCACTTTTTACGAGTCAGTTTAGATGAGTCAAAACTTTGATCGGCCATATCTCAAAACTAACAATTTTTAGTTAATCTATGAAACTAGACCATCGATATATACTTAACCATAATTGTCAAAAGTGTTATTTTGCATGCACTTAAGTGCGATTTTCGCAGTATTAATAATACAAAAAGTCGAAAATGTATTATGCCAGTGTACAATGGAAACGACGGTATGTTTCACATTGGGAGCGGACATGGTTTAAAAAAAAAATTTTTTGGCATGTTGGCTATTGCAAATTTTGTCATAATTTCGCGGAACACTAATAGCAAGTTAAGAGACGAGCATAGGTTTAAAGCCACTACAATAAAACTTGAAGCAAAGGTAACAAATTTTTTAAGATTTTATACATTTGCATGTATTACGTCACTAACGACTTGGGTTTTGCCTGTTGGCATCTTTATGCATTCGAGTACATGAATGAACTCTAACTGACGACCCAAATTTGATATTGAAATTCTATCAAACACCTTCAGTCGATGTCTTAAATCAACAAAAGTAACATTTTAGTATAAATAACGCACAAGACTTTTGAACGTAGACGATTTGTTGACAATTAACACTACCTATATAAACCACATGCTATCAACAGAAGTATTTCCTGTAGGATAAAGACATGTGGAGAAAGATATTGGTTAATTGACAAGTTAATGTCTTTATAAATGGACTAATCGATTGTAACTACAAACAATTTGTTGGACAGCGGCGTACCTAGATGATGCAATCGTCGTAGATGCACTGTATATTATTATATAATTAATTAATGTGTTTATATATTACCACAGTCTATATTATCTACATTTCGGTATACAGGGCGTCCTTGACAAGGCTGACAAAAATAAGCTTTCATTTTATATGTTTTTTTCGAATACCTGTCACTACAGCTGATAGCCAATGCGTAGTTTATTTTGAAAATTGGAAAATTGCTCGAGATAAACTCAATGAGAATTTTTATACGTCACTCATGTCCAAGATCACAAATTTAAATTGAAAAAATCTTAATTTGATATTGACCATGCTGGGACTTCAATCAGAACCTACCTGATCTATATGGCAAAGCTCTTACCTATAGACAACAGAGGCAGACAACATTCGCACATTGGAAAAAATGACTTAAAGTAAGTTAGCCAGTCCAATAGCCAGTAGTCAAAGTACGATCTTGGGCGTTCGTCCTATTCGACTGCGGTGTCTAAAGGCTCAAACACGCACGAAGCTATCAATTAATCTGTCTGTCTACCTGTTATACGGACTCCTCCCAAGCGGTAAACAGTAGTGACGTAAAATTTTCACATGTCGTTCTGACTATCATTTCTGAGACAACTAACTATGCTTTTTTCAATTTTCAACTTTTAACATTGTTATTAGTTGGTGGATGTTACTTGACACGGTTTTAGCCCCCCCAGACCCCGTCTATCACTAAATCATTCAGTTCGAATACCCGAACGGACATTTTCATACATTGATTGAAAATTTTTGTTAAGAAATTTAAAGTATTTACCAAATATTTTGTATTCCACATTTTCCAAACATTGTCATGAAAGCGCATATTACAACGATCGAGAGATTAAAGTTTGTTTAGAATTAATAAATTTACTTTGAATTACTTAAAAAGAAAACATTCCATTTTATAGTGCACAACCATTCGGTCGATCGCTTAAAAAGAGTAAATAAAATCAACAGAGGGACTGAATCGCTGTTTTATGTATATATAGAGTTTCCACTTTTTTCCAATAGTCGCTAGTAAAACCAAATGAATCGCTTGGATTTTTCTGAATCGGCCAAGTGTAAAAATGTTGCAGTACATTTGAAACGAAATGTTTTGTTTTAGAAATACCTCTTTGTGTTTATGCTCGCCTGGAATTTGCTTATTTTATTAGCCTAAATGGACAGCAGTTTTAATCAATTAAAATGTTATATTTATTTTAATTTTCTTTCAATATATTATACAATATTGTAATCATGTCCACTCCAAATGTGGAGCATATTAACTCCTAATGGAGCATATCTTAACAGAAGTTATTCTACGAGAACTACGGGCTACTCAGTTGCTCAACTTTTTTTTTTCGAAGAGAGTAGAGATAGAAGGATAATGCTAGAATATAACAGTTCCCAATCCTCATCCCCACCCACCACGGTCGCACGTTCTGGTGTTACCAGACGTTGCCCGTAGCTTAAGCAAAGTGAAGCATGTTATTTGGGTTTTTGTGCTGAGATTGTCTCAGGAGTCTTTTCTATTATCTACAATATAAAAAATTTTCGAATGCTAGATAAAGAAAAAGATTTTTTCCTACATTTATTATCCTACTAAAACTATTATGTGGAGTCCGTGAAGGGGGCTCCTAGTTTCTTGGCTAAAGTCAGTGATAGGGTGGTTACAGACTAAGTGTTTGTATCCCTTTCTCACATTAAGTTAGTTAAGTACTCCTATCTAAAAAGATTATGTTAGATAAAGGCTCTGTGTGAAGAAAACACCTTACGAGAATGACTATTTTTGAAACATTTACAATTTTCTACAACTTTAGTCTATATCGACCGCTCATTGAAAATATTTTTTTTGTGATATACAATCTAATTTATATCTAAACTGGTATTCTGTTTACATTCCTTGCATGATATACTCAGAACTTAATTTAATAAATTAGTAAGTGCCGCAGGCTATATTTTTCTTTTTTCTTACATCTTTGACAAATATATGTTTAATCACAGACAAAGAGTTAAGCATAGTATCCGAGAAGCATGACCATATACATAAATACATTGAATATGAGATGAGAAGCGATATTTAGAATAATTGTTTTGTGATTTTAAAATTTTACAAATTTCGCATATATCGTGATTAGGGCTTCCAATTAACCGCCCAAAAAGACTAACCGGTTTTCGGTTTTTTTCTGACGAAAAAACCGGTTAACCGGTTTAAACCGAAATATACGTTTTAACTATTTTCCAAAAACCAGTTTTGGTACCATGATGTAATAGTGTAACGATTGAAAAACAAGGTATTTTTCTTCATAAAATTTACTAATATGAACTAATAGGTATGTATTATACCAGAGATTCTCAAGCCCGTGCCGGCGGACATGGCGCCCGCTCACCGATTTGTGTGCGCTCGGCGCTCACAGATTTATCGCGGCAATTCTATAGAAATCGGTTTAGAATTACCGTGACAGATTATTTATTACTTCAATTTCATTTTCTCAACTTTATAAAATACTCATTTGATAAAAATGTTATTCGAACTCATTTGTCTGCATAAGTCGAAATGTTTATGTTGTCTGGCTGCTCTGCTAAACACTGGATGCATCTTTATGATTGTTTACTGACAGGAATATCATCAAGCTCTCCTTATTATGAAGCACTGGCCAATGAAATGCAATGCCAAAGATTATACTGACTTTGAGAATGATATAATAATTTTTAGTATATTTAATATATTTTGATAATTGATATAATAATGTACTTAAAGGCTGGGAGCCCCTGTATTATTATTATACAAGTGAATTAAATATACACCAACACAAATACAAAATACAACGCACCATAACAAAATATTTAATCAGACGCAAAATACAATTGGTAATAATTCAATTATTATGTTAACGCATTGATGAAACATATACACACAATGCAAATGCAGAAAAGACAAATGCATTCATGATAATTGCGCACGGAGTAAAAAGAATACATATTTTGTATGTATTGTATTTTAAAGAAAAATAAAAATATGCTAAAATTTTATATACTTAAATAGGAATGAATATTAAATAATGTGTTACGTTTTCAATGTATAATTTAAGTATAATTTAAGACATCGACTGAGGGTGCTTGATGGAATTTCCATATTAAATTTGGATTATTGAGATTTTGTACACTTCCATGTATTTTGTCACTAACGACCCGGGTTTCGCCTTTCGGCATCTTCAGGCATTCGAGCACACGAATGGACTCGAACTCGAACTCGAACTCAGTTCGAGTCCATTCGTGTGCTCGAATGCCTGAAGATGCCGAAAGGCGAAACCCGGGTCGTTAGTGACAAAATACATGGAAGTGTACAAAATCTCAATAATCCAAATTTAGTTTTCAATGTAGTAAATACTATTATTTTATTAATTAGTAATCATGATAATTTATAATCTAAATTATTTTTATTTCATTATTATGTAACTTAGAGTATATTATTACAAAAACAAAATAAACTAATTTACTCTCAAATAATAACTGACATAAAATTTAAATTTTGCCTTTACATCAAATCATTATTGTCACTTTCATTCAAAACTTTTTTTCATTGAATGTATAAATACCTATATTATTTTATATGAATTGAGTGGTCAACGTCGTTGGCTTCGGTTGAGGTCATAAAATGATTTTTAAATCTATTGATAGATTTCTATTCGAAAATACAGTTGCCTCCTATGTCTAAAACTCCCTCCCGCATATCCAATTCTTAAAAGGAGATGTAACGGGAGCGATGAGCTAACCACTAGTCCTGCCCTATCCTTGTATTCCTGCTCTTTTCGAAAAAGAGAGGCTGAGCAACTGATTAATAAAGAATTTTCGTAGAAACAATTTATGTTGCGATAAACTCCATTAAGAGTCCATATGCTCCACATTATGGTTTTATTTATTGTTACTGTATGCATATAGCTTTGGCGCAATAATTGTAGTGTGTGTATTATATAGAACCAAAAATAAGTATTTAAACAGATACCATAATAATTATTAATGTGTATATTATCATATTTATCATAGGTACTATGATTGTATATTCCAAGAACATTATTTCGCAATTTTAAACCATTTTTTCTTTATTGTTTAAAAACTCTAATGCACTTTGCATCTCGTGTTTCATTAAACTACGAATATTTGTGAGACATTATTATTATTGTTCCTTTCGCACTACAAGAGATTAAGTCTAAAGTAAAGGTTACTAAGAAAACGATTTATGATTTATGACACTTATTGTCGGAAATACCAACAAACATGATTTACAATTGAATTTTTGTGTTTCCGTTGACTTTATGGATATGTGTTTGTTTATTTAAACTTTTTATTTTCCCAATAGATAATAAAACACACTATCCCGTTTGGCTTAGAAATCACAATACCTTTTTTTTACACAACTTTCTCGATTTTTTTATTGGGTAGCAGTTATGTTAGATGTTGACTCAACATTAAAAAACATCTAACAACGAAAAATCCTTCTAAAAATATTTAAGTTGATGTAATGGGTGTCGACGTCTGTGGCGCAGTTGGTAACGTCGTTGGCTACGGTTACGGATGTCTCGGGATTAAGCCCCTGAGCAGAGAGTACCATAAATCAATTTCTGTTCGAAGTAATAGGTGAATTTGGTGTCTAAAATTCTCTCTCACCAGTACGATCCTAAAAAAGTGGCGTACTGAGAGCGCTACTCCTGTCCTAGCCCTATCTTACTATCCTTACTATCTTCGAAAAGAGAGGTTGAACAACTGAGTAACAAGCAGTTTTCGTATAAAACTTCTGTTGAGATACTCCATTATAAGGTCATATGCTCCACACTGGGAAGCGGACATGGTAAAAAAAATGCGAAATATAAGATAAGATAAGCAATATTATATTCCTCGTTATAAATATTTTTTTTACAATACCAAAGCTTAGGTAGTAATCAGATCTTTCTAATAAAAACCAGAAGTAATCGTGAAAAATTAGAAAAAAAAATTGATTACAAATATATATATATTTTTTATAATAGTACCTACAAGGGGTTTTCCAAATTTTATTTGCATCTGAAAAATATATAATAAACGTAGATGTGTCGTAAGTTCAATAAGAGCTATTGTGTAACACTAGTTTTATTCTCATCGAAAATGTAATATGAGAATCCTTTCAAATTTTGGATATTAATTTGTATGTAACGTCAAATCGATTTAAAAAATGATTGTTGTTCATAATTTTACCTCATTTATATTGCTGGAACTAGATAATTGAACATTATTTATATTTTTAAATAACTGATAACTCTACATATGAATAGACGTGTTAAACCCTATTATATTTAATATGGAAAGAGAAATTTCTAGAAACCCCGGTTAACCGAGGAAAATAAACCGGTTTTCGGTTTTTTTCAAAACAGCCAATAAACCGGTTAACCGGTTTCGGTTTAAACCGGTTTGGAAGCCCTAATCGTGATTATCGTTTCTATGTTGCACTTTTCACAAAACGCGATTATTACGTATCTCTAATATTTAAATTTTCATAAGCTAAATAATATATGACCATAAAATGGAGATCGTATCAATAAAGACTTACTTCGTAAGGATTATACGGGGGCGTAGGAAACTAGCTTTTATGACCTGAGATTTACACGCTTCCAGTATGACACCACAGTTTTTAAAAACCTATCCTATGACAGATCGGTCCAATGGACGATTGCATCGACTTGCGTAGCTTTTCCTGTTCCTCGTGCATCAAATCAAACTCTCATAGGATGTGCCCAGTATCTTGCTTTATAGCACAACATTGATAAGGGTTGATGATGAAATGAATATTAAGAAACATATCACAAAAAGGTCAACTTTGCAGAAGACAAAATGTCTGAGTTGTAAAGATTATTGCCATTCAGTCAACCGTAAAACTGTGTTAACATTTTACATTGTTTTTTACTCTAGATTATCAGTAATGAAGATCTTTTTTATTTCATGATTCCCTGATACTTTGATAGCAATCCGTTGATTTCTTTCTACTGAGTAATAAAATCTGTCTTCGACTTACGTTATTGATACTTGAAGTCTTTTGGTATCAGGCGCACATAAACAAGTAATATGGGCAGGAAAAAATTTTATGCGAAGAATCCGAACAGTTTTACGAAGCATTTTTGAAGTGGCCATCAACATTCATCGATAATAAGCAAGTGGTTGTCGACGGAAGATAGCGCTCTCTCTTGGAATCGGTTATTACTGAAAACAGTGAACATTCTTCTTGAACCGTTTATGAGAGCCTGTTACTTCAAATATTTATTACCAACTGAATGCGAAGGTATTTTTCTTCGTATACTAGAAATATTTTTCTACATCGATTTACGATTGATGGAAAACTGTTTTCTAGATTTGAATATAAATAAAAAGTTTAATTCTATTCATGGGTTTTTTTTATTAAGATATCGACGGATGCTTGATGGAATTTCAATATCAAATGTTAAGTGTTGAAAGTTTTTACATTTCTAGGCATCTACAGGCATTATTCGAATACACGAATGAACGAGTAAGTTCATAAATAGTTGATATCGTTTATATATAAGACATGGTGCGATGGTCATCGTCATTGGCTACAGTTGCAGATGTCTCCGGTTCAAGTCTCGGTGCGGACAGTTTCATAAATTTATTTTTCAGCCGATTTATGGATTTATGTTTGTAGGCGTGGATGTTTATGATGTCTGAATTTCCCTCCCACCCATCCTATCCTAAAAATGGGGCGTAGCGAGAACGATTAGCTTAATCACAATTCCTGTCCTAGCTCTATCCTTTCATCCTTGCTCTCTTCGAAAAAGAAAGGCTGAGCAACCGAGTAACAAGCAGTTCACGTATAAAACTTCTGTTGATATACATCTTTTATGAGACCATATGCTTCACATCGGGAGCGGAGATGGTAAATAAAATAATGTATATATCACAAATTAAGAAAAATTATTTTCACTAAGTCTAGGAATTACATATACCATAAATTTTGACTAATAACACTTATTTACTGTAGAGTTCAGTCAATCTTGCTGTACTATAATAGCAATAACCACATCCGTCATAGATGACCGTATTGAAATTGAAATTCTAAATGTCTAAAGTAGTTAGTACGTCGGAACTGTGTGTGCATTGCATAGCATTTTATTTTATATATACACCACGAACGCTTTGGTCATGAGAAAATTTCGTACCTACATGTGATATGTGATAATAATATTAAATTATAATATTATTATTAGATTATATGGTTCAGCAAGTCATGATTATATATAATATTAATAAATATCTCAAAAATCAGAATACTTTGTTTGATAAAATTTAAATATGCGATAAAACCTTTTTAAACAAACTTTTGTTGTCAGTTCTAATTAAAGCTTTAGATACTCATTATTTTCTAATATAATGGCTTTAGTTAAAATAAATTATATGAAAAGAAAGTAAAATATTTATATATATATAAATATATGCAAACTCACAAATTAAAAATACATTTTTTCTTTCAAAATACAAAATATGATCAATCAAAACTTCAAACGCTCGTATCTCAAAACATGGTCAAGTGCAGTTAGAACCTTTTCAAAGTAAGACAACGATATGGTCTGAGGGTGCTTGATGAAGCTCAACAGTTAAATTTTGAAAAATTTTGTTTCTGTTTTGTTTGTCGTTGATTTAAATATTTTTGAAGCACAATTATAATTACTGACGTAACATTTTTAGATTTTTTTTGTAATGTGTAATGCACATTGTTTTTTAGAACGAATCTAAAGAATTATTATTTTTCCATAGCATGACGTGTTAATTGATCACAATCAAACTGACATCTCTCCAAAAATACGCCATATTGAGTTTGCCATATTTTTTTCTCTGCGTGAGGATATATTGTATTCAGTAAAAAATACATGAAAAACGAGCCTGAACATTTTATTTAAACTCAAATACACATCTCTCCACGTCATGTCAAAAATAAATACTCATTTATCCATGTCGACCGAGCAGAGCTTGCGATTTTATCATAATAGTAATGGTGGATCTGCTGGCATGTTAGTTAGTTGTAAAAACATATCTTTCGTGTTTTCACATTTGAGAAGTCTAGTATCATAACTCATAATCTCCAGCATATGCAAAAAATAAGTTATGAATTCAGTATTGTTCCTCGTGTCCACACCTACCATTTAAATCATAAAATATCTTTCTAAACTTTCAAACTCCCATCTAAAATGAATATGAAAATTTTGTTCATTTTCAAAAAATAATATTCTCTGAAGCAAATAATATCTATTCCCGCCAGAAGGTGCAGCATTGTACTGTCATGGCCTCCAGTGTTTGTTTACATATCATGGTATAATCATCTGTTCTGTGTATTTGTAACTGTAGCATGAAAACGGTTTTTTCGGGGTTGGATTTATTGGGATCCTGAGCTATGATACTAAAGCCCACATTATCCCAATATTAATAAGATCTATATAACGTACATAAATTATAGAATTATTTCTGATAATATATATTAAATTCTAACCGTGTTTAAGTTAACAGATAAATTCATCTGTCAATATATTTTGACGTAATTTATTGGTGTTTGAGAAATAATGTTTTTACTATTATTATATTCTCAATATATTTTAACCGTATCCGCTCCCAATCTGTAGCATATGGACTCCAAGCGGAGGTATCTCAACAGAAGATTTTCTACGCGAACTGCAATTGCTCAACATCTAATATTCGAAGAGAGTAGGGATAGAAAGTTAGGACTAAGACAGAATCAGTGGTTCGCAAATCGCGTTTGCCACTCCCCGTTTTTAGGATATGATGGTTGGAAGGGAATTCTAGACATCACAAACATCCATAGCTACGAACAGAAATCCATAAATCGATTGAAAAATCAATTTATTAAACTGTCCGCTCCGTGATTTGATCATGGGGCATCCGTAACCGAACGGTGTTGACTGCTGCACCACGAACCCGACAAATTCTCAATATATATGTGTATAATACCAAAATCTGATATACAAGGTTTTATTCAATTTAATTACGCCTCTAGTGAAGAATAAAAATTTTGACATAATACTGTGATGCTAAACGTCAAAGATATATCTATAAACAGTTTCTATTCAAAAGAATATCTAGGTTTGATGTTTATGATAGAGTTTAATTTTGACAAGCCATTATAAACTTACATTGTATGTTTTCTGAATATAGGCTACACATAGAAATAATTCTTAATGAAGGAAAATTAAATTTGATCTACGACGTAAAGATGACTTTCAAAATCGAATTTAATAGCCATTAGAAGATTAACGACTTGGCTATAAAATTTAAGCAGAATTAACATAAATTATGGCTTAGTTTCTTAAATTTTGTGTATCCGTAATCAAAATTAAAACATAAGACTGAGATTGAATCAGTAGCGTACTAATAACTATGGTTTCATTTAATGATATAAATAACAATCGTAAATGTTCATAAAATTTTTATCGTGACATGATTATTATCTGGAAAAAAAAATAGGATAGAATATACAGTGCAGTAGAATTGTATTATTAATTATTCAAAAAAGGTTATCGAGTATTCGACACACTAAGGCGTTAGTTCTATTCGGTTGTGGTATCTACGGACTGAAACATTCATAAATCATACTTTCAATCGAATTATAAATATACATTAACTCCCTTTCATCCAAGCATGAGGAGACATAGAACATGATTAGATATCTACTAGTCTTTGTCTAGCAACATCTTTCAGCAACTGGATAACAATTAGGATATGATTGAAAATTATATTACACATCACTAGTAATAAAAAAGGATATCAAATTCTGGCTTATGAATATTTATGAATTATTTTGAAACTCATTATATTTTTTCAGATAATTGATTTTTAATTTGGCTTAATTTTTAGTTTCAGATTAGTATTGATTGATTTGTAAGAGGTCATTAATATTTTAATGGCAGACTATTTGATTTCGTTCATATATAATTTGTTTGATTAAATTTTTGTCATTGTTCTTGAACCAACTGTTTGATACACTTTAATTTCTACTAATATTCAATTTTATATAAATAGCTTTGTTATGATTATAAACATGTGCAAGTAGCAGAAACATATTGTGTTTTATTTAAAAAAAAAGAATACTTATATACATTGACTTACTGAAGAAAAATGTTTGACGATATAAATATCAATAATCGTTTAACGTCGAGGGTTCTCCCTGGCATATTGCTGATACAAAAAATCATATAGCACTTACATAATCTTATGGAAATTAGTGATCAACACGACAATACTGATCATGCCAATACAACCTAATACAGTGATAGCACATATGTGGCACGCGAAAAATTGTTTTTTTACTCTCTAGATTGGATGCAATTAGAAAATTTTCAAATAGAAATAATTGATTGCAATGTTATCCAATGTGACCTTAAAAAAATTTTAATATGCAAAAATATACAGTCCTTTTTTTACGCGATTTTACTTTCTTTTACGTCACCGCTCCTTTTTTTACGCGATATATTCACTTTTAAGCGATTATTTCTTTTAAAAACAACTCTGTTAAAAGCGTTTTATCAAATGAATCAGAGCAAAATTCAAATTCGAATGAAATTCAACCAGTCTATTCAAAAAATCACAAACAATGTAGCGGAGTCACTCACTGTCTTTGCGACTGTATGACAATATGAAATTTAACATAATTTTGTTTGAATGTTTATATAGTATTACCGCGCTCACTCCGTACGAAATTTCTCATTGTACTTGGAAAATCGCGATATTGTGAATCTCTATAACTTAACTAATTCCTAACTAGGTATATGAAGTCACTTCAGCGTCACTCATAAATTATCAACATTTTTTTGTTCGTTTGTTTTCATTTCGTTTAAAGGAAATTAAAGATTTATTGTATTATGTACACAAAAAACTTTTTCACCCGAATTAAAAGAACCAATTTTAGTTGTCCATACATTCTCGATACCTTTCTTC
Organism: Himalopsyche phryganea; assembly: GCA_022494535.1. Classification (NCBI taxonomy): domain Eukaryota; kingdom Metazoa; phylum Arthropoda; class Insecta; order Trichoptera; family Rhyacophilidae; genus Himalopsyche; species Himalopsyche phryganea. Next base: position 563,682 of record JAGVSL010000133.1, on the reverse strand, counting down.
ACGGAAAAAAGATTGGATTTACTGAAGAATTGCAATACCATCAGCCTTTTCAAATTGTTGAATCAAAATCCCGAAATAAAATCAAAATATTAAAAGCATAAAGAACGATATCCAATATTTTTATATATGTCAAAAATTAGTAATCTCGTTGTAGACCATTATATCTTCCACGTGCTCATTTAAAAGTATATTTTCATTATTGAATTATGTACGTTCAAAGACTAAAAATAAGTCAAAAAAGCAGCATACATTAATTTGCAATCAATAACATATCAGCCTTCTATAAAAGTCTCGGAAATAACATGAAACAAAAGTTAATGTAAGATAAAATATCGAAGTATTCAGTTCTACACATTTATTTACAAGTTAGTTGATCAAATAACTAATAAAGTGAAAACTTTGATATTTTTTCCTATTATAATATAGTTCTACAAAGTATCAATAAAACATCAGTTAAGTGTTATTCAATAATCCCTTATTTTATATGTATGTATCGGCTTTTATATCGTCGTTGATCTTGAAGAAGACACTAACTGAAAAATACTAGTTCATATTGCAATTTTTTCAAATGTTTTAAATGCAATATGTTTTTCTTTTATTTTGTTTGTACTAAAAAACTATTTTTAAGTTAAAATATAATTTATAAAAAACAGATGAGTAGAGTTTGAAATAAAGAATATTTCGGTATAACTATCTTAATGTGTCATTTCTTCGATAAGAGCGACTATATATTTAATTAAAATTATAACTACCAATGTACCTATATACGTACTAATATGTTGTTTATATACAATGAATATGATGTGTACTTAGATAGCGCGTCTCGAATTAAAAAAGAAATTGACATATTTTAGCACGCCGATCAAGTCCAATTTTCCATCTCTGGCACAATACATGAACGTCACTATTCCGAAATGAAACCGCTGAGTCATTTACTAAGTGGTACTACATTAGCATTCTAACGTCTAAATAATGTGAACCGAACTATGGCTAGAGTCTCAGAAATAATCAATCAATCTTGAGCGTAGAGGCTCTCTATTATTAATCTGCGTAAACATTGTTTTATCCAAAACGCAAATGAATCTTGAGCAGTTCAGATTAGGGATTGCCAAGAAACTTGAAATATACGCTTATGGTGGAGAAGGTTCAGAAGAAATTTTTGAGACTTATGGATACCACCAAAGTAACCTTAAGTCACAAGCAATGCTATAAGAAAATTTGCAATTTATCTGTAGTTCTAAGATTCCCAGTCTCTACGAACAAATTGTATTGCGGTTGTACGAAGATCGTCTCTCAACTCCGTTTTTCGTCAAATATAACATATATTTGAAAAGATTTCTTGTGAGTTTATCCAGTGTTTCTTTACTATAATGATTATATAATTTACGATTCATCGAAAACCAACATATGTGCATGTTAAGTAATAATTAGATCGTTTCAATAAATTATATCTGACAGTCGTCATAATATACGCAGTGAATGGCACGAAATGCGATGTGTGGCAGGGTAGATTTATTAGAATCGTAATTTATCGCAAAATACACACTTTGAATTGTCGATTAATGACAATCATTGATTACGACGAGGCTTTATAATTATACTCTTTCAAAGTAAGTAATCAACTTTATTCCTAATATGAAATTAAAATTGATAACTTAGTTATTCCACTGGCCGTGTAACTAGATGTAACGCGTTTCGCTTCTTTAAGAAGCATCTTCAGACTAACTATATCGAATCATAACTAACTATATCACCTCCAAACATAGTAGTTAATTTTATAATTAGTACTATCATTGTTTGAGTCTTACCCCCTTCCCCACGTCCAGTAGAAGGAAACAAATCCACTCTACTCATGAATTTTAATTAAGATGCTTCTTAAAGAAACGAAACGCGTCACATTTAGTAACACAGCCAGTGGAATAACTAAGTTATCAACCTTAATTTAATATTAAAACACTAAAGTTTCCGCTGAATCCATCTAAATTATCTTTATTCCTATTAACATTAAAGATACTACATTTAATTACCGACTATTTCACATTATTAAAATATGCTAGAATTTATCAATTAGTCCAAAATATCGATTTCATGACTCCACAGTAAATATAACGGACCACTCGTCTGCAAAAATACCGGCTGACGGGCCGTACAGCATGGCTTGTAATTATAGGGGGCTTTGATACTACTCATGGCTTTATCAAACCGTCTTTCTCTTAGACACGCTCATATTTAATAGATTGAACGCTCGAAAAGAAATGTACCCGTATACATATTCTTAACTTGTACGAAGATATTGTCCCGGACGCTAATCAATTACAAAACTTAAATTTCTTAAATTTAAATTTTGCTTAGTTTATTTTGATTACCGAAATACTTGTATTTTGCATTTAACTTATTTTTCACCGGTAAAAACAGCCGAAATACCGAATCTTCGGTTTCTACAATACCGGCATTGCAATCCCTAATAATTCAGACTGACATAATACCTACGAAACAAAAATTATTATCACTGGGCGTAATGTGTTATGACACCGAACATCATATCTATGAAATTTACCTTACGTTAACTCAGTGATGAGTAACCTTTTTTAGTGAACTAAAAATTAAATAATCCATATGGTCCAAGCACACAACTAAAAAACAATAAAAAAATGTGTAAATAAATTGTCACGTACAGAACAACACTGCCCTTGAACACAAAAGTGTGTGTGTGTGAGAGAGAGAGTGTTGACATGTGGCACTACCAAATACTATTACTACTGTACAATGATCATCTTTTTCCACTTGCTCATATTTAGGAAAGTATTTGCACAACTGTTGAGATTTTTCTTAGTTTGTTTTGACGTTTGCATGGTAGTGCCTATAACAAACAAAATTTTTATTGTTTCGTATATTATTTTCAGCTTAAAAATTTCTTAAATCAACAAAATTAAAAAAACACAAATTCCCCCCTCCCCGTCGTACAATTATTCATTTGAAAAAATGACGCTTCCTAAAATGAAAATCGTTATGCTTAAAGAACAAACATTCAAAAAAATGTAAAAAATAATTCTCATAATAGGTGCTTTTTTGCAAAATTGTAAATTTGTTTTCGTGGATATTTCCGTTGTGCAATTTTTTTTAAATAAAAAAAAACACTCCAGATTTTTCTTTTTAATCAATCAAATCGACTATTCCGTGTAATTATCAACTTCAAACAGTGGCTTAATTTTTAATTACAGATTAGTAGTTTTTTTTTATTTGTCGGTCATTAATATTTAAGTTGTAAATAATTTCATTACATTTATTTAAAAATTTTATTATTATCTGTAAATTCTAATCACACTACCTGAACCAATTGTTTTGTATACCTAGTCATTAGTCATTCTTTGTATGATATGAATAACTCTACCGAGATATATATATATATATATATATATATATATGAATGGGTTATAAATAATTGCACTTTGTGCTAGATAGTATTAACTTGGTACAATTGAACATTTTATTTCAATAGTTTACACTTTGGATTAACTACTATTCGTACACTCAAACTTTGATTTTAATAGTATCCACTTAGTAACAGATTCTTTTAACAAAGTGAGTTAAGTTGTAGTATGTTATGTTAGGGTTGGCCTGGTTTGGTGTGTGTAATGTATTCTAATGCTTGGACCAAATACAATATAGGCGGCCTAATATAGGGTAAAAGAATAAGTGAAATTTCATAACAGCTTCGTGCAACTATCGACATCAAAGTGTGAGTATTTATATTGAGTGGAAACTATATTATCTATGCGAAAGTATTTTTTGGCAAGTGTAATATATTTTACTATGTGGGATCACTTTATTTCTCGTGAAAGAATTTGTTTTTGTGGAATGTATTTGTTATAAGTGAAAACTATTTTAATGAAAGTGAATATGATCTAAACAAAAGTGCATTTAATTGTCAGCCTATATAAATTACTATAAATTACGTTCTTGATCATTATAATGATTAATTAGAACAAAGAGACGTGTTTTATTCTTATAAATGAAATGCTTGTTAATTTTCAATCTTCATATAAAAATAAATCATTTTTAACTTCACGCAATTTAAAAAGAAACTATTATTGAAAATACGCTATGAATATTTTCATCCCTAAAAGAGAAATCCATGATAATAACTGTACCTTCATACTTTTCTATTCGTCACAATGCCCAAAGCAGATTATGGTCGATTGGTTTATCACTGAGGCAATGACTCATGAAAAACATACACGTAAGAAGGTTATGGAAATTAATTAACCTATTTCTTATTCGCTAGTCAAGTTCTATCTTCAATCTAGATAACGTCTCAACATCCTAATCTCTTGGCTGGGTAGTAATTAACATTTTCATCCGGTGAGAGTTGGAGGAAATCTTGGTTATAAATTATCCAGGTAGTACTAGATAAGGGGATAGTAACGTATCCGTTTAGTTGGTGCCTTTGCTATTGTGTTGAAAGTTTTCTTACCTTTGTTCTCGAGTAAGCAACTGATTCTAAAACTAAGATGAACGTAAAAAAATCATGTTTGTGTAATTTTTTAAACAATATTGCCTTGAGTACTCCATTTTTCCCATCACCATCCGCTACGGCTTCGCACTCGTCTTACAGAGTGTATTTCGCAGCATAACAACATTATTCGTATTTGAAAGATAAAATATAATTTGTTTTGTACTATGTCCACATTTTTGCAATGATCGAAATGATCGCAATGAGCAAAACCGATCCAGATGATTTTAAAAATGTGGAAGTATGTAGTACAAAATAAATCGTGTTTTATTTTAAAAATATAAAGCCTTTCCACAAAGAACTGACAGTTTTCAACTTAAAAACTTTCGTGTTTTCATTATTCGTGTAGAGTGTTGAGTAGTAATAAAATATTTCATGAAATGAGTTCGAACGAAGTGAACTATTTGAATGCCTTGTATTTTTTTCCAGATGCAACCAAGTCTTGCTTGCTTGTCAATCATGTTTGACCGGCGTGGCCAACAAAATCGCCTAATAGAAGTTTCGTCTTGAGCAATATTTCCCGTTTGTTGCCCATGTATGGACATTCCCAAAGGATGTTTATATTGTTACAAACGTTTCTCGCTCTGCAATACAGATGTATATATATATTATTATAATAAGTCAACAAAACAGAAAAAGGGTCTATCTTAAAAAGCCACTACATTCACTATACTCACACCGTGAAATTGTCTTTTTTCTACTTCCACTTCTTGTCGTAAAATATCGATTACTTGGAATAAACTCTATAAAGGTTTCCAGTGGTGAAGCTGATTTCTATATTCTCAAAAACAGGTATCGACTTTTTCTATGTAGATATGGTAATTTTATTTATAGTAATCTGTGAAATTTTCTTAATGCGTTTATAATTTTTTTTGTTCAAAAATAGCATGGCCATTTTGTACAGAAAGTATAACCAAAATCAAAGATTGCGTTAAGCATGATAACTTGCTTTTTCCGTAATTGTGAAACGTAAAAAACGAAAAATGTCTCAAAACTAAATATATTTATTATGCCGTTTCATTAGCAATAGTAAATAATTCTAAAATTAGTTTCTGTTTTTAAGTATTTTGCAAGATATTCAAGAATCACCATTATTTAGTCGATGTAGTTTTTTTGAGTTTGAGAAACGCTGCAGAATACAATAACAGTACTACTTTATATGCACTGGTGGTAATAATTTTGCATAATGTAGCTGTAATTTCACATTAAAGTTTGTTTTTTATTTTATTTTCAATGTAATATAAGAAAATTCATACGGTAGCTTTCTGCATATTCGTTTTCAAGGCAACAATGGCTTCCTTCATAAATGCATAAACAAAATATACCAAGTTTGAATTTTCTTTACGTCTTAAAAAATTAAACATTCGGTCCGCTTACTTTGAGAATACATGTATTTGTTTGGTCGGTGTTTTATAAATTAAAGTTGTCAAAGATATAGAAATATGGTAAGTAAGTATTTATGTGGTTACTTACTTAGTTAAGTGGTCAGTAATTTATACAATAAATTTAGGTAATTTTTAAAAGATACGACAAAAACTAAAGTTACTGTCCGTGGATAGTTATTTCTCATTTGGGAATTTAAATGGTTCAATAATAAGTCACCCATTTATATTATTATGGTATAATATAAATATGAGACCGAGTAGTAAAGATTTGATATTTGTGAGGTAATTAAGATAATATTCATCCAGTCAATTAGTGAATTTTTATAAAATTCTGCAATGGTTTCGTGCAATTTTACTTACCAAAGCCTAAAACGTGTTTTGAATCGATCGATCAGCTGACAGCTTGCACTCTCATATCAGCATTCTAGGTTTCTTACCCTCTGAAAATTATAATTAAATCAACTGTGATACATACTAATTGATTATTTTAAAAACATGTTGGTGTTTGTAAAATAAATATTGTATTAGGTGTCCAAATGAGGAGCTTACAAAAAAACGATAGTGTAAAAAAATTAACCAACCTTCGCTAAAATTTGAAAAAATATGGTAGGTAGTATGGTAGTTTCAGTATTAATATTTCAAATAAAATATTTCAATTCATAACACCATCTCAACGTTGAAAAAAATACATGGTAAAATGCATTCAAGATTGCTAACAATTTGAAAAAGTAAAGACTGCAGTTTTTGTTTCTATTATACATGATTCATATACACCAAATTAAAGGGGATATAGCAAAAAAAGTAAGAACGAGACATACACGAGTATTGAAATGTATTTTAAATAATTTTCTATTGTTTCAGAGAAACTTTCCCGCTGACCGCTCTGCCAGACGATGACAGACCACCTTACCTGGCGTTAGCTAGATGGACACCTCGAGGTCATGGCCTCGTCACAGTCCTTGACTACGACATATACTTCAGACCGGCTCCGAGATCTTCTACGGGGTACAGAGTGACAAATACTGCAGTTCCTGGAGTGGTGTATAATGGAGTACCTGATTGGCTTTATGAAGGTACTTTTTCTACCTAATTGTTAAACACCTGTTTATAAAATGTGTAAAACTTGGGTACAAATCAGTAATTTTTGACTTAGAGGGACCATTTAAGTATTGCTTTTGTCGTTAATTCAATATGGGTTATTTAGAAATGTCTGAGTAATAAACTAACAATTGATATAATAAGTTTTATATGTTATGAATTCTGTAGGACACCACCATCATTAATTTCAGTCACCACCGCTTAGTCTGAGCCAGAATTTTAATGACGAATGGATTTTCAAGACTAAACTTGTCATGCAAGTTACAATTTGTACCGACGCTAACTTAATAATATTATAACGGTGGTGCTAGACGTGGATTTAACTTCATTTATTGACTGCTGAATGGTTAATATTATTTTGTTTGAATGGTTAAACAATATGTATTTCCTTAACAATTTCCTGGACAATTGTCGATCCCTTGAATTGGATGATTTGGTAACTCTCCGATATTAAGTCACATATAGAAGAACAGCAGCAAAGTAACGATTACTAAGTATGTATCTTATGTAAAATTCATTATGATTTCAATAATAAAGAATACCATGTTGTCGACTTGGGTAAACAAGGTTCTATCTGCAAAAACTAAAACGATCAGGAGAAGCAATTTTATATTTCAGAAAATGTAACTTTTTAAATGAAATACACAAAGAAACTTTTGAGACTGTGATTTCCTACACAGGGTATGTCTAATTATATATTCAGATTTAACCTTGATGCACTGTAACATTTGTATGGTTTTCATATAGAACATTTTTCTAATTGTAAGGTTTTTTTTAATGCAGATATAATTATATTTTTAATGCGAATAAAACTGCATTTAAAAGTGATTTTGTAAAAAAACGGCAGATGGAACCTTGTTGCCCTAAGGTGACGATGTATAACAAGCTCTATAAGTTTATTTTGTAATATTTTTTTAATTTTCTCATATGATCTGATCGTTTTATTCTTCTTCATTAAAATTCTCACAAACCATTCAAAATCTCAATTGCTATGACTGTCCGGTTCATGGGAAAAGGCTGTTCAGTTAGCTCATTATCCGAATATGACAATAATTATCTCATCTTGTTGTGCGAACTTAGCAAGACTAGACATACTTTATCTGGTGATATATTAACACCAATTACAAATGCAGCAGTTCACGATTAATAGCTTTAAATTGGTGAAGTGTCCAGTTCATGGAAGCTCTCCCCTGCAGCGTTTGGTCAGGTTTTTAGGGTCTAATGATACTCAAGAACTTCTCGCTTCCATAAAAACCAGTTTATCTCTATCCAATTTCCGATTAATAAATGCACTTTACCGCTGGGGCAAGATTTTAATTGAATAAATTACAAAGACCCTCCACTTATCCGAAGTATTTCGATGTTATCCGAGAAGCTTTTGGTAGGCTCTGCCAATCAATCACAGGCGAAGGTTGAGCATTAGAAGGACTTAACGGGGCTTTATAGCTATACTTTAAATTGAATTCAAATTAAAGAGAGGCCTAATTGGAAAACTAACGAATGCTATATTAATTATCGGTGCTTCCCTATTCAAGTGATGCCGTTGATTGATATACAATATTGTAAAGCGGAAAAAGCTCTCTTTACAGTGTAAAGAGTAAGTCGCTAAAAATGTGCTTTCGAATTTGCTTCTAATAGAACATCTCAACAGACGTTCATTTAAACAATCTGCGTGTTATTCAATCGCTCAACATCTTTATCTTTCGGAGAGGTAAAGGATAGAATTATGGGACTAGGAAAGTACTAGTAGCTAGTGAATCATTCTCGCGAATGGAACTTAAACATCCAACATTCAAGTATTTGATTTTGTTAACCATGCTTCTAATGTGGAGAAAATGGACTCCTAATGGAGGTATCTCAAAAGAAGTTTTCTAAGAAGGGAGTAGAGGTTGAATGATGGGGCTAGAACAGGACTATTGGTTAGCATATCGCTCTTATTATGCCCCATTTTGAGGATCTGATGGGTAGAAGGGAGTCCTAGACATCACAAACATCCATGCCTACCAACAGAAATCCATAAATCGATTGAAAAAATAATTTATGAAACTGTTAGTATCGGGACTTGAACCCGAGACATCCGTAACCGAAGCCATCGACGTTAACCACTGCAACATGGACCCGAGAAAAGCAGGCATGTGACTGTTTTTGAATATGAACCCATAAATAAAGTATGGAGTGGATAAAGAAAGATGTATATAGCTATAAAAGGACTAGTATTTAGTTAATCACTCTAGTTGAGCCCAATTTTTGTAATCATATTGGTGGGAGGTAATTTAGACATCACAACATCGGTGCTTTCGAATACAAATGTAAAAAAAATAATTATGAAACTATTCGTGATTCGAGTCCGTGAGCACAGCAACCGAAGCTAACGACGTTGACCACTTGGCTACTGGCTCTGTAAATACATTATATAATCAACTATTTATTGGCACACCTCTAATCTACATAAATAATTGTGTTTTCATGTAGGTACAATATAACAAAACCAACCAGTTTTTCGAATTACGAGCAGGTAATTGAATAAAACAAAAGGTCGTGGGTTTTCGTTAACAATACGCTTAAATACAAAAGATAAACTACCTGTCTAGCTACAAAATTCCAGCTCGCTTTATCTATATTTCGTTTAATTGGCGGACAGATGGTTCCGGGCTCAAGACCAGGGTCTATAATAAATGTATTTTTTTCAGTCAACGATTTCTTCTTTTTCATTGCAAAATAATTGAGCCCATATGCGGAAAAACAGCGTTGTCCTTAAAACATTGTCCAGAGATAATGGCGGTTGGATGTTGTGGAGACACCATTTTTCGAAAATATGTATCCTTAATGAATGATGAAGGTATAAGTAATTTTATTGAGAACACGGTTTATTGATCAACATATCTTTTACTGGATAAATGTGTTGACAAAAAAAAACCAAATAAAGACAACACTATTTTTCCGCGTATGGGCTCAATTGTATATCTGCAAAATAACAATTTTTCAGGGAGCATAAAAACTGGTTAAAAGTATATAAAAACTGTTTAAATAATACTTTATCGAATTCATACAATGGTTAGAAACAGGTAATTATTATTAAATATGTGTAATAAAGCATAATTTTTGTCAGTTTTGTTATTTTGTATGCGCTTAAGGGCGACTTTTCTTAATTAATAATACAAAAAATCGAAAATGAATATACAGATATACAATTTTGCAATGAAAACGACGATTTGTGTTGTTAGAAAAGGGTATTTCTGATTTAAAAATATCTTTTGTGTCGACAATAAGCTGAGATGCCAACTTTTTTTAAATTATAATTTAATATTATATCACCCTATAAGCGCACCCGTCCCTATCGGCAATCAAGTTATCGTTTTTGACCGTCTGAAAAATTCAACTTGTCAACAGCCGTTCATAATTACCTGAAATTTGGTTACGTAATAAATTTAGCCGAGTGTACTGGGTCGTCTTCGGTTGCTGTGTCGACGGATTCTAATCCTTGCACGGACGCTCTATATATTGATTCTTAGATCAATTTATAGATCTGTGTCTGAAAGTTTGTGGCTCACTAACTGTCCTAGCTTTAACCTAATATACTTAATCGAAAAAAAGAAAAATTGGGACACTGAATAACAACCTGTTCTAGAGATACAACTTCTGTTGAGATGGGAGTATGGTGTAGACCAGTGGTTCTCACGGAAAATTTCTCCGTGGTCGCATAATGAACATTGGCCGTGGCCGCACCAAATTTTCAAAAGTGATTTAAAATATTAGGCCTATGCATTTAAGGGACTCATTATCTACATCAATTTTTTTAACCATAATTTGTATGTATTGATATAATTTCTTTAAAAATATTTACTATATTTTCACAATGCTGTCATTCACAAATGTTATATTTAACATTACATAGCCCTGCAGATTTTTTTTTCAAATATGTCTAAATATCTATGAGTCATTAGATTTCTACTGTTTCATCCTTCTGAATGTCCGTTTATATATAATTTCTTATATTCATTTTAGCTCGGGGATTGTATTAAATTCCCTTAAAAATAAAAAAAAATAAAGAATATAATATAATATACAGATGCTTCCATATATATAGAAAAAATCAGAAGATAATCACTGTTACACTTTACATATTTAGAAAATCTGTCGTCAATGATAATTACACCATTGCAAGATAAATAGCGTTGGTTATCGTACAACAGACCGAATTACTTAACGCACTGCAGCACAAATTAGCCCGATGAGGTTACTGTACTGATCCCGATTAATTTGTATCTAAAAAGGGATACCTTTATTATTAAAAATATTCATTCATTACAAATACGTTTTCGAGCGGCATACGTACGTTATACGAATAAACAAATGTCGAATTTATTTTATATTACTCATTTTTTTTATATCAATATTTATTACTATATAACCGTTGGTGGCCGCACAAATATCCTCTGGTGGCCGCACATGAGAACCAATGGTATATCCATTCCACACATTGTGTATTTATCACAAACAATTATTAACTAATGTTTAGTAAAAACGTGTTGACTCGTTGACTTCAATTACGGACCTCATGGGCACAACGCCCAGTTCGAACAGTTAGACAAATTGATTTATGGATTTCTGTTTGTAAGCATTGTTGTAACTGGTGTTTAAAATTCCCTCCCAACCATCTAATCCTGGCAATATGATGTAGCAGGAATAATTGTCTTACCCTATACCAAAGACCTGTCCTGGCTCTATCCTTCCATCCCTCTTCTCTTCGAAAAGGGAGATGTTGAACAACTGAGTAGCAAGCAGTTTTCTTAGAAAAACTTCTGTTCATATACCAATAGGAGGTCATATGTTAACCTCTACAATGGTTTAAAAATAATAAATATTAAGAACAGTTAATCTAGTTTTAAGATCCAAAATTTAAAAGTCCTATTTTTATCGTAGGTAATTGTAATTTCAATACATATTGTGTGTCTGTATTACACGATGGAACGTTAAACAGTGATTCACATTGTCTCTCTAAATTAACATTATTTAATATCTAAACTGTCTGATTGATTAATTATCATGTAAACAAAATTAATAACTGTGTCTCTATTATATACACAAAACCAAATTCTAATCATGCAATCATTCACAAAACTCATCAAAATGTGGCCTGTCATAATTATGTTGCCATAGATCGAACTGATGTACTGCCTGACAACGAAACTCAATTATTGTTCATACATAATTAAACTTGTTTACTGTTGTCAAGTTACTGAATTTTATATTAACTTATGGATATTATTGGTGACAAAATTGACATTTCTTTTTATATTAATAACAATAGTTTTAGATAATGACAATGGCTTTTCACTGTCATTGTAGTTCTGTGGCACTTTATAAAGGTTGAACAAAACCCCACCTGCATTTATTTAGTCTTGAGGCAAGACGATATCATTTACCTTCGTCTTCGAACCCAGTGTTTCCCAAGGTACGCAAACCGAATCTTTCTGGCGCTATACAAAAACATTTACAATTCGACTGTTTTTACCGGTTTGCAAGTATAGAAAACAATACTCAAAATGGTACTGTCGTTTACTGACTGTTTTATTTCTAATGTGATTACAGACTGAGTCTTTATATACCGTTTCAAGCATGTATTCTAGCTGTGAAATGTATTACTAAAGATTTTATCAGCTGAAGACTCTAAATATGGGAAACGATAAAAAATGATTGTAGACATTCAGTGAATGAAAATTTTCATCAGGATTTCTTCGTAATGTGATAATAAACTTGATAAGCTTACTTTAACTTCTCCATTCCTTAACTGTCTTCCGAGATTAGCTCGACTCGAGCTTTGAACCTCTGTATTTTTTTTAATATTTCATGTAAATGACTTATTAACTTAGTAGAGCATACGCCGTGTAAATTTGCACTATTTACTACACTGATACGCTTTCTGTATAATACAGAGCTTGTCAGTGTATTAGCATGTATGGATCTCATGATCTTAGAGCAGTATATGTATCAGTATGTATCCTAGAGCTGTGTACGGATCCCGTGCAAAGAATCCGTCTCGTCTACAATTCTACGTTCACTGTAAAAGGATTCCTTATCCATGCTTGGTTACTTTTGACTGTGGGGAAATATTCCTTTAGACCAGTCTTCAATCCTAACAGATGTTCCTTGATAGCAGCTGAAATCTCATCCGGTATGGTACTCATGTTATACTCTTTTTGTTATTCTGTTAACTTTACGAAATATTTGTAATTCCCTGCTTCTATACGACTGGATCACAAATTGAGTTTTTTTTTGCAGCTTCCACCTTCTCTTGCACGTTAAACGCAGTTATATTGCTACCTTGTAATTCCAGATTTAAAGTATTAATTTATGTATCTTAGCTGTTAGCATCGCATCAGTGCTGCCAGCACAAAAATACTCATTTAACTTACCGACTATAACACGACTATTTTTGACCATACACAGCGTTGCGTTATATGTTCGCTTATTACTAAATTGTTTAGTAAACATACAGATTAATTTTAGGAAATTGGCGACCCGATCATTTGGGAAACGCTCCTCTAAACCATCAAAAGCCACAATCACGGAATATTCTACATTGCACTCCCTCTTCAGTAGCATCAATTTCATTAACTCCAAAAAGAAATTCAACCATTTTCGAGTTAAGTCGATGTTAATTAATTATATACTTAGTTTTGACAAAAAAGCTAATTTTAAAAAAGAAATTACAATAATTAAACTTCTCTTGTTACTTTTAATAAAACAGTTACCTGTAATTTTATATTTGTTTCGTTCGAATTTCATGGAATATTTTGTTCTTTTGTTCTTTAACGGCGGGAAACGGTTTTTCTTCTTATTTGAACTTTTCTTTCGTTCAACTGTCAATAAAAATCTTCCTTTATCACTAAGGCAATCCGCGGCATTTATTTATATGCGTATACTTTTGTATTGAATGACGTCTGTCAAGCCACTGTTTAATAGCGTGTGTTTTTTGGAGAACCATTGTTGCCATTAAAAAATATTAAAAATATCATTCAAATCGATGAGTGCTCATGATGTACTTTATATTAAATTTACCTAGCGTCATTTGCATTATTTGTATTAACGAAATGAGTGCGTATATATCCAATGAACTGGTTTGGTTAATATTATTAACGCACCGTAGATGAATGGTAAAGCTGTTTGTACCAATGCCAATTGACCGTCTCAAATCCCTGAATGAAAATCTGTATTCAATGACATCGATGTTTTTCTCCATTTTCGCTCATCATTTTCAATTCGAAACGTGGCATAGAGATGGTGATTAGCCAGCATGTGGCCTTTTGTTTTATACAATGCCAACTGAAGTAGCTCAGATGTTAAAACTGTGTAATACCATGGTGTTGTAAATGATTCATCCTTAATTAAATACAGACATCGTATTTCTATATTAGGCACGTGAGGTGGCTTTATCTCTTTCTCGCTCAATCACATAAAAAGTGAAAGTGCAAGCGAGACGGAAGGGCATACGGAGCATCCTCTTGTATCCTTATTGCTCATACCTAAATTAGGTTGTGCGATAGAGACAGTAATAAGCTCACCGCACGCCAATGATATATATTTATATAAACAGGTATAATTGATTGGGCCCGCATTTATTGGGTCAGTAACTATTAAAATTTTTGGTGAGTAAACATAACAAATGGTCAGTAACTAATTCAATAAATAGTTAGTATACACGAGGTCAGTAAATAAAATAAACGATCAATAATATATATAATATAGTCAGTTTTTTAACTAATCCAACCTTTATTTGTTGGCAATTATTTACTGACTAAATATAATTATAAAATGGCCATCTCTCGAATTAGTTTCTGACCAAATAATTGGTTACCTAACTATCGCGATTAGTTTACTACTAATTCTGACCTAGATTAATATTTCTATTCTTATCCTCTTCAAAAAAAGAGACTGAATGACATTCAGTTCTAGTGAAACACACATAATTTCTGTTTAGATGCCTCCTTTAGGATTCCATATGTTTAAGAGCTGACATGGTTAAAAAATGACTGTTTTTCGTGTAAGCATCATTCATGTGTTAGCATCAGTCTAATATATCGACGGTGTTTTGGCCAATTGATGTAACCCTCAAATTTGAAATTGTTCAGGAGAGAGTAAAAACTGTTTTTATCGGAAACATTATAATATGGTGGGTTGCGTTATGAATATTTGAAATGCAATCCTGTAAATTCTCATGTTTACAGATACGGCATTATACGAAGAGAGTTTTTATATAATAGTGGCCTGCTTCAAGTGGCCGGGTTAGAATTTTTAAACCTAAAACCAATGTAAAATGATGTTTCCATTCCAAAAAGTGGTCAATTTATTTTTCTGATTTACATCATTTGGCCCAGACCTGGTCTGCCGTCTCATTTTCGTATTTTTTGAGGGTTACATCAATTGGCCAATACACCATTGATATATTATATTGTATATAAATACGTAATTAGCTTTATATCGAGGGTACTATTAATATAATAATAATGCATATTATGAAATAATATAATATAATAGCCCACAGACAGCTCTGTAGACGTTTTATTATTATCACATATCACATGTAGGTATGAAATTTTCTCATGACCTAAGTGTTCGCGGTTCGCGGTTCGCGGTTCGCGGTGTACAATAAAATAAAATGTTATACAACGGACACACAGTTCCGACGTACTAGCTACTATATACCAATCAGTATTTCAATTTCAATACAGTCATCTATGGCGGGTACGGTTATACTAGTGAAATAATATTTATGCATTGTGATAAATTCCATCGAGGTATTTGCTATTTTCATGCGGTATGTTCGCGAAATTGTGATATATTTGTTGTCTTGTCGAGCTATTTTGACATTTCCAAGTTTGCTCTCTGTCCGAACAACTCCGTCCTTCACCCATATTTTGTAAAACAAATACCACTCCTAAATATCGCCATCAGGATTTTAAAATTAGAACTGAAATATTATTAAGTATGCACATCTAACGGCTTGCGGATGATTCTTGAACTATTTGCTACAATCTTTGATTATTATCAAGTGCAAAATTTTACTCTCAGACAGCAACACGCCGAGATCAGTCTATGGCTTCAAACATCAAACTGGTTTTCACCAAAATAGTTTTCACACCGTTTCCACCAATATAATGATGAATATTTGATTTTATCTTTAAACATAATTATCATTCAATTTAAGACATCGACTGAGGTTGCTTGATGGAATTTCAATATCAAATTTGAATTGTTTAGATTTTGTATATTTCCATGTTTTTCGTCACTGACGACCCGGGTTTCGCTCTTCGGCATCTTCAGGCACTCAAGTGCATGAATGAACTCCGGTTCAAGTGAGAGAAGCCGGATTACCTAACACACGGACTGACACCAATAATTTCTCACTGTCCGTTGACCGTCGTATATCGGCGGTAATAATACAATTACATAATAAACGAATCCTAAACATTTTTTAAAATAAAAACACCATTTTTTGTACTGCTTTCACATTTTTATAAATACCAGGACAGGTTTCGCTCTTCACGAGCATCATCAACAGATAGTTAGTATCTAATCTATAACATTATGTAATTGTATTTTCGAGTTTCTCATAAAAATAAAGCTTTTCGAATATAAGTGATGATAGAAGCTTCAACGCACCAAATATTATTTCAATGCTTTTATTATTCCGGGCCTGTAACAGAGTGGTCAACGTCGCTCACTTCTTTAGTGGTGTTCACGTATTTGAAACCCGTCATTTTATTTTTCAATCGATTTCCGGATGCATTTTATCATCATTCAGCCAATCCCAGAAAACGGAATGCTATAGTGATTAGCCAACTACGAGTAATTTTCAATTGCCATCATTCTATCCTTACCCTCAAATAACTTATTTTGATCACTTCAAATGCTTCACATTGGAGAAAGACATGGTTTAAGATAATATAAAAAACAAACTGTAGCTGCAGCTGTCCCCAATCGAAAAACGAGCTCTTTACGTAGATTGCTATCCTCTATCTGTAGGGTTGACACTTTTAGTATTCCACTATACGCTCATCGAAATCCGGACAGGTGATGTTGCAGAACAGAATAGCTTCATTCCGGTTGATTTTTCAACCAGTCGAAAAGAATTGCTCTGCATATTGTCAAGCGTCTCTTGAATGCCGCTGACAGATTTTTCATTCGAAACAGACATGATACTTGAAAATTACACCCCATTTATATTTCAAACATGAGAAATTTCTGTTCACATAACATAACATAATTCTACACTTGAACATGACATCCATAATAATGTTTACATAATATCGGGTGCATTTTAAATTTAGAATGATATGAAAATATCCAGAAATCACACAAATTCTGCAGTGGTATGAAATTGAATTTTAAATTTAGAATACATAATTTCATTGTCTATGGCAGTACTTTTTAAATTGAATTTTAAATTCAGAACAAGCGAACACAGTATTATAAATATCAGCTCTAAATTTATGTACCCATAAATAAATTATGTTCCTATTGAGACACAATCTTTTTGTTATATGTGAGATTTTCTTGATTCATTGTTTGAATTGAGGATTTAAGATGTTTAAATGAATTTTTAAATTACTTTTAGATGCAAACTCACCACTGTACATTACAAAATTATTAAATTTAGTCACTTGGATTATATTAATATATTTTATAACAAATTTGGGTTATTGAGATTTTGTACACTTTCATGTATTTTGTCACTAACGACCCGGGTTTCGCCTTTCGACATCTTCAGTCAGATGACAGTTCGAAGTGTACAAAATCTCAATAATCCAAATTTGATATTGAAATTCCATCAAGCACCCTCAGTCAATGTATTAAATTGTACTTAAATTATATTTTATAACAATTCACTTAAAACTCACATGATTTGATTTCTTACGATGTGACTTTGAAAGACAGTGGCGTTTTTGTTTTTATACAATTCACATATAGATAATTTAAAATCAGTTTAAACATAGTACTAATGACGGCGTGAAGCTTAAATAGCTTTCAATCAATTCATATAATTCATGTAAAACTTAATACTTTGATATTTTCAGCTTTTTTTCTTGATTCATTTAATGATTATTATTTTTAAACGAAAACAAATTTTATCTTCAAACAGAAAAAATGTCTGTAAATTTTTGTTTATTTATCAAAATACTAACCGAGTGAGGCATTGTATTTAATCAAGAACATAATGTTCGTCAACGTCAACGCGTACGTCAGTCGTAATGTGTATGGTTGATTCGTTTGTATTTAAATTAATCGTTATTGCATCTGGCACAACTACACATAACAGTTGATGGTAAGTCTACCAACACAACTGGTTAGACAACTACAAAAAAATATAGTTGAATATGCATCCGGGAGCTATTTGAGCTTCGCCGGTTGGTGGATAAACCAACATGCATATGTGGTGCTATAAATCATAATGCTGAACACATCCTATGGGAGTGTCATTTAATGCATGAAGAAAGGGAAGAGCTGCGCAAGTCTGTCCAACCTTCCATTGGAACGATCGGCCACGCTAATTTGGTGACGAATAAGGCAAATCACGAGGCCTTTAAAAAATATATAGCGCCATACGGAGATTGAGTAGACTTCAACTCTTAGAAACTTTTCATCTATCTGGAAGGATTGATCTGCACACTTAAGTGCACGCCACCAAGTCTTAGGCAGTTGCTCCAAAGACACCCTCAACTAAGTGAAAAAAACTGTAGATACGCTTAACGTTTGTTACGCCACTGGATACTGCCGTATAAAATTAACGGATGGGAAAGCAGTGGTGGGTGGAGGACGGCAAGGTAGTTAAATATGCAGTTTTATATAAAAGTTTTCACTCTACTAATTCAGTACTCATATAACTCAAAAATGCAACCAAAAAATGCTAAGGCGACAACCCTTTAAAGAATTCAGTAAAATATTGATACGTCTACGTCTTTAAAAAGATATTTCTAAATATCCTTCTATTGGCTATACGTGGAAAGTACCTTATTGTTAAACAACTGCTTATAAAATAAAACAAATCAGTAATATTTGATTCATGGTGACCATTTGAATATTGCTTTTCGCATTATCTCAACATGGATTATTTGGAGATGTCTGAGTAATAAACTCAACGATCGATACGTATACACTGTAATGCTATTACACAAAAAGAATGAAATCAAAGATTCAAAAAAACAAAAGAGCCATAAAACTTGATAGTTATTATCCCAAAAATGACCAAAATAACTGAATTAAGATTAATTGTATTCGGTGTACAATTTAAATATTACATTAGGCAGTCAAGATAATAATGCTTTTTATGTATATATATAATAGTAAAGAATAAATAAAAAATCTTATTCTACAGAATCGCCGTTACCGAGTGAAAAAAGATAATATTATAATACCGAGTTTTCAATTATGTTCGCCTGATTAATTTTCTAAAAGAGAGCAAACTTTCAAGCGACCATCTTATTTCTTTCTTAAAATTTCTATTGTCCGCTGAAATTTTCGCCTTCAAGTGATTTCAAAAGGACCACAATTTAAACTCTTTGGTAAGAAAAAATGTATTATTCTGTTCTTTTTGTTAGAGTAATATTATTGTCCTTGATGAAATAAGAAAATTGAAATGATTATCGCTCATTGTTTCGCTAAGAAGCAGATTTCTTTTATTTGATTTCCGTAATTTTCAGTAAAGAAACTCAAAAATTACCAATGTATGAATTACGCGATAACTTATTTAATTTATTTTATGATCATAATTTGATAAACGAACGTGTTAATAAAAGTAAAAAATTATCTATCGATTAAATCAGAATTTACTTGGTATACATTCATTATAATAAGATATAATATCAAAGAATTCATATTTGAATTGTTGGTACTTTGTAAATTTCCATATACTTCGTCACTAATGACCCGGGTTTAGCCTTTTGGCATCTTCAGGCGTTCGAGCACATGAATGAACTTGAACTGACGAGTCAGTTCATGACGTCAGATTTGATATTGAAATTCCATCACGCACCCTCAGTTGATATCTTAAATTATATCAAAGTATTCAGCTCTACAAAATTGTATTAGTTAGGTGTAAGCTATTTTGATTTCACGCGATCGTCAGAACTATGTTTTAACTTATTTCAAATATATAATACTGTTTTTATTTGGTTTTTGGAAAAAATATAATGGTAAGTTAATTATTTTAATTTTAATTAAATGTTATGATGTTGGAATAGTTGATGTGACACAATATTGTCTATCTCTTCTAAAAAAGTATATATAACTAAGCTAAAATAAGCTTAAGCATAGCTCTGACAATAGCGTGAAGCCGAAATAGCTTTCATCTAACTAATAAAATTTTGTAGAACTGAATAGGTACTAAAATATTTCATCCAATAATAAAATTATCGTGTACAATTCACTTGTGTCACCCAATCTGTGAAAATACAGTGTGGCAGCACAGATTTTATCACGAATTGTACGGTGCATGTTTTTTTTTTACTGGATTTCAATATTATTTAGTTCCAAAGAGTCTAGAGTAGATAGAATAAACGAAAGAATGTTGACGTCAACAGAAATTGGCATAGTTAAAACGTATTTCGAATATTTCCGATGTAAAAGCAGGAAAATAAAACGTTATTTATTCATAATGTTAGATAACTTTAAATAGATAGTTCAAGGGCAAACCGGACGGGGCGGTTCACATATCCAGTTGTCATTTTAAAAATAGCAAAGCTTTCCAGCGCAAGGTCAGGTTTCTCTATTTTGTGACTCTGTTTATTTTACCCTTTTATGTGACTCTCTACGATCGGTGTGACATTTCTTTGATTTTCAGTCAGCGCGCACCAACTTTGACTTTTCCAGTCGGAGAGTCTAATTCTGGAAAATCGAACGCCGGCTATTAAAACTGTGAACTGTAATGAATCTAAACTCAAGCCAATAATTACGAATTGAAACTAAAAGAACAAAAACTTTGCGACGATACGACTGCGATTGTGACATGGACTTAGTTTGTGTATTACGTGTCTCGTAAATAAAACATACGGTTATTTTGCTATATAGTTTATTTGATGACACTTACTTATTTTCAATGCTAATGGGAAATATGAACTACAGCATGTATAATCAATGAAACCAATTAATTCATCACTAATCGGAAAGTGTTTTTATTTTATTTTTTAATAGAGCCATAGGGTTTAAAGATGACGAATTATATACAAAAACAATGGTCGAGTTGCCACTCTATAATTTTTCACTCCGACTCTATGGTCCTGATCTATGACCACGGGATCCATGTATACTAATACACTAATACGCTCAATGTATTATCCACAAAGCGTATCAGTGTTGTAAAGGGTACAATATACTCTACTTAATGTGTTTTTATATAAGTTAATCGAATTGAGTTGATAAAAGCTTCGTTTTTTCAGATTGTTCATTGTATGAAAGAATTTTCAAACATCATATACATCCGATAATTTGAATACAATACTGTAAAATGAATTCATTTGTTTGACAAGTTGAAAAATAAAGCCATATTTTTTTATTGAAATTCAATTTCATTTCCATACTATAGAGTAACGCCAAATGCAAATCCAAATAATCCATTCGTGGATTTGAATCCTAATTTTGACATGGGTTAGAGTAGAAGCTTTAGTCGGTTTTATCGCAAGATTTAGTCTGTTCGGAAGTATCTCAGTTAGCCTATTAATGGACTTTGGTTTTTTCCCGTCGTCGAGTCGTGTCGCTATATGGCTTTTATCTTACTTGTTTGTGAGATATACGTGTCTTTCATACAACTATTTATGATAAAGGTAAAGGTCTGCACCAGCCGAAATTTTATTAAATCCCCCTGTCAGCTTTATTTTTCTCAGACTGGAAGAGTCTGATTTTTTTGAATTTACTGTATCGTTGACTCATTTTTAACGAATCAATTTTGTAATATTGAATTTTCTGACGTAACGAACTGTCAATCATCTAAAACCAATGGAAAGCAGTTATTCAATAATATAAATACTTTATTTATGTACGACCAAATAATATACTATTGGTCATTCGTAAATAAAGAAAGCATTATTTCAAATTTGGCATCAATCAGCGCATACAATTTTACGGGTTTCTCAGATTCAAGTTCCCAAAAATTACGTACATTTTAAATTTTTGTATTGCCGCATAGCCGACTTAGATCGGTTCACTAATCCAAAAGCACAATACCTGGGATGCTTTTATCCTTTTAGTATTTATCATATTTACTTACGATTAGTTGTAGCTAAGCTTCGGGCATGCAGTGGAGTTGCTAGGGTTTTGCCGCCCCCACACCATTAATCTCCAAAAATGATTTAATTTTTACTGTAGTGTTGAATTAAGAATGTCTTTAAAATTACTTACAATTTATTTTAAATCATTAACCATCACGATAAAAAATTACGCCACAGGCGCAAAATTTTTATTTATAAATATAATTTTGTGAAAAGTATATACTATATTTTTACAATTTGTCATTTACAAATGTCCCGCAGGCTTGTTCTTGAAATATGTCGAAAAATCTAGTCATTAAAATAATTTTAATATTTATTATGTATATAAAAAATAGAAAATTATTGATGTAAAATTCACTAATATATTGTACATAAGAATTGTAAATTAATTTATGATAAGATATTCAGCAGATTTTACTAACTCAACATTAACTACTCGCAAAAAAAAAACAAAAAAATTACCACACAACTATTTTTCCTTGCTTTGCTCTCCGCAAATTATCAAAATCTATTTTATCTGCCAATTAATCTTCTATTGAAAGTATTGCAAGACTTTTTTAATCGCAAATTGCTCACTGTCGATATTAAATAGTTTTTTTATTAATTTCAACCACAAAAAGATAATTCAGCATCTTGTGGCTGTTCACAATAATTTCATCTTTCTGCCTCAACATTTAGGCTGTATGATTATCCTTAGATTATTTTTATTTGTTTATTACATACGGAATTTTCTGTTCCTTTTCAAAAATGCTGCCTCCGAGTCAATGAGTAAAATAAACATTCATTTACTGAATTTTTACTTTTATGTTATGATATAAAGTTTTATTTATTTGTAGATATTATTACCACTGGTTTAAAATCAATATACTCCACGTTGGAAAAGCATTTTTGCTGAATTTGTTGAAAATTCTCGCGGTAGTCTAAATTGGTTCATATTCTTTGATAAAATTGTGGAATTGAAACAGTAAAATTGTTTTACTTTATTTTTATAAACATAATGACTTTGCACTAGGAATTAACAGTTTTTTGATTGACGAATAAAGTGAATTGAGGCAACTAATTATTTGGTCAGTAACTAACTAGTAACTCGATAAATGATCAGTAAATAATGGTCAAGTGGTCAGGTTAGGTTAGGTTTAATGAAAAAACTGATCGTATTATATAAGTATCTGACCGTTTAATTCAATAACTAACTATTTTATATAAACTACTGACCATTTATTTAAATTACTTACCAAAAATTAAAATAGTTGCTGGCCCAGTTAATACAGACCTTTTTGTTTGTGATAGACAGCTATTACATTATATACACAAAAGGATTCTATTAAAACAAAAATAAGGAATTGAACCTTGATAAGCAATTAATTTAAAATAAAAGAGTTATTAGATATGATAAATTCATAAGGAACGTAGAGGTCCAAAGCTTTGTGCAAAAGTAGAGAAATATGTTTCAAAGGAAAAAAGCTCTTGAAGTTTGTTGGAGCTTTCTTCAGCTTGGTCGGTAGTTTCTTTGATTGCATCTCATTAAGTAGCTTTTCAATGGAAAAGTTTCGTTCCAACTCTAATTAGTTGCCTAATGACTTGGGAAAAGTTTTATGCTTTTTGGAAAACATCATAATCAACATTGAAAACTTTATTAAAGATTCATACACCACTTCATTGAAATGCAAGCTGTCGCTGGATTTATATTTTTATTGAGAAAAAATATAATCTTCGGACTGCAAAGATACTATGCACCGGCGTAGTAAGGCGGGGCGGCATTTTCCAAAATAAATAGAAGATTTCGACGTAAGAAAATTAATATTTTTATACATATACATAATCAATGTAAGTTATATTCCATTCATCATAATTTCTTCAGTCTAATTTATGACTGACTGACAAAAAATAGAAATTGTTATGCTTTGTAATTGACTGAAAAAATATATTCCTTTCTGAAAGATCTAAAGATAATCATGAAGCCTCAATATCGAGGGAGAAAGAAAAAATGTTTTTTAGTGAACAATCGCTAGATGCTGAATAATCATTCGAAGCTGAATTGGAGAGAGAAGTTTTCTTCAGCTTCATAATCTTGCTGAGAAACATGATTTTCTTACTCCATTAAATCTTTTGAGGAAAAGTTACGAGTGTCAGTTCTATCAAGATCATAGTGACGTTGATCAGGAAGAATACAGAATCATGTTACTGTTAACATAATGAAAAAGACGTGTGGAAGGGTGGCGAATATTGAACGTTTGCAATTTATGCAAAAATTTAATTCTGGAGACTCGGTCACAAATTTTGAAATGTTTTTAATTTATTTCCTTGCAATTGTGTTGCAAGCTGTTAAAGACGTTTTCAGAAAATAAAATTAACAAAAAAAAACAACTCCATATCAACAGTGAGCAATTTGCGATTAAAAATACTTTCAATAGTATACCAACTGGCAGATAAAATATATTTTGATAATGTTGCTGACGATTTTGCTAAGAGCAAAACGAGGAAAAATATTTTTTTTTATATGTTATTTTAGTAAAATCTACTGAATGACTTATTTTAAATCGATCCACAATTTATAATTCGTTTTTATGTAAAATATATACCTATTAATATATTTTACTGAACTGATTTTATATTTCCATATTAATAATATATATAAAATTAATTTAAACGACTTTTTTGACATATTTGAAAAACAAACCTGCGGTGGGGAGGGTTTAATATTAAATATAACATTTGTAAATAACAGGACTGTAAAAATATAGTACATGTTTGTCAAGAAATTATATTTATACATAATTATTTTTTTTATAAAACAATCTTCTGCGTCGTGATGACTTACGATTAAAAAAACTGTATACAATAGTGTTGGATTAAGCAGATTATTTAAAAAATAGCCTTAATCCAACACTATTGTCAATATAAAATTTCCGGAGAAAAACTATTAATGTTAAACTTGTCACTTGTCAGAATCATATATTTCAAGTAATTATATTTATTATTCATATTATTCAATGTTGTGCCTGCGGCGCAATTTTTTGCTTCCTGATGGTTACAAAATTCTTTAGTGAAAAGGTAAGGGGAGAGCGGTAAATTCAAGGAACGCCCCGGGCGGCACAAACCCTAACCACACCACTGCTATGTATCTCCAAATTAAAATATTTAAAAAAAAAACTTAGACCTGCATTTATTGGGTGAGTAACTATTTCAATTTCAGTAATTAATTCGATAAATGGTCAGTACACACATGGTCAGTTAATAAAATAAACGGTCAGATATTTATATACAACGGTCAGTTATTTAAGCTAACCTAACCTATATTTATTTGGCAATTATTTACTGACAAAAATCATTATTAACTGAAAGTTTATCGAATTAGTTAGTAACCAAATAATTGTGAGGTTTCATTTAGAAATATTTTCTTACCAATATGTAATTAGTATTACTTTTTTTAGTATTATTTTTTGTTATGCAATTATTAGATTACCTACGTAGTTTTTCGACATTTCTGATAGAATAGCTTAAGGATGAAAAACAATTTTTATGAGTTTAATTTTCAATAAAAATGGAAATTTTAAGACATCAACCATTTCCATCCTTAATTTTGAGCATTCGAATTCATAACGGAGCATATTAACAAAAGTTGTACGAAGATAACTGGTTATAAGTCATTCGCTGAACCTGTCTCTTCAGTGAAGGTATTAAGAAGATATAGTTATCTAATCCCTCTTTATAATTCTTATTTTAATGACCTTGTTAACAAATCTATAAATCGTTTAAAAAACATTTGAAATTGAGTATTTGTAGCATTGACCAGCCATGGGATCGACAATAAAGTTACCAACCTCTGACCGCAGTTTAATTAGGGTGAAACTCCAAGACACTACGATACTGACATTAAATTTGACAAAAACTTTTCCTTTTCTTGCAGAGGAAGTAATATCATCAAATTCTGCGCTATGGATGTCCAAAGACGGTCACCTGATGCTGTACGCCACTTTCAACGACTCCATGGTGGAGGAGCAGCGTTTCCCTTGGTACGGAGCAGGTGACGAAGGATACCTTTACCCAGAGATAAGATCTTTGCGCTATCCGAAACCTGGCACTCCGAACCCTGTCGTTACGCTGACCGTTGCTGATCTAGCAGACCCTAAGAACATCAGGACAAGAAACTTGAAGCCTCCTCCTGCGTTAGGATTTGATGGGTAAATAACTATTTCTCTTTGGTGAAGTCTATGTACATTGAAATTGAAATCGAATCATTTGAGGAAACAGTATATCAATCAGGCCAATGAGAAGTGAAATGAGCTAACCGGTATTTTCGAAAAAAAATAGTTAGTTGCGTTTTGGTATTTTACATGTCATGAAGTATCATAAAAGTGAAGTGAGCTAAGTAAATACAGGCTGCAGAAATATTGTTTTCTGTATAAATTCAAATAAAATAGCATATGAATTAATGTAAGAATATCATTTAACTAAAATTTTCAATAAACGAGTTTCACCAGTTTATCACTTGGCTCACTTCACTTCTCGAGGGCTCAATTGTTACAGCATTTCGACGTTGGTAAAGTGAATTACAACGAATAAGCATTATCGGCTTGCTTTTATCGGGTCAGTAACTATTTTAATTTTCGATCAGTAATTAATCAAAATGGTCAATATCCGTATATACACGTAGTCAGTTAATAAAATAGACGGTCAGTAATTTAAATATAATGGTCAGTTAATAAATTAAACTGTCAGTTTTTTATGTAAACCTAACCTAACCTGGCCATTTAGCAATTATTTACTTACCAAACATAATTATTAACTGACCATTTATCGAATATTTACTAACCATTTATGGAATCAGTTGCTCTTTATAGGTTCTTACGTCATAATTTCAACAGAGAAATAATCATATTAGTGACTATGTATTTTTATAACCATATTCTCATCATATGAAAATACAGATAAATTTTCTATCATATCCTGAGCTTTGGAACATAATCTGTGATTTGAATTATGAAAACAAATTTGTAATTTTATGTACGGTTTTATTTCAGAGACCATTACTTCACATCCGCTCAATGGATTTCGCTGACCGAAGTATGTGTGGTGTGGCTGAATCGACCACAAAACTTGTCGCTGGTCACAGTATGCAAAAGCCCGATGTGGTACTGTCAAGAGGTCAGATATCTTCATTTGTAATATTATTTTTTGTATTCATACTGAAAGTTCAATCATTATTAACGGAAAACATCGTTAAACGATAGTTAATAATAAAACCAACAAAATCCGACGATCTCTTCAGACCACAGATCTTGATTGTAATACTGAATTTTTTACATATCTGCCTGAAGTAAGCGGCATGACAATTTTCACAAGAGAGTTTGTAAATACAAATTTGAAGTAATGATTTTACTTTATCTTCATCATTTTTTGTAAGTAAAGAATCAATGTTTACGCTATAAATAAAATTCATACTGTAAAGTGAGAAGACCCCGGATCGAAGAGAGGCGAGCGGCTGGTTATCCGGAGTCCTGGAAGGGCTGATCTCAGACAAACACCATTTCAGATCCGGTTAAAAACTTATTTATTATCCATTCAAGATGCAGTGGTTTAATATTACACAAATATATAAATCTTAACACATAAAATTGATTCTACATTTACATTTACTTAGCAACTGAATTTACTTTAAGTTTTAATACAAATGACACAACGAATTTAAATTAAATCCAACGCAAATCAAAACACAAAAACAAACAAACAGTTCACATCGTCACATCACTTTCGTCGCGACGAGACCTCGTTCGTCCGACTCGGCAGCTCGTCATTCACTGTCTACAAAAATTCAAAAAAACTCCGTGCAAAGTTGGAGCTACCCTTTTTCCGTAAAAATGGACTCGTCCAGCGGCTGAAGCCCGGGGGCTTCTTAAATGCCTGACAACAAGAAAGAGCGTATTCTGCGAATTATTGCTGTTTGCCGCAGGCCGATTTCAGTTCGGGACACTAATGACACTTATACTTAAGAAAAACCAGGGTGTGTCAAACCCCCATACTTCTAGTGTCCATAAACTGAGTTCGGACAGCGTAGCAATAATCACACAAAAACAAGATACAATATACAATAAAGAACACAAAAAAATCAAGTCTTAAAAACACACGCGTGGCAGCGCGTCGGTCGTCACACACGAGGCCACAACACAGGTCATGTCGCGATCGGCATCACAACGGGCGGTGGTGCAAATTTTCCTACGCCAACAGGCGTCCTGTTCCTATCCCAGGAAGGCATCCGCAGCGTCCTCACTCGGTGGGGCAGGTGTGTCGGCAGCATCTCCTCTTCACAGGCAGACGGCCTCATCTTCTCCCGAGAAGGCATCCGCAGCG
Organism: Himalopsyche phryganea; assembly: GCA_022494535.1. Classification (NCBI taxonomy): domain Eukaryota; kingdom Metazoa; phylum Arthropoda; class Insecta; order Trichoptera; family Rhyacophilidae; genus Himalopsyche; species Himalopsyche phryganea. The sequence goes on along the minus strand of JAGVSL010000133.1, from coordinate 535,072 downwards.
TCCTCGCTCGGCGGGGCAGGTGTGTCGGCAGCATCTCCTCTTCACAGGCAGACGGCCTCATCTTCTCCCGAGAAGGCATCCGCAGCGTCCTCGCTCGGCGGGGCAGGTGTGTCGGCAGCATCTCCTCTTCACAGGCAGACGGCCTCATCTTCTCCCGAGAAGGCATCCGCAGCATCCTCGCTCGGCAGGGCAGGTGTGTCGGCGGCATCTCCTCTTCACAGGCAGACGGCTTCATCTTCTCCCGAGAAGGCATCCGCAGCGTTCTCGCTCGGCGGGGCAGGTGTGTCGGCAGCATCTCCTCTTCACAGGCAGACGGCCTCATCTTCTCCCGAGAAGGCATCCGCAGCGTCCTCGCTCGGCAGGGCAGGTTTATTAGCGTCTTCTCGTCTTTACAGGCAGCATGGCAGGCAAAACGGCCTCCCGGGTCGCAAATCTACCAGCCACAGTAGGCCTCACTCGTTGAAGACAAAACAGGCACAGCAGGTCTCACAGGTTGCAAATATAACAGGCACAGCGGGCCTCACGGATTGCAAACAAACAGCCACAGTAGGCGTCACTCGTTGACAACAAAACAGACACAGCAGGCCTCACAGGTTGCAACTCTAACAGGCACAGCGGGCCTCGCGGATTGCAAACAAACAGCCACTGTAGGCCTCACTGGTTGAAAACACAACAGGCCCAGCAGGCCTCCTAGGTCAGCGCGAACGACTTCAAGAGCGGCTAGTCGAGAAGTAGGGCTTCGTGAAAAGTAACAGAGGCCAGGCACCTTTCACCGACGACTCCCGCCAGTTTCGCCTTTGAAGCTGGGGTTTCATAGTAAGACGCCGGGAAGCTGACTGGTTGTCTGGTCCCGATCTTGAAGTCCACCTTCAGGGCAGGGTCCGGATTCTTAGTGTGCGTTCGGCGATTTGAAATTCTTGAAGTTACGTTAAAATTCGGTTGGGCGCCATGAACCACAGTTCAAAGCCACTGCATCTTCAGAGCATGAGTCGTCAGGGGGTGAATCCTGAGGTGTCACAAACCGTCAATGGCCACTAAGTTGGGCGACAAAATGAGAATTCCCCCGGATCGAAGAGAGGCGAGCGGCTGGTTATCCGGAGTCCTGGAAGGGCTGATCTCAGACAAACACCATTTCAGATCCGGTTTAAAACTTATTTATTATCCATTCAAGATGCAGTGGTTTAATATTACACAAATATATAAATCTTAACACATAAAATTGATTCTACATTTACATTTACTTAGCAACTGAATTTACTTTAAGTTTTAATACAAATGACACAACGAATTTAAATTAAATCCAACGCAAATCAAAACACAAAAACAAACAAACAGTTCACATCGTCACATCACTTTCGTCGCGACGAGACCTCGTTCGTCCGACTCGGCAGCTCGTCATTCACTGTCTACAAAAATTCAAAAAAACTCCGTGCAAAGTTGGAGCTACCCTTTTCCGTAAAAATGGACTCGTCCAGCGGCCGAAGCCCGGGGGCTTCTTAAATGCCTGACAACAAGAAAGAGCGTATTCTGCGAATTATTGCTGTTTGCCGCAGGCCGATTTCAGTTCGGGACACTAATGACACTTATACTTAAGAAAAACCAGGGTGTGTCAAAAGTTAGTCAAACTGAAGATACTTGTCAAAGAGGCGAAATACATTAACGCTTAGCAACGCTAGTCGAATAACAAGGTTATCAATTTTAATTGTGTATTTCTTATTTTATATTTTTCCACTGTATTGAATGAACACTAACTTCCCAATTTTGGGTAAATAACAAAATAATAAAATATTCATTTTGCCAGCCTTTTATCTGTCACAAATTTGTTAATCTGAAATTAGCTTGTAATTGATGCCATACCGATCGAATTGAACATGTTTATTTGAATAATATTATAATAGAACTGCATTTCTTTTATTTTAATCTTTTTTCTGTTCTATACCTGCAGGAAATTACTATGTGTTGTGTGTAGGGCTTCCAATCCCAAAGTTCCGGGATCCCGAGCAATTATTCAATCCCGTTATCCGGGGATTGACTTAATACCAATACCAGGATTTCGTGATTCGCTATAAAATAGTAAAAAATAATTTATATTAAAATGCAAATTCTTATTCTTAACTAAGATGAACTATAAAATATAAAATGCCAATTATTACCCGATTTACTATACGAACAACGTTTCCGGCGGTCGAGTGCCTAGGTATGTTCGATTTATGTATATTAAACATAATTGATATGTGTGTTGTCTTCTCTCTCACACTCATATTTCGCGAGCGGACAAGAACAGACAATTTATTGTTTTTTTGCATCATTATCTACGTAAAACATTTAACCACTATTCTATCTTTAGATGCGGACAGTGAAGATTTTTTGTTATTTAACTGTAACATGTCAATTCAGCTCGCAAATACTTTTTGCATAATTGTGAAGATACCTAATTACCTACATATTTTACAAACATTTTTTATGTGATTGCACATGTATATAATTATTATAATTTTGTATTTATATTCTGATGCCTAGTTAATAAATAAAATCATCGTATAGGTACCTAGGTATTATGTTCTTTTATGCGTTTTTAGGAACATACCTTATGAACTGCAATCTCTTTTCAGCGTGTTTTATTTTTATTTTGTATGAGGATTTTTATATTTCTTTCCATGGCTTCATTTACAAGGTTTATCGTGATACATATTACCTGCAATTTCGTTTTGACAATTTCAATTTTGAAAAATTGTCAATTCCGAAATCCCGGGATCAGAAAAGGGGTCCGGGATTGGATGCCCTAGTTGTGCGTGGCTATAAAGGTGACGACGATTATTGATAAAACTTAAAAGAGGCTGCAACAGAAAAAATGTTATAAAATCTTCTATATATATAAAAATGAATGTCTGTTTGTTGGTTTGTTGGTTTGTCCGGATCTTATAGGCTCCTAAACTACTCAACCGATCGCGACGAAACTTTCAGGAAGGACTTATTGTGATCATGCCGGGAAATCTATATATATATAAATGAATGTATGTTTGTTGGCGTGTCCGAATCTTATAGGTTCCTAAACTACTCAACCGATCGCGACGAAACTTTCAGGAAGGACTTATGGTGATCATGCCGGGAAATATTATATAAAATAAATGTTTGTTTGTCCTTTACGCGTTTCTTTACCATTCATATGATTTCGATGAAACTTCGGTGAGTTGTTGTGCACACACCCGTGAAGGGTTCTGAAGAAAAAAAAATGAAAATCTAAAATTGAAAAAAAGAATCAAATACGTACATACAGCGACATCTAGGAAAAACCTTCTGATTTATTCAAAACAAAAATATTGTCTTATAACAAGTGTGATATTGAAACTTGGGTTCGCGTCGGGCCAGACCTGAAGATGATGGGCTCGAACCGGGTAAGTCTATGAAATTTCGGCCTGTGCAGACCTCTAATCCAAAGGCAGTTCAATAAACAGAATTAAAACACAAACCCTTTCTTTCTTTGAGTGGCATTGCAACGCATGCCGGGTACTCACTAGTATTATATAATCATATAATGCGTAATGTCGTTTATGATTTTAATATATTACATATAGATGTTGCTTATAGAAAATTTTCTCATCTTCTATTTATAATGTTACATCCAATTTTTATTTAGTTGATTTATTTTTCCGTTGTCAAAGCCAAAGAATGGCACCTTAATAAAAATCAGGCGTCTCTTTGAATCGAATTTCATCAGGATATATTATTTTGTCCAATTCCGACATTTATATATCGAGCTTGTCACGCCAAAAGGATGTAAAGGACGATTTGGCGAAACTGAGTTATTCGATTTCGTAGAATATCCTTTTCATCTAGGGGAGCGTTCCTTTAATAAAATGGTATCATACCAAAAGATTGATGGTGGAAATATATTTTATTTTTATTATTTGTGTTTATTGAGTGGGAAGGGGGGGATGGTAGACAATGCGACGTCACAAAATCAACAATGCTTAAGCTCCACACCTGTTTTAATTTATTTATTTAAATGATGTCAGACTATTGGGTGTATTTTTTCACACTCCATTATTAAGATATCCTCACAAATTTTTTTAACCTCTTGCACTAAAATCACGAGTGACAATTGAGGCATTGAGAATCAAAACCTATCAATGGATCACTTTTGAAATTCCGAAGTATTAAAACGAAGTAGTAGAACACATGTTTAGAATATCAAATTCAAAAAGTCCTTACAGTCAAAGGTATGGCGTCTGAAAAATCAGCCTTAGTTTCAAAACCGCTCTTAATCCACTAGTCTATTCCAGAATAACATTAAACTAACTTCTGTGTATTATTATTTCAGTAAATTTTATTGTTTACAAAATATGTTAAAATAAATATAATATTAGTATTATTTTTCAGCTAAGCCTGGAAAATAGCCACACAGATTTATCATTGTTTTGTTTCAAAACCAAGGTTGCATGAGTTTCAAAATACACTTAAATTCATAACTTACAATCAAAACCATTCAAATCCATTTTTTAAATCAAAATAACTTCCATAATATATGTTACAACTGCAGTACCTTTTGGCATATTCATTTTTAACCTCTATTCTATTAAATAAATATTTTTTTATCAGCCTTCATAAATATACCTAAATTTTGTTTCGTGGATTTGTTTGGTTTTGAAACTCATCGCCTCAATTGTGGTCATATTTTCCGAGTGTGCATGGCAAACACGAGTTTGTTATCTTAGTTGTTATATTACTTATTATGAAATATTGAAAGCCAGTGAAAGGAGCTAACCCCCGTGTAATAAAAATTGATTGATTGAAAATATTTAATTCTTACATTGCCAAAAATATCGTCAACAGCATTACCAATGAATTCTCAGGACAGAATGTGTTTTTCAAGAAACATTAATCATCGCATTATATTAAACCCCTCATCCCCATATAGCGTGACGTCATTTATGGACTGCTCATTGGCTAACGAAAGTTTGCTAAAATTGTCATAAAAGTATTATAGAAAAAAGCGCAGTGAATATTCGTTGGTTGGACCAAAATCGATGAATACTTACGCACACACGACAAGTGCACATGTAACAATTGAGCAAAAGACAGAGGTACACAGCTATAATTATTGTGCGTACTTATGATGAGCCTGGGTCAAAAATGACCAACTCTTCTTTTTCCTTAACAGAGATAAACACACTTTCTGTATAATAACGTATCCTCTTCACAAACTATTCATGTAACTGTTTTCTGATCCACTTCTTCATATTTGTTCATTTGATAGACAGTATTGTTAGCAATATTTAAAACCACACATTAACAGCGCAATACAGTGCAATACAATACAATAATCCTCAGTGAGAGCTGACTGAGCTGTCATGGCTGACAAATGCTAGCAAGTTATTGGCTGATTTAGGATTTAGTCAAATTTTATAGAAAAAACTCAATATGTTAACATTAAATTGCATGGAAACTACGAGGATTTAAGCGACGCTAAAAATGCAGTTCTGTTTTTTTTTTTAATTTATTCTTTAATACTACAAAACTTGATTTGGGCTTGTTTGATCCCAAGCTCCTCAATTATACACGCGCAAATAAATAACTAACTGTCTATATTTACATACTGTCAATGTACGCGTTTGTCTGTTAGAGTAAACTGTTATTGTGCTTGTTTGTTTTATTTATTTAAATTGAATAAACACGACCCCTTGTAATAAAAAATGACTTTCCTGGGGATGCTTCCTTACGTTTTGCATGTGCATATGCGTATGTGTGTATGCGTTTGTATATATATATATATATATATATATATATATATATGTATATGTGTGTGGGTGCGGTATACGGGAAGGTATATTTATATAAATTCAAATGGTGCCCACGTGAATTGGCTTCACTGTGGATTGCTTAGCTCTTCAGCGATCACGTCCTTCTATCTGCAACGATGGAAGTGAAACAAAAAAAAAATTAACATAAGAGATGAAGGAAACTTAAAGACCTATGACGCTAACGAGCTTTAGTACTTAACGCTCCATCAAGTTAATATCCAAAAAAACTGTGCTTGTTTGTCAGTGTGCTCATTTATGTATTATTCAATTGTCAGTGCGCATTTATCTTCCAAATGTATGTTTGGTTGCCCTTACTAAACATATCAATAAATAAAGTATTTTTCTCTGTTTCTGTAAATGCTTCGGATTACCTCCTACGCCCTTTTGGCAGAAGAGCCTCGATTTATAAAAAATAACCCAACAAGTTTGCCCTTTTCGAGTCAATTCCTTGCGAAAATCAGTCATCCGGACAACAAAACATTATTTCGCCATGTTTGTTGCTGGATCTCTCTCGCACAGTATGGCTTTGTACGTCATAAACCGAGCAATTCATCAAGTACAAGTATCAGGCTGACAGAAAAGACGCTCGGATAAATATTTCGTTTTCAACTATTTTATACACATGGGAAATAATACTACAGTGCAATGAAATTCGAGACGAGCGCGCTTTCTGCTTGCCTGGTAGACGCACAGTATAAAATAGTATTTTTTATTCCATTTTACTATGATCGATCTCATTTTTTTATCAACAAAATGTGTTTGACACAAAAGTAAAAAAAAATAAAAAGTATTTTGTCCTTTTTCTAAATTAATATTTTATTTAATGTTGATGAATAGTCTGTAATCGATACGTGACAAGAACATATAACAAATTAAATACTATATTTAACATAAAATTAAAATTGATTACTTAGTTATTTCACTGGCTTTGTTACCAAATGTAACGTGTGTCGTTTCTTTAAGAAGCATATTCAGATTAACTATCTCGCAGGGTTATTTGTTTCTAATGTAAGTAATGTGTATTAGTCAACGTCGTTGACCTCGATTACGGAACACACGGGTTCAAATCCCAGTACGGACATTGTTTTTTCAATCGTTTTATGGATTTCTGTTCCTAGGCATGGATGTTTGTGATGTTCAAAAATCCCTCCCGTCCATACGATCCTAGAAATGGAGTGTAGCGAGAGCGATTGGCTAAGCACTAATCCTTCTGTTCTATTTCTACTCTCGTAAAAAAAATAGAAGTTGACAAACTGAATAAAATTCTGTTGAGATACCTCTATTAGGAATCCATATGCTTCACAATGGGAACAGACATGGTTTGAAAAAAATAGTGCAGAAAAGAATAATGAAAAACACATTACGAATACTGAATGCTCATAAAATAAGCGTGTACATTTCTTTATCATACATTGTTTGTAATGTTATTAAAAACTTTAAGATTGAATTAATTTTATTCGCCCAGTCACTATTTAACTTATTATCTATCCTTCCTGTTTAAGAAAAGAATTCAAAAAAGTAACTGAACGATTAATATATGCATGATAAAACTACCCTTATAGTGCTGCAACATATCCCCTTGACAGAAAATTTGGAAGGAACATTATATTATAACTGAACATCAAAATGATGGATATTCATAAAAGAGGCCACACTCGCATGGTCGCTGATTATGTCCACCGGGAGTTCCCCTCCTCGCGTCATTCCATATCTGATTTGGTATCGGAACATTTTAGTACGAGAAAACGTTTTGACCTGTTGGACACAACAAGCAATCGTAATTACATAACGTAATAAAGATTCCGATAGCTTTTGAGATACATTTTGGACAGGAAATACTTTTGAAGTATTTCCGTATGTTGATAGATATTTATCACGCGTCAGCTTTACTTGTAAATACAACGTATATTAAAATGTTGAAGTGAAAAAATACAAATCAATTTATTTAGACCGATTAAATGGATTTTACGTCTATTAAATCAAACATATTGTTCGTCTGGTTCATTACTCAGCATCTCCAAATAATCCATATTGAGATAATTAGAAAAGCAATATTCAAACGGTAACCATAAATGAAATAATATTGACGTATACCTGTGTTTTACGCACTTTATAAACAGGTGTTTAACAATTATGTACGTTTCAAGTATACCTAATTAGTAGAAGGATATTTAGAAATATTCTTATATTAAAGTTATCTGCCTCAGCATCTCTTATTGACAAAATTTTCTAGAACTGAATACTTTGATAGTTTATCCTATTATATTATAAATATACACGTATTTTACAGCTGATCTTTACTAGGAAAATTCGTTTTTACGAGTGGGAAAAATATTTAGGAGTCAACGACTGTCAACCAAATTGATACCCATTTAGCGTTTGATTGAGTCGATTTCATCGGCTTTAATTTTCTCAACATTTCCTTGACGTTTTTCTCAAATTTAGATTCGTGTTTTACAAATCTAAATAAGATAAATCATACATTTATTTGCTTTTACACCTTCTTTCTAATGTGCCCAATATTTGTCATATTAAATCACTTTAGATTTAGTAATATAGATACATTGTAGCTCAAGTAAACAAATTTTCAGATCACTGAATAAAAAAACGTTGTTAAATATGTTTTCAAATTCTTTGCAAACTAAAAGTAACGCATGATGTCATAAACATCCAAACTTCTCTGTTGATTCAATATCGTTAATGATTAATTCTTGGTAGATTTAAATTATAAGATACTATTATTTATTACCCGGCTTCGCCATAAATATATGCCGCTTATATTTTCTAATTTAGAAATTGGCATTATTTTGGAGACAACTAATCTTTAAATTTGTTAGTTTGAAATATCACTGTAGATCACACCTTGTGTAACACCCACAAAATATAGTCCATGAGTTAATAATAATTATAAAAATTGAAAATAGCATAAAAATGAAAATACAAATTTTACTTCGCAACTGTAAACCGTTTGTGACAGACGGACAATCATATTGATACATGGCATTTTCTGCTATGTAGTATAAAGAGAGTATTTATTACCTGGCTACTCCCGGGATTGACTCAAACTCATTATGTATTCATTATAATTACCTATTTATCCGGTTATTGCAAAACTTGGCTATATACAATATTTTGAGTGTATTTTTGATCATCGGCGATGATGAACATTGTGAGAAGACCCGGATCGAAGAGAGGCGAATGACTGGTTATCGAACATCCTGGAAGGGCTGGGATCTCAGACAAACACCATTTCAAATCTATTTTCCATCGAAGATGTAGTGGTTTACAATACACCAAATATAACCTTAACACTTAAAATTGATTCTACATTTACATTTACTTAACAACTGAATTTACTTTAAGTTATAATACAAATGACACGACAAACGATTTTAAATTAAGTCCAATGCAAAACAAACACAACCAATTCACATCGTCACCTGCGCCGACCACGAGGTCGGCAGCTCACCTCCACTCAACAGATCGTAATCGACTGTGTATACATACAATTCAAAAAACTCCCTGCATCGTCGGAGCTACCCCTTTCCGTCAAAAATGGACTCGTTCAGCGGACGTTCCCGGCGGCTATTGAACGGCTTGGGAACAAGAGTCGGCTGACTCTCCGAATTATTGTCGTTACCACTGAGCGATTTCAGTTATGGACACTAATGAAACTTAAACTTAACAAAAAAAAAAACCAGAGTGTGTCAAATGTTAGGTATCCATCGCCCTTCACATACAGCGGTCCATGCGAGAAACACTCGTCAGTCAAACCCAAACCTGTGACTTTGAGTGATGACCCTTGCGCCTTATTGATTGTGGTTGCATATCCAAGTCAAACAGGAAAAATTTTGGCGTTTGCACTTCCTTTTTTTCCTTCGTTATGTATTAATTCAGTGGGGATTTGCAACAATTAATTTGCGGTTCGTCCACCAGCCACCAGCGTTGCAGCAATACCTGAAGTTTCTACAGCGAGTGCAATATCGTTTTCTACTCTTATTCTAGCAAGCGACACATTGATGAGGAAGGTTTTTCCGGTTCCTCCCAGTGCATCGATAAAAATAGCCGCCCCACCTTCACTCTTGTTATGCCGCCGTAGAACTTCTTGATAGATGGCTTGTTCATCTGCATTTAACAGTGACTCCTGCTGCCCCACAAAATTAAACATTAAATCAGAGTCATAATGCCAATTCTCGCAACATTTCTGTAAATTCCAAAATGGAATATTTTCTTTGAATAATGGATAATTCTCCTCTCAATCTCTTACTAATTTTACGATTGACATGAAAAATTATCACTTGTGACATTTATAATATTATAACAACTGTAACAGCCCTTAAGAAACATGGCGCTATATTGATGACAACGCACCATGAATACTTTACTGCACTAAATCCAAGAGTTGTAGTTTTGAGAAACAAATTTAAATACGAATTAAAATACAAAATTAAAATTTATAAATCAAGTGGTGTAACTAAGTTATCAATTTTTAATTTAATTTTATATTAGCTATCAACTACCTGATAAACATTTTGTAGAACTAAATAATTTGATATATTATCCTATTAACATGACTTAATACTGTTTTTTTAAAGCTATTGACTTAATGCGTTCTACCGGTACTTAGATCGTTAAATTGCAAACATTTTGACATTTAAAGCAGAATATTATCAATAAATATAACCGCAATATATTCGTTGTTGAATTTTGACAAATTTCGGGGAATACTTGAACAATCCATGTTAAAAAATAGCCAAATTGTAAGTGAAAATCATATTACCATGACCTGATTAAGCGTTAGTTTGAAATTAAAATTTATTAAAATAAATCGAACGTAATTGACGAGAAAGCGTACATTCCACGACTTCATTTAGAAGTTTCACTTTATTATAATAACGTTGTAAAGATATATATAACCCAGAATTGAAAGGAATCCTTATAATGGGATTTTGTGAGTGAACTACACGCAAAGATAATTTGGAAATCTTTGTTATGGTTGCTAAGTGACAGTGGGCATGTATTTTGGGAAAAGAGAAAATTTCGCTTTATAACGTTCAAATGGCACTCTGTATTATTCGGAAAAAGGGAAGACGCAAAGGAGATTATCCGGCGACAAATCCTTTTTTGATTTGATTGATATGTTTTTTTTTTATTTGATATTAAGCTTTGGACCACTCTGTCTCCATAATACGAGTTTGCCGAGTGACGCATAAAAATGTCGCATTTCACCATAATATACCAGAAGAAATAAACATATTTAACTTTTTATATAATATTATGTATATATTATACATACGAAAATAAGTTATAATATGAAATGCGTATTTGTCATTTTTTATTACGGTTTTGTAGAGATTTTTTTACTTATTTAAAAATTCACTCAGCGAAAATCCTTACTTACTGAGAAAAACCGGTCCTAATCATGATATAAATTCGTGGAATAAGTACACCTTATTCTCTTTTTCATTTAGTCCAAGGTGCAGTGGTCAATACTGTTGGCTTCGGTTATTGTACTCACGGTACGGTCAGTTTTAAAAATTGATTTATGTACTTCTGTTCGAATACAAGGATGTTTTTAATGTCTAAAAACTCCCTCCCACCCATCCGATCCTAAAATCGGGGCGTAATGGAAGCGATTAACTAACCACTTGCCCAAGTCTAGCCCTATCTTTCTGTCCTTACTTTCTTCTAAAATAAAAGAGGTTGAACTACTGAGTAGCAAGCAGTTGTGATAAAAAAACATATCAAATTTGGATTATTGAGATTTTGTACACTTCCATGTATTTTGTCACTAACGACCCGGGTTTCGCCTTTCGGCATCTTCAGGCATTCGAGCACACGAATGGACTCGAACTGAGGTCCGGAGGAACTGAGGACTCGAACTGAAACCCGGGTCGTTAGTGACAAAATACAAGGAAGTGTACCAAATCTCAATAATCCAAATTTAATATTGAAATTCCATCAAGCACCCTCAGTCGATGTCTTAAATTATAAAAAAACATATGTTGAAATAACAACTTCATAAGATGTCCATATGCACAACAATAAGAGCGGACATGCTATAAAAAATACATTTATTTCACTTTAAAAAGAATACCAATATTTTTTTATTATTATCTTAACATATTTACTACGAAATACCCCTAACGATTTTAATATAGATCGAGGGTATACTGACAGAAGGGATGAAGTCATAGAAACAAGTTCTGAGATTTAAAGCATTATTTTTTTTAAAGAACTCTCTCCCAAATGCACATTATAAAAATCAATCTTTTTTTACATTCAAATAATAAGATTTGGTATCGATAAATTATAGTCATATCATGCTTTTTGCCAGAATAAAAAAATATCAATATGACTTAATACTGTTTCTTTTCAAAGCCATCAAATTCTATGACTTCTGACGTCATGCGATTTACAAGTACGTAAAGTGTTACATTGCATACATTTTGACATTCAAAACAGAAAATCACCAAAAACTGACATAATACTGACAGTATACCGTTGATATGATATTTAAAAAAGTTTTTTCAGCTGTTTTTCTTCTTAGAGAGTGAATATAATAATTTCTCGCTCCAAACCCTTCAGCGGGTCATTGTCTTGAGCTTTCGAAACTTTTTCAATTGCGGACGGCCCAAAGCTGCTGTTGTCAAGTTTGTCTTTCTTTATGGCGTACTTCAACCATAATGGTTTAGGCAGGCCAGAGGCCAAATTTTTGAAATCGGGCATCAAGGCATGTGACAATTTCGTTGTATTTAATTACTACTTACCCTTCAAATAATTTCACTGGCTGATTTTAAAAGTACGAATTTGACTTTTGTCTGTGGATCATTACGTCATTATAATAGTAGTCGACAATCAGTATTTTATTCATATTACATAGTTTTTTAAATTAAGAATATTAAAAGTAGAACACAGACATTACTTGGAAAATTTCGGTAGAGACTTAAGATAAATTTGACGACCACTGGTCTAAAAAATTTATGCTTTACAGTTCAGTCATGGGACCACGCTGCACTGGTCAACGTAGTTGGTTTCTGTAACGGAACTCACGTGCTCTGGTCCTATTACGGAAAGTTTCATAAATTGAATTTTCAACCGATTTCTGTTCGAAGGCCCATGGATGTTAGCAACGATGTTGAAAACGGTGCGTAGCTGGAGCGATTAGCTAACCACTAGTTCTGTCCTAACACTATATACTACTATTTGAAAAAACAGTGGTTGAGCTACTAAGTAATAAGCAGTTATCGTCTAAAAAACTTCTGCAGAGATACCTCCATTAAGAGTCTATATGATCCACATTGGGAGCGGACATGGTTAAGAAAAAACTTGTCCACGACTGAAATTTTTAATCCAGAAATGAATCGAAAAATTATGACTTATCAGCAGAATAAATATAATAGGTAATTGTTTTAGATAACAATAAAATTCACTGATTGTACATCAGTCAAAATCAAAAACAAAGTAAATATATTTACATTTTGTCTTTTTTATCAGTTGACACGTAACATCCGTAATTAATCTAGCATTCTGTTTTGCTGAAGCTTCGATCTAGCAGACCGAAATAATAAATTCATCAGAACTTATTAGAAGTTCCATTTTCGAACATCTCTATTTCCCTATGGCCGCCACGCTTCCAATATGGCGTCACTTCCGCTGGAAATGTTTCCGCGCGCAAGTTGCTAATGAAATAACACAGAGCTGTACATTTCCAATCCATCGAATCGCACTCAACACCAATAAAGCAACAATTCAAAAATATATATACTCGAACAATCTTAAATCCAAAATGGAAAATATTGGAGTTAAAGAAATATTGAATAAATCCGTATGTCTGATCCCATGTGGAAAAAATCGATCTCCAGTTCATTAGTCAGACAGCTCCAAAAAACGAAATTTGAGTTGAATATGCAGTTATACATAAAATTTTGCTATCTGATTCAGTACTCTGATAACTAAAAAATGACACAAAAAAGTTGTTAAGACAAAGAACCTTCTATATAATTAAGCAAAGTGTTGATATTTCTGGGTCAGTAAAAGGATATTTCTAAATATCATACTCGGGACATACTCGGAAAGTACCTAATTATTAAAAACCTGTTTATAAAATGTATGAAACCCGGGTATAAATCAATAATACTTTATTTATGGTGACCATTTGAATACTGTTTTTCTCCCTTATCTCAATATGGAGATGTTTGAGTTATGAACTGGACGATTGATATGGATGCCTTTTGAAGATTCACTAGAAGTTTTGCAATGAGAACTACTTGTTGTTCAGTCGTTCCACGTCTCTTTTCCCGAGAAAGCAAGGATAGAAAACTAGGAAATTACTAGTAACTAGATCGCTCTTGCTATGCCCCACTTTTATAATCGGATGGGTGGGGGGAAATGTAGACACCACAGACTAAAAAGTTACAGAAGAGTGTTTACAAACGTATTACTTTGTTATTATATTTCAATGAATAATTTCTGACAATAAAAATCGCATTTTTTTAATATCTGTGTGACATTACACTGTGGTATTTTAATACTATGTCACATGGCCTCATAATGGAGGTATCTCAACAGACTTTTTGTACAAAAACTGCTTGTTACTCAGTAGCTCAACATCTATTTTTCAAAGAGAAAGTAGTGATAAAAGGACAACGCTGGGACAGGATTAATGGTTAGCTTATCGCTCTCGCTATGCTCCGTTTTAGGATCGGATTGCTGGGAGGGAATTCGAGATACCACAAACATCCATACCTACAAACGAAAATCCTTAGATCGATTTAAAAATCAATTTATGAATCTGTCCGTACCGGATTTTAACACGAACATCTGTAACAGCAGCCGACGTCGTTAACAACTGCAACACGTACCCGCGGTATTAATTATTTGTAGAAAAAAGTAATTATCGTATACCGTTTTTTTAAATAATGAAAAACAAAATATCATATTTGCAAATTTTGGGATGCAAAATATGTATTGACATTTATTTGTAGAAGGCAAATTAAAGACATCAAAGCTGATTTTACCGAATGACACTATAGTTTTTCAATAAATATTTCTTACATATGTTTGATTATGTTTTACAATTCACTAACCGACGATCTGTCAAGCATTAAAAACTAATTAATTATCAACGAACCAAAAAAGTACGTATTATCAATTTTATTTTAGTATAATTTTAAACGTATATATACCATTGTTTACTTACCGGAACGGCGCAGAAAAAGTGTGATAAATGTCCAAAGATATCAAGGTAGGCCCCCACCCCTTAACCGTCTCTCCAGCGCCCCTGAATGAATCGGTTCAAAGCCGTTGACAGAATTAATTTTCAGGGAGGGCGGAAATTACATAAATCACCGGAGAGTGTTGAATCGGGAAACCTTCGCAAGGAAAAAATCTCAAAATTACTTTTTCAAGAATACACTTTTTTCATCGAGCACTTGGCGGTCGATGATAAATAATTGATTATGTAGACGACAATCTTTGATTTACCTTCTTTCTTGGAAGGGTGGCTACTTGGTATAACATATTATATACTATAATGGCTTACAATTAAATGCACTTTTGTTTAGATCATATTCACTTTCATAAAAATAGTTTTCACTGATAACAAATATATTCCACAAAAAACATATTCTTTCACTAAAAATAAAGTGATCCCACATAATAAAATATATTTCAACATTGAACAAATATATTACACTTACGAAAAAATATTTTCACATAGATAAAATAGTTGAAATCGATAGTCGCACGAAACTGTAATTAAATGTCACTTATTCTTCTACCCTATATTAGGTCGCCTATATTGTCTTTGCTCCACGCATTAGAATACATTACACAAACCAAACCAGACCAACTCTAACATAACCAACTACAACTTAACTCACTTTGTTAAAAGAATCCGTGACTAAGTGGAAACTATTAAGATCAAAGTTTGAGTGTACTAAGTTAATAGTACACTAATCCAAAGTGCAAACTATAGAAATAAAAGTTCAAGTGTACCAAGTGAATACCATCTAACACAAAGTGCAATTTTTTATAACCCTAATATAACTTACACGGTGGGGGACTGAAAAATAATTCTGAAATATATTCATTCAATTCAATTCTAGACAAGTGCATTCCGTACTTCAATTGTCCTTAATTCGGTTACACCAAAGATGATATCTATTGAGATACTTTAGCTAGCTAATCTTTTGTACTTTTAAAAACGTGATTAAATTGAAATTAACGTGGTTACTCCATTGAAATAAGGAATATAATCAAAGTATTTAGCTCTACTAGAATTATAGAATATTTCTGACAATGCCGGGAAGCTGAAATAGCTTTCTACTATATCCTAAGCCTACTATTCTTGTAGAAATATATACTCTGATATTTTTACCTTATTTAACAATATTCTTATCGGGTCCGCGGTGCCGTGATCAACATCTTTGGCTTCGACTTCGGATCTCACAGGTTCAAATCGGACAGTTTCATAAACTGATTTTTCAATGAATTTTTGTGATGTCGAAAATTCTCTACCACCCATCCAATCTTAAAAGCGTAGCGAGAGCGATAAGCTAACCACTAGTCACGTCCTAGCTCTATCCTTATATCTCTATCCTTCGAAAAAGAGAGGATGACCAACTGAGTAAAAACCAGAAAAACTTCTGTTGAGATACCTCCACTAGTAGGCCATATGCTCCACATTGTAAGCGGACATTCAAAGTAATTATTTATTATGTATTGAACTATGTTTTTAAGGCGTTGTTATGTATTATTTATTCTTCAGAATGCACATCTTGTAAAAAATCTCTTAAAACACTTACATGACCCAGAGAACGCATTCTCTTAACCTTGACTTATTGAATTACGCTGACATCGTCGTACACCCCGTAGACGTCAGCGTTTTTTTCTTTCATAAACAAAAAAATACATTTTTTATATAAGCTTTCCTTTTTTAGACCCAAAGAACCAGCGGCGAAGGTCGAGGATGGGCTGAACCACCAGCCCCACCACTCTTCTCTTCAGACGGCACCGCCTATGTGAGCACGGCAGCCGTAAGAGACGGACCGGCGGGACACTACAGGCACGCCGTGCACGTCGGAGGGCCCCCGGCAGCACGAAGAATACTTCCCCTGACGCACGGAAGGTTCGAGGTTTCGAGATTGCTCGCTTGGGATCATGAAACCGATGCCATGTAAGTAACTTTGTCAATAAATAAATAAATAAATGGATAGTACATAGTCGAAACAGTTTTAATTTTTTATATCCCATATGTAATTTATACGCATTTTTTTTGGTTGCGCAACGTAATTTTGTTTCTATTAATAATATTTGTGGAAATGTTTATCGTCTGTACGCATACAAATAATGAAGTGGGGTATTCAAAGTGAATTCATGTATATGAGGCGATGAAAACCAAAAATCTTTATGTTTATCCACACTTTGTTGAAATTACACAAAAAATATGTACTTATGCAATAAGTCATATCACACAAATAACTTTCAAAATCCGACAAAAGCATACGGAAAAAAATGTTTTCTATGTTAATGGCATTCAGAATTCGGTAAGTCGATACGTCAAATTTTATTTCGCTTAAATTTATTTCAATTTGGGGCAACTACTAAAAGTATGCATACATTTCTTAATTGGAAATATAATACGATGGATAAAATAAAATATTGCAAAATTATTTTTTACGTAAAACACAAAAATGTCGTTTTATACTACTATTGCAACTTCGACATATTGATTTTGCTTTTAAACGCCTCATATATACTATTATATATATTTATAGACCATCCAATGTGAATATAGGATAAGTATATAAAATTTACTTCTGTTTTTTTATATTAATGAATAGGTACATAAAATTCTCATCACGTCTTCCTAAGTTTTCCTTTTTTAAATCACAAAATCTCGTTACGAAGATCAAACAAAAGAATGTTAAAATGGTTGTTTTTTGAGCGGGAGAGGAAAGGGAGACTGTTTCGCATGACAAACAATAGGAGGGGAAGTTCTGTCCTTGATGATGCGAAGGGGAAAAAACTCGCGCGCATTTTTCGCGCCACATTTGCAATGGACTGGTGAAAATATTCAGCTAAGTTTATTCACGCCTTGAATTCGAGTAAATTTTATATTCTTTGTCTTAAAAAATGCAAGCTTTGCTGAGTTCAAATTACCCTTCGTAATTTCCTTTCTTGTGACTGTGTGAATTGTAAATATTTCACGTTGCGAAGATAATGAAGTACACATATCCACCACCACAACACAGCGGCAATGTACCCACGCTTCAGCCCCTGTACTCTACAGTTATTTGTGCCAGTATTCCTTAACTCTAGATCTGGGTTTCCCAACCCTATTGTGGCCGCGGGCGCATCCTGAGATTGCGAAAGTCGGATCTAAAAAAAATCAAATAATAATATTTTTTTCCACTCTTTTCAAATAGAGGAGGGGATAAGTATATGGGTAAAACAGTATTAGTGGTTAGATTATCACTGTCGCTCCAACCCGTTTCTAGGATTGCGCGGGTAGTGACAGGAAATTTTAGATACAAACAGTCATGCTTTCGAACAGAAATTCACAAATCGTTTGAAAAACCTGTAAGACTGGAATTCAAAATAACCAAAGCCTACAACTTTGACCACTGCACCAGAGACCTGACGATATATTATAAACAATTGTAGCATACAATTCTGACAGAACTACCATCTTTTTGCGAATGATACTTGACGAGAGAGAAATACAGAAACTGTTCGTTTAAAAGAGATCTGATGTATTTATTAATATCAAAATTATTATTGGTTGCAGGAAATATTCTAACTGAATTTGAATATAAATCAAACGCCGTTTTGATTTTCAAAAAAGGAATACCGAGTGTGTAGAATTTGTTTCGTCGGTGTCCGTGGCGCAGTTAGTAGCGTCGTGGGCTCCTGCAATGGATGTCTCGGGTTCAGTTCCCTGTGCGGACAGTTTTCGTAAATTGATATTTCAATCGATTTATGGATTTCTGTTCGTAGTCTGAGTGTTTGTGTTGTTTAAAACTTCCTCCTCACTCACCCATCCCATCCTCACGGGGCGTAAGAGATGTTGAGCAACTGAGTAACAAGCAGTTCGAATAGAAAAATTCTATTGAGATACCTCCATTAGGAGACCGAATGCTCCACATTGTTTCGAAAATGTATGAAATTTATCTGTATAGATTAAATTGCGATCAAATATTTCACAACATTTTCCAAATAATTTTCTTACTAACAATGTAAATCGCATAAAATAAGTGTGCTATCGTAAAACAACATCATGAAACGCGTTGCAAATACTGTTTTGTTATACGGCCAATGAAAAGTGTCATCATTTTTCCACTGACCAACTGCCAACCGGTGTATACGGGAACTTTCTTGTCGAGATTTCTTTAGTTACAGATAATAAATCTCTTGCAATATATCAGCACCGTCCAATATGAAACTTTTAACAAAGCACTTATAATAAAAATGCCACGGTCAACGTAAGCCAGAAGCGAATTGAGACATTTTAATGAAAAAGATTACTTAATTAGAAACGAAAATTTGACCAACAACAAAATAATTTAAGACATCGACTGAGGGTGCTTGATGGAATTTCAATATCAAATTTGGATTATTGAGATTTTGTACACTTCCATGAATTTTGTCACTAACGACCCGGGTTTCGCCTTTCGGCATCTTCCGGCATTCGAGCACACGAATGGACTCGAACTAACAGACAGTAAACAGTGTCTAACGTTTATATAGAAGATACAAATACGACAAATATTATTTATGAGGTAAAATATTATACGTCTGAGAGCCACACTGATACCTGAGTTAACATTTCGAGAATCGCCTTAATCCTTATTTTGTAAACAACACATTAACAGAGTGGTGAATTGCCGCTTTCCAACTTCTTTTAGAATAACCAGTGATTTTACAGTTATAATAGCATTGTGGGTTTCGACGGGATGCAATTCGACGAAAGGGTAAATATATACAATCATTCCACATTTAGTGACATCTGTTAGGTGTTTCAACGTATAGGATATAATAAAGGAGAATTAGGAAGGTTCAGCTGCTCATTCAGAATTGGCAAGGAATTTTACTGGGCTCTATTGATTTCCAAAATTTCTTGATAAAATAATTTATGATCTCCCATGTTTTTATGCAACAGTTTAACCCCATCATCCGCATTAAACGTATGGTTCTCCATTAGCAAGTGATTTGCGAATGTCGAAGTTTCTTTTTTTAATCTAAAGGCAGTTAAATGTTCTGATACCCTTATATCTAATGTACGTGTGGTTTTACCCACATAGAAATGTTGGCAATCACTGCATTGTAATTTATAAATACCAGATTTGTTCTTAAAGTGGACTCTATCTTTATTGTTAATAAGTAATTTGCCTAGAGAATTTTTGCAATAGAACGCCGGTCTAACACCATCAGCGAGTTGTTTTATCGGCAAACTTTATATCGTCACTTTTATCAATAGATCTTAGGGAACAGATAAAGAACATCGAAGTTTTACTGACAGAACATCTTAAGTCAGTTTTTAATGTCAAAATGTATTTAATTTAACGCTCTACGTATTGAAAGAACGCATTAAGTCATAGGATATAATAGCTTGACAGTTTTAAGTCATATTGTTATTTTTTGATTCTATCACAAAGCGTGATATAACTATAATAACTCATCGATACCAAATCTTATGATTTGTATGCCAAAAAGATTACTATTTATAATGTACAAAAAATCTTTTTGATAATCTAACAATTGTACTCGAGAGACAGAGTACTTTTAAAAAAATAATGCTTTAAGTGGGACTACTTTTATGACTTAATGCTTTCTGTCAGTAGTATATCCTACGATATACAGTATCCTGTACCTCGATCTAACCTGAATTCAGTTCTGTGCAATCTATACTATGAGCACACATATTTTCGTTATAAAATTTTCTAAACGACGTCGTAAAGGGTGGCATAATAGATTGCTTGAGACTGAACTGGAAGCGTCGAGCGTCGAGCACCGCTACGCCAAAGAGCGTCGTCGGCGTCGTTTTCCCAGCTCAATTGACTGTGCGCTATGGCACAGAGATAAGCAAGTGGTACCAATCGATACATTTGAAAATATAATTAACTTTTCAATTTCCGAGTGTGGATTCGTTCCACGTTAAAAAATCGAAATTAAGTCTAGATTTGCAAATCGATTTGGAGCAATCAATAAAGGATTTCCACAGTATTCGTTTAGCGATAAATATTCAATCTCTCAACTTATTAAATCCTATCTTAGGTAAATGGGTTATGAAACAACTAATAGATAGTTAATTGCACTTATATAGAATGTTGGCAGCATTGAATAAAGGGGTAGAGAATGAATAAAAGTATTACAGTCTTTGGGCACAAACGCTTAAATCAACTTTTGAAGTAGGAAAAAACACATGGGAGTGGAAATTTATTTTTGTATAATTTATTTTATTGTATATTAAATCAGAGCATTTTTTGAATTGCTCCACTCTGACTTCAAAGTGTTTGCTCCAGCTCCGCCTCGAATAAATATAGAATTTATATATACGTAGCTTTATTTACATTTTTTTGTAAAACAAGAAGTTTTAAAATAAGCTCTATTAATTGTCAGTATTATTACCTATTGATTCTATGAAATAAATCCTTTATTTATTGCCGATTATCACTTAACTTGCATGAGTATTCTGCATACTTGATAACAGTGTATTGTATTTCAAATAATTCCAGTTTTAGGAAATACCACATTTAATATTTTTTATTGATAAAATAATGGTGATTAGTATTTTTTCAACTACACCCATTGTAATTAAGGACGAAATTTTTGATAATAATAAATAACTTTCGGCGCAGTGGAGCACTCCAAAATTTACTTGCTCGGTTAAAAACTTATTACTCCAATGCTCCGAACTCCTACTCCAAGCTCCGTTCCAACGGTCTATATTAAATAAGAAGGATGCCTAAAATTTTGTTTATTTTTATGTGGAAATATTATCTGCTGTGTATCACAGCTGTGTCTTTAGTGTTGGATTTAAAATAAATAAAAACTGATATCAATTGATCAAATTGGTGATTTTGGTACATTTACTTTGACACTATTTGAGTTTAAGGTATAAACATTTTTTCCAAAACTCGACAATGACAGTTCGGACTTGCGACACTGTTTTACTGATGGTGCTATATCATCGTATCAGGTAAACAAAGTTCCATCTACCGTTTTTTTTATAAAACCACTTTTAAGCACAGTTTTATTCGCAGTAAAAATATGGTTCTATCTGCATTTCAAAAAACCTTACAATTATCCGTCAATCCATCAAAATTCAAATTAGAAAAACGTTCTATTTGAAAAACATACAAATTTTACAGTGCATCAAGGTTCAATCTGAATATTTATCATTATCTCAAAAGTGGTGGTCTCTTTCATTCACGAATGTGAATGCATAAGTGTATTTCATTCAAAAATTTACATTTTCTGAAGTCTATAATTGCTTCTCATGAACAGTTTTAGTTTTTGTAGGTAGAACCTTGTTTACCCAAGATGACGATGTACATATGAGGTAAAATGTTACCAGCCACTGTTTCACTCGGCAGACTGATGGCGTCCGGTATGTCGAACACAAAAGAAGCACACTGCCAGCTGCCGCCGTTGTGGTATGGACGGCGTAGCTTGACCCACTTGGTTTATACTTTACATCCACTTTCAACTATTTTTAATGGATGTTCTCGCTTTCTTTGTATCCATCTTCCAGCTAGCGTATCTATTTACTCCTTTTACTCCAGGATTTTACAGTTGGTGTCAACGCTTTTTTTTTGCAGCCGTATCCGCTCCCAACGTTGCATACTTGTTTTTTATAGGATGTTTGTAAAAATATTTGGCATTACAGCTAATATTTTTATAATGATCGTGAGCGTTTTTAACCGATAATCATCGAGTTCAAAAGGATCGTGATGCCTGATCATTTAAAAAAAAATGTGGAATTGGTACAAAAAAATGTGTTATATTGTTATAAACATAGTGCCTTTCCACCAAGAATTAACAGCTTACACCTTAAAAGTGATTACAGCTGATAATGAATAACCGAAGAGGCCGACATTTTGATTTTTGTAAATCACGTCATGAGATCATCTCGAGGAGATGATAAACACGCATGGCCAAGATTTAAAAATCACAAAGAAAGAATCTAAATTTGATAATGAGCTTGCCGGGACTTGAGCCAGACCCATCATATCACTAGGATACTGCTATTACCACTGAACCACAGAGGCCGACAGCATTTTCTCCTAAGAAAGAAATTGTTCTTACATAATTGGCTTGTAGCACTACTTCATCCACTTGTGTCTTCAATTGCTTTATAAGTTCTATGTATCGACGCTGTTTTGGCCAATTGATATAACTCTCAAAATTGAAATTGTTCAGGAGAGTGTAAAAATTGTTTTTATCGAAAACATTATATGGTGAGATGCGTTATGAATCTTTAAAATGCAAATGATGCAAGGTACGGGATTATACGTAGGGAGTGTCGATATAATAGTGGCTTTCGTTAAGTCGCGGGATCAGAATTTTTAAATATAAAACCAATGTAAAATAATGTTTCCCTTCCAAAAAGTGGTAAATTTATTTTTCTAATTTACATAATTTTTCCGAGATCTGCTCTGTTGTCATTAAAATTAGATCCAATCATTAACTCATTTTCTCATTTTTTGAGGGTTACATCAATTGGCCAAAACACTTTATTTTTATAGCACTTAATTGTCTTTCTTTCCTGTTATGACATAACATTTCTTTTAAAAGTTTTAAGTGTCATAAGCTAATCATAAAACCGTGGTGATTTAAGACATTTACCGATGTGTTTACCTTTCTCAGTTACTATCTCGGAATCCCGGAAGGCCGTCCCGGTGAATTGCACCTCTATCGCGTGAGTGCCAGCCCTGCGAGGGCTGGAGCACCGCCGAGGCTGCCACAGTGCCTCACCTGCACGCCGAGGCTGGTTGCCGGGGCGCAGACTCCGGTGCAGCCCCCTCCCCAGACATTCGGCAGGCCAACTGATTGGGACGATGACTGGGAAGACGGTGAAGATGGAACTGCAACTGATGCACCGTCCACTCCACCAACGAAGAGACGCAAGGAGAGACAGCCCGGTAATATATATTTACTTACTGTTTATAGTGGTAAAGATAACATGTTCTTGAAACCCTGCCCGAAGCGAAACGTCGTAAAGATATTTAATGGTTGAAGCTTTTTTTAATTATTTCAGGACACTTTATGGTCCATCAACTATATATTAATAGATAATTTCAATAATACCTTGTTAAATAATTTCAACTTGATTGGTTGTTTCAGAAAGTGTCTTTTTTGTACCATTTTTTCATATGCGGTTTTCTGTTAAATGTATGTATTATTCAAATTGAAATCAGGTATTAGATTAAAAACGCTTAATTTTAATTAATGCTTCTAAACAGTAATCAATTTTGGATTTGGAGGTCTTCAAAGCGTTTTTTTTTCAATTTTTCAGTAGATATAACAATTTCGAACAATCAGCCCGTTTGGATGAGTATAAAACTTTCAGAGCGCCGAGGATTTATCTCGTCTAAAGGTCCTTAAACCCCTGGATGGGCCATTAAGCTATGCCTACACGAAAAAACTATTTAAACTGCCATTACGGAGACCGCGGGGCCCAATTTTCTCTCTCACCGTATTAATAATAATTGTTGTTTTAGTTTGTGCGTAAAACTTCAATAATTATTTCGGCTAATTTGACACATGCGTCCGTAAACGGCACTTAATGGGATTTTAGTTTAAGGCTCTTTTGATGTGCGACGCAACGATAGACACACAATTATTATTATGCTGGCAATTATTTTTTAAACTCAGAATTCGATTTACAAAATACATTATTTTATGTTTTCTCCCAATATGGAATATTTAAACACACAATGGATCATTTCAATAATATACAATTATGTCTTGTTATATCTGGAAAGTACTTGTGTCAACTAAAAAAGAATATAAATTAGTATTCAACGAGAACTGGTTCTCAAATCAGTAGAAGTCAATTTCTCACAGGGTGTATAATATATTTGCAAATTTTTATTTCAAAACTTACAATCAAAAGGATCTGTAATGAATCAATCCTGTTTTCCATACTCAATCCTCGAAAAACGACTCGACTTTTGGTTAAGAGAAATTAATTGTTATTTATTTCTTCAAACTATAATTTATTACGATTCGCGCGTTGGATTTTGTATGACATTGAGTAATCTAATATACGTCGCACCCTAGTTTTAGACTATGACAAGTCAAAAAATGGCATTCTGACAAGATTGGATTTTAGAATTCAAAACCTCTCAACTAAATCTGAAAATGCATGTATTAAGCCAATTTTCTTTCTCAATGTGTATCAGGGTGTCTGCTTTTGGATGAAATAATTTTATATTTAAAATACAGAAAACGTATTTTTAGTTCGAAATGTCATAGTCTTTAGACTATTTTGATTATGGATACAATATTATTATTATAAACTAATAATAAACAACATAAAATTTCTTTAATATAATATGCATATTATCACTATTGTCACTGACTGTTTGACAATTACGCCGTTTTCTTCATTGTCGTTACTTTGTCTATTCTGTAACTTTGATAATTCAAGATGTCATAGTCTAAAACTCAATAAACTTTGATTCCTAATAATAGACTATAGCAACTCAAAATAGCATAGTCTTTAAATATCACACACTACAAAATCTAATGATTTAAAACTATGCATTCTGTCTTGTATCTCCATAGAATTCATTTAGACTTGCGATAGTTTGTGACCAAGTAAATAATGATATTTTCAACATTTCTGCACCATTTACTCAAAATGCCATTTTTTTGACTACTAATAGTCTAAAACTAGGGGTGCGATGTATGCGTACATTTTATTAAATATGAAAGCCTTTCATATAATTTTGCCGCTATATTTTCACAGAGCCGATGTCAGGACCCCAGCCATGTCTGTATCACAATGCCTGGTTTAGCCCTGGCGGGGCCCACTTCGTCCTGGAATGTCTAGGGCCCGGCGTACCACGGGCCGAACTTCGAGCCGCGCGGCACCCTACACCGAAACTTCTTATGCACTTACAGAATAATACAGAATTGCAGGTAAGATTGATGAAGTCAAAAATATAAAATGGTAGACACAATGTATAACTCACTGCTACGGCTACCCACCCTCTTTAAGAGCGGTGTTTAAAATATTTATGAAGAATATCTGAAGAAAATTCCTCAATACTTTAGGAATGCACCATAGTATACAGAAAAAAGTGTCTTTTTCTATAAATTAAAATCTTCACAGATCACCGTGTCTTTTTTTAAAATCCTTTTAAATAATAAAATGCAAGCAAGTTCGACGGAGTTGATAAATGTGACTTGAGACTCGAATTGTCTTAAACAAATCTTCTCTATCATCTGGTCGTATCCAGAGGCTATGATAAGGGTCCAGAATAATATTTTCACATTCACACTTCGGTATACAATATTATATCGTCGCCGTTCTGAAAGAAAACACTAAATCGAAAAAATGACATATTGAGTTAGTTATACCAAAATGTTTCCTATTTAAAACTCTACCGTATGAAACAAAAAATATATTTTTATAAATTATACTTTTACTTAAAAATAGTTTTGTACGAACAAAGAAAATGGAAAAGGTATAGGATTTCAAACATTTGAAACACTGCAATGTCAAATTACTCAAAACTAATATTTTTCAGTGAGTGTCTTCTTCCAAAACAACTACGATATGTCATTGCGGTCATTTAAAAACAAAACCTAATGCAATAAGTGTTTTATTTTGAATTTATTAAGAGAATTGTTAAGGATATCATTGCATGTAAGCATATGCTACTTGATTCAACAAAGAGTGGTCTTACAGGACGCTCTGAGGCAACTCTGATGAAAGGTTTTTATGAAACCTTCTGATTAGACATGGTCAACTACTGGAACTTTCAATTTTTAGATGGTCAACTACTGAAACATTAACATGGTTGTTATAAATTGAACAATTCTTTTTGTAACGGACTCTTTCTTACTTTTTGTCTTATCATATTAATTAAGACATTTGATCCATTATGAATACATTTGGTTTGTCATCAACAACGACGATATATTGAGCTGCCCAACTGATAATTAACAACAACAAAAATATAAATTTTCAACAAACGAACTGTAGACATAGAGCTGAAAACAGAATGATGATAATAAATGCCAACATAAGTTCTGTTTAATTTATTGAATTTCTGTATCAAAATAAATTGATGATTTTTGTATTCTTAATCTTATTTAAAATATATTTGTATATTGAACATTTCTAATGAATGAAATATTTTGTAAATCAACATGAGCAAACACGCCATTTTTGTCAGAATGACTGTAAAAGATTGACATCATAGCAAGAGGGAGCATAAAAACAGTTTAAAAAATAACTTTATCAAATTGAAAAAAAATTAAAAAAATACGTAATAATATTAAAGATATGAGTATACTTAATCACAATTTTTATCAGTTGGGTTATTTTTCATGCGCTTAAGGGCGATTTTTGCGGTATTAATAATACAAAAAGTCGAAAACGCGTATGCAGGTACCTATACAATGCAGTGGAAACGACGATATGTGGTTCAAATGTTTTTTTGGTTATTTTTTAAAGGAACACGTTTCCGGCATTGCACTTCCGGTGATTCGCACCTTTCCAGTTCAAGTTTCCGGCGGGCATAGAGCCCAAGTGCGACTTCTGCTTCCGCCTGGCCTCCGGGAAGATGAGATCACAAGATACCCACTAGTTCTCCACGTGTAAGTTTTCTGTGTTTCGTTTTCTATTCACTTATATCGATTTTTTCAAGTATTGTGTGGGATAACTTTGATTCTGCCGCTGTAGGTCAAAAATAATCAATAGTCGATCACTTTTAAGGTTTACTTTCAATTCTTGGTGGAAAGACAATATATTTTAAAAATTAAATACATTTGTTTGTACTACGTCCATATGTTTATAATGATCACGAGCATTATCAACTGATATTCACATTATGCACATGTTATGGTTGTTATTATTCTAGGTATGGAGGGCCAGGAAGCCAGCTTGTGACAGAAAGATGGCGCATCGACTGGCCGGCTTGGTTGGCAGCCGCCAGAGGGTGCGTCGTCGCACAGGTGGACGGACGAGGGTCTGCAGGCCAGGGATACAGACTCTTGCATGAAGTCTACCGTAGACTTGGAACTGTGGAAGTAGCTGATCAGTTAGAAGTAACAGAGTAAGTTGTATATATCTACTTCCAACCTCCATTGATAGTTAACGATGTATTCAGGTCCAGCATGAAACAATTTTACTAGCTCAAAGAATATTACTAACATAAAAAACCTTGAATTGCTTTCTTATTTTATAGTCTGACTTTCAAAATTTACATAACAGTAAGAAAGTGACATAATAGGCATAGACATTTGTGATGTTTTCATTGCTGGATTCCTTCCTTCTCATACCGATACGAAAATGTCGTTTTTATGATAACAAAATGTAGATATAAACATACTTTATTTCAGACCTTTCTGATTGCCACTTCTGTACTTTGCAACAGCAGAAAAATCTAAATAAAATATGTTGCTGCAACTGAAATAACGTGCAACAAAAATGTGATCGTCTCTTTGCTTTTCATTGTTTCAGATATCTGCGTGACTCACTTCACTTTGTGGACAAGCGTCGCGTGGCAGTGTGGGGCTGGTCATACGGGGGCTTCGTAGCGGCCCTGGCCCTCGCAAGCCCCCTTTCCGTATTCCACTGTGGTATTTCTGTTGCCCCAGTCACCAGTTGGAAACTGTATGGTTAGTATTATCTGTAAGATGTTAAAATCTCTATGATATAGTTATACTTAATTATTGTCCAGCGTTTGTAGCCTGATAGTAAGAGCTGCTCTTATGCTAATCAATATCAAATGAAAAATTGTTCAATTTAATATTTGAGACCTTGTGCATGGTTGTTTGTAATGTCTTTTCTTCTATAATTCGTATCTAGAATAAAGCTCTAAGCATCGAATATTAAAAATATATTTTTTTTTAATTGGAAAATCATAACGAGATAAGCTCGATGAGAAGAGATATCACAAACACCCATGTCCAAGATCACAAATTTTAATTGAAAAAATCTACATTTGATATTGGCCTTGCCAGGAATTGAACCCAGACCCACCTGATCGATAAGGCAAAGCTCTTACCACTAGAGCAGTGGTTTCTACGGACCCCCAGGGGGTCTGGCAAATTAAACCCTTTTGCAAGCAGATCCACAAACTCAGATGAATCCATACTTATACAAGAGCAATTTATTGAATTATCCATAAGTGAAGAGCGGAAACCAATGTTTGAACAAGGATACCACAAAGTATGGTAACAAAAACAGACACCAAATTTATATTTGCATTATGGTTCACTGTGCAGAGATTGCTTTCCCTTCTTTCATCATACTTTTAATATCAAAATGTTTAATTTATATTTTATTTTTACATCACCATCAAAATTAAATTTGTAATTTATCTATTATGCAGTCATGTAGAGTTATTTTACTTGGGGGTTCATGGTCAGGTTTTTGCTTAAAGAAGGGGTCCATGGACAAAATTAGTTTGGGAATCACTGCACTAGACCATTAAAGCTGATTATTAAATAAATAAAGTTAATTATGCACACAAATCAAATTTCAATCCAATTGGCTGCTTTAATAAACACTAATAAACAATGAAAGAATTAAACATTTTTTGTATAGTGTTTGTTTATGCTTTAAAGTAAATAAGTAAATTCTTTTTTCTTTTATAGATTCAGCATATACGGAGCGCTACATGGGCCTGCCGAATGCTACGGGTAATTATCGAGGATATGCAGAAGCTGATGTGAGTAGACAGGCAGAGCAGCTGCGAGACAAGCTCTTCTACCTGGTGCATGGAGCAGCTGATGATAATGTACACTTGCAGCAAAGCTTGCTCTTGGCGAGGGCTCTCGCTGCCAAGGGTGCTGTATTTAGACAACAGGTAAAGTTATCAATAATATCTGTTCAATAGAAATGGGTGAATTTACACTTGAAGGATTCGTGGAATTATTTATTTTGGGGCCCCAAATTCCTATCATTTAAAAATGTTGTATTAAATTATGATAATTTTATTTTCTTCACGGTATTTTGATGGATTTTTTCAATATATATTTTGGACTCCAATTTGGGCCCTAGCATTAATCGAGTGAAAAATATTTTCCAGTTTATACATCCAAGGAATGCAAATTTTCCTAACCAAATGTAATGCTCAAGAGTATGATGAGATACATTTTTGGCATTTAAGAAAATTCAAATAGATAATAGCAAAAAATGTATATATCTACATTACATACTTTGTAAATGAATGTATACAATCCAACAAATATTTTTCGAAGGTTCCCCACCCCGTTCGAAAGCTTTCGTCCTACTTGTTTGCGTTGTCAAAGGTTCTAGTCGCCGAATGGATGATTTCAGAAAATATTGATTAACATATTTTTCTCCAACAACCCTTTGATTAGTGAATTAATATTGTTTGAATACACATCCCGGGAGTGGGTTAATTTTTGCGCTTAAAAAAGCTTATATTTTTTTTAGAAATATGTTTCTTGTTAATTTTTTTTTTATGTTTTGTTTTTATAAATTATGAAAAGTCAATGGTTCTCAACATTTTATTTTTTTGTTCAAAATTAAAATACTTTTAGTAACATACTTTATGAAAATAAAAATGAAATATTTCTTAAAAATATAACATTTAGTACAATAATACGTAAAAAGATTGAAATCAGTGGCTCTCAACATTTTATTTAATTTAAAAATAAAATACTCTTAGCAAAATACTTTTTAAAAATGAAATACTTAGTAAAAAATAAAATACTTAGTAAAAATATCAAAACCAGTGGCTCTCAACATTTTATTAAATTTAAAAAAAAAATACTCTTAGCAAAATACTTTTTAAAAATGAAATACTTAGTAAAAAATAAAATACTTAGTAAAAATATCAAAACCAGTGGCTCTCAACATTTTATTAAATTTAAAAAAAAAATACTCTTAGAATACTTCATAAAAATAAAAATGAAATACTTGGTAAAAAATCGTAAAAAAATATTATGAAATAGGTATAAAAATAAGTGAAATGTTCCAAAATAATAATAATAATAAACAGTTGATTCTTTATTGCCCTTGGTGAGTGTAGACGGTCAATTTCTCATATTTTCAGCAGTTGTCTTTCACAAATTTATGTATAATTTTTTCCGCAATTCTAATTTTATCTAATCAAAAAATATATGATACAATTAAAACGATTTCCACATATCATTGATAAATTTATGTAGTATTTATAAAAAAATATGCAATCATATTTTATTAGATATTAAAAGCATTTAAAATAAGGCGCCACGGCATGTGAACATGCATGTATGTCGTTTCTCTATCTGGGACATGAGAGTATGAACATACATGTATCTCCATACTAATCAAAGGGTTAAGATCTTATCTTCATTTTCTACCCTAAGTTATCCTAATAAATATATCTAATTTCAACTATTATAGTACTTTATGTAGGGCATGTCAGCACGTGTTTGTATTTTACCCTGCAATGTATAATTTCACGCCACCTATTAGAACACTAGACTACATATTTTATTTTAACTGAAAGTGCAACTGAACAAGAACACTTACATACAATTTAAATATTTCTTTCCAGGTGTATCCCGACGAAGGCCATAGTCTATCTGGAGTGAAGAAACATCTTTATAAATCAATGGCTGCCTTCTTAGACGACTGTTTTAGAAAACAAGTTCCCCCGGAATCAAAAGCAGGACTCAGAAATGGCGGCGGATCAGAGTGAATAATAATACAACAAACCCACGTGATAATATTAATAAACGTAAAAAAACCATTTTTAATTAAACTATTTTCAAAACTTACGTGTATATTCTCAGATGGAAAACGACTGGAATGCTTTCTCAGAGATATTTGCGTTACAGAGCTTAGCAGGATATTTACTATTTCAATTAATAATTATGAGACAAGTATTCACCAGTTCCAATATAACTTATGATTATTTTAGAATAATCTAATTATACTGATAGATCACATTCTTAATGTCTTTCAAATTCATAGCAACAAGCACAATTTGGGATTCAATATTTTACTATTTCTGATAAATATGGGAGTTGGACGATTAATGTTTGCCTTAAATCGGAGCCACAAACAATTGTACCAAATGTGTTTACTACATAATACACCATTTGCATTATTTTAGCTTCTGATATCTAAGAATATGACAGTACACATATTAAGCTCGCTGTTCACCTAGCAATAAATAGAACTATGTACATCTATTTCAAATAGTAATGATTGGTTAAAACATTTATATTTTTGACAGAGCCATTTACATTAAATCTACCTGTTATGTCAAAAGTCATGCAGCCATATTGGAACTGTCTAAGACACATACTCTGAATAGCCTTGACTCTTCATTCAATTTCTTCTAAACTGTAAGATTGTGGCGTCATAAAAAATTGCCCTTGCTATCTGTCATAGAGATGAAGGAATGCTGGCATTATATCTGAGAGTGAAAAGAGTCTATTGACAGAGAAACTTTGAGGTGCCATACACTGTATATAGAAAATGAATACGATTTAGAAAGATAAATATCGGCATCAAACTTGTGGTAGATAAAGACATAGTCAACCAACTTGTTGTTTACAACTTGTGATACCAACCTGGGATATGACAGTCATAATAAATGCAAAGTTTCAACGTGATTTGTTGATTTAAAAATGATAAACAAAATATCATTCAGCCATAAACTGAAACCCTAATAGTATTCTTTTACGCTGAAACAGTATCTAATAATTTTAATAAAGATCATTTGAATTTAAATGACTAAATATGTCAGCAAAAAGGTCTCAAATATGATTATTAATAAAATAATACCATTGCGATAAATCAAACCACCATTCATTGTAATGTAACGAAAAACCACAATAATTATTAATTATCTCACTCATATAATATCTCAAATATCTCACTCTGTATAAAATAGTGTAAGAGAAATGAAATATGGTAATGAATCTCGGGTCTTCATGCACAATAATACATGTCGGAATGAAAATGTTGTAATTAGTTTTGAGAAGATAGTTCTGTAAAAGAAATTTTAATCATGTTGAAATTTATAGAAATGCATTCTCGTCTTTGATACAAAATTTGTCCATCTCGTACTTTTGTAATTCAAATAGTACCAAATAAATAACCAGATGAATATGTTTATTCTCAAAGAGTCATTTTTTAAAAGGGTCTTTTTTAAGACATGTCCACTCCCAATGTGGAGCATATAATAAGCCTCCTAATGGAGGTATCTCAATAGAAGTTTTCTATGACGACTGCTTATTACTCTGTTGCTCGACCTCTCTTTTACGAAGAGACTATGGATAAAAGGATAGGACTAGGACAATATTGACTTATCGCTCTCGCTGCTTACCAATATTAGTATTGGATGGGTGATAGGAGGGAATGTAAACATTAAAGACAACATGCATTTGAATACAAAGCTATAAATCAATTAAAAACCTAATTTACATAATCGTCTGTATAAGGATGAATATCATAACCGAATAAGACAAACGCACAAAAACGTTGACTGCTCAGCTATAGGATTGGCATACCTGTCATTACTTATTGAGATATTTCATTACATGTTTAGCACCACACTTCAATTACACAGATGATAGTATTTTGGACAGGGCTTGGAAGCTGAGACTAAGTGTCAAAGATAAATAATGTATTCTATAAATTTTAACTCAAATCGTTTGATAATTGGTTGTATATTTTGCGTGGGTAGGCTGGCGATAATGAAAAGACACGTAAAAGTATTGGACGATTGATTGAAAAGAAATATTATAAGACATAACACGAATAAACCCAAGTGCCAAAATGTATATGTTTAAAATCAGTGTTGTGCTTTGGTGTTCAGAAACAATCGAAAACCATGTCAACTGTAAATAAAATTATATATATTCTAATTTTAAAATTTATTTCATTTTGGCAATGAAATAAGTATTCCTAAATTTAAAATAAGCCATTAATTGGAGCTTATTTGAAGTCTAGAGTATTTACGGGTGACATTTACTTTTACCACTCAAACTTTGCAAAACATTCTGTTAATAAATATAAGATAAATTTGTGTAAATATTTTGCGGATTTAGTCTAGTTATTACTATAATATATGATTAAAGGTATAAAAATCTTCCACTTGAAATAAAATTTAAATATAACTAAAATTTTCCAAACATATTTTAACTATCCGTTTCTCAACACTTCATATGGGTAAATCTCTTTCAAATGAGATACGCATTTCCTATTTTCTTAATTCCTGACATAAAATCTTACATTTTTTAAGGTGTGAATATCTTATGGCGGGGTTGGAATCATTGTAAATTGACATGAAGGAGTAAGTTTGACAATGCATCTATTATATTTAAAAAAAAACTGTTACCTTAGATTGATTGTAACAATGTAGATATATTCAAAAATCAATTACTAAAATCATTCAATTTGCTTTAAATACAAGTCTATAAGACCAATATGTCTTCACATTATATAATTACTATGTTTGTACAGTTAAATTATTATAGTAGAAATTAAGAGTTGTAGACAAAATTAATTGTTTGGAATCGTTCGGAGATCAAGAACGGTAAAAAATGTAAATATTTAATGTATAAAATTACTCATAAGGGTCCAAGACTTATCTTATTACATTGATTACTAACTGAAAGCTCACAAAATAGCCTGCAACTATTTAAAATTCATACGAGGTTGAAATTCATAGTTGTATTCATAATATCCGATAAGAAAATTAAAAAAATATTTCATTCCTTTTATTGATAGTGTGTAATTAATATTGTAGTTTATGTTATTGAAGTCAGAAATTGTAAAATTTAGACATGAAATTAATCTACCCAAGTCTTTCATTATTTGGATGTAGTTCATCAATATTACAAATATAAAATTGTACAGATTACGTATGTTTATTTGACAATTAGTGTGGTGGCATTCACATATTAATATCCTTGAGAGATAATAATTTTAATAAAACGCCTGTTTCTTATATCAAATGAAAAGATAATGGCATACAGTCAAGTACATTTTAATCATATTTCGAATCCCAATGTATTGACCACTAAATCTATCTCATATTAAAATAACATCAATATCTTTACATCAGAAGAAAACAGGACAAAGTGAATAAAGAATCATCACATAGTAACATATTGTAAATATTTTAATCATAATTACAGAAAACAAATTGTTCTCATTATTATTGTTATTGTATTTCAATTCCAAAACACTGTTATTCATAATTATTATGAAACAGCAACTTATTTCAAATTGTTGTGCAATATACCTAGTATTTTGTTTAATGCATTGGTTCTCAGCACGACATCGTTATTCATTATTATATTTTATCATTTTCAACATGAATTTATTATTGCAATTTGCCTATCGACCTTTTATCATCACATCTCAATTATTTTAATATTTAAAAAATGATTCACATCTGCAAACATTTAACAACAAATACTCAGAATGTCTTGTCTATGGGCGTAGCGTGCTTGCATAGAACATGACAGATTGCACCCATACGAAAGTGAAAGTGATCCTAAAAAAAGTAACTTTATTTACATCGCAGTGATGTTGATGTCTATTTTTTGTGTAGTTATATAAAGTGACTTATGAATGTTTGCTGTAATGATTATTTATAATATTGCTTATGTTATTTTTAAGTATTTTCATTATGGAAAATAAACTTAGACCAACTTTAGAAAAACCTTCAGTGTCTTGCTAAAAAAAACAGCAATAATATTTTTCTCTATCAACTTTTCTAGATGTAGTTATTGAGAGACGCATTCGAAGAGTGGTCATGAGAAATGAATTATTATTAAAGATCGACGGCTCTATATTAGAGTCGAGTTTAACATTAAACTGTAGTGAAATTGCAGCTCTGTCGATCAATTTTAGAAAATTTCAGTGTTAGAAGGCAAAAAGAAAAGGAATGTTAAAGCATGTTTTGATGCTTCACAATTAAATAAAATACATGCTGTTCATTTGTGGGAGCATCGCGCCGTCATTATGAGGCAGTTCTCTACTTCAAAAAACATCCAATTGTAGTATTAAGTATCACTTGTTTACTGTCAAACAATTTCATAATATTATTTTAGTTTCCCAATCTTCATGATAAAAATGGTATCTGCATATTAGATATATGATCAAGCTCCTCGTTTTGGTGATCATAGAAACAATTTTAAAAAGTAAAGTACAATAAAACCTCGATATAACGGACTAGTAGGTGCGAAGAGGTATCCGTTAAAACTGAAATTATAATCTGTTAAAAAATAAAATTTGTTTTCGTCCGCTTTTTCATTTATTAAGAAAATAAAGGACACAATATATTTAAAACAAAAACCAACATCCCGCCAATAATCGAAAGACAGGCATTTAACAGGCAGAATGCCGCCGTGCCCGAACAATACAATAAATTTTGTGGCAGTGAGCCGTTTAAACTTTGATCACATATTTATCATATGCAAGACATTGTTTATGGGCCGTGGCTCTTGGCTTGAAGCATGCAAGCTGATAACAAAATGATTTGACAATTTTCAAATTCTTTGTCCCTCAAATTCAAAGTCCGTTGTATCGAGGTATGATATATATTAAGATTTTCTGTATGAATAAAAATCATTGAAATGAATAAAATGAACAATGCGCAGTTCTGTAAGATGCTTCTATCAAAGAAAGAATCTGTCAAACCAATTTGTAACTACATATTTGATTGCTTTTAAATTAAAATGTTATTATAGATCATGAAAAATGTTAAACTTCATTCAGAATTGATATTTGTGAAACATCAAAATACTTTCAAAAACTTTTCATAAGATTTAAACGCACTTGAGTGGATTTGCTATGATGTCAATTTTAATATAAATATAGTACTCACATTCCACTTAAAATCAAAAGCGACTTAGTGCTCTTGTTGTAAATATTTCATAAAACAAAAAAAATTCAAAATAAAGTCTTGGTCCTTATTTCTGGAACCATTTTTTTACTATAATAATGAAAGTACAGTTAGTAAATTTTATCAAAGCAAAATTCTAAAAAACCGTATTGTAATTTGTTATATTCAAAGGATATGTGCAGCAATCGATAACATTTAAAGCATCGCTAAAAACATGTTACAGTAAATGTCACAAAAGATTCAACGGTGGAAAGGGATAGGGCTAGGTAAAAGGGCCAAAATAGCAGGAATATAATATATAATGCTGGGGAAAGTATTATATCAGTCATGCTGCATAAAATGTTAAAACATTGAAAGTGACGCAAAAAAATAGTTAGTAGGGTCACATTTCCATGTGCCTAACAGAGTTTGCACTGTAAATATTTATTTTTAGTACTTTCATTCGCTTCCATCATATTTTGAATAGATATCTAGAATCACAAGTGAGAAATTTTCCAATAACATTGTATTGAACAATGCTTTAAATGAATATTCTTGCAACCTGACACATTTACCATAATATTCACATAAAATATATGTTCATAATACATAATCTTCAGAAATATTGATTCAATATAATTACTTACTTTAAATTAATATTAAATCTGTTGTAGAGTTGGTTAGATAACGATGACTTACAAACTAGTCTCGATTTAGTTATTGTATATAATACAGATTTCTTAAAAATTGTTCTTATTGTAATGTGACTAATTTTGAAACAATCATCATAATGTACATATAATTGTATTTTAAATAAAACTTCATATGTACGTTAAAAATACATTTGTTATAATTATATGTAAGGTTAAAATAATGATTGAACAGTTTTAATAATGTTTTATCATCAAAAATATAAATGACATTTCTATGAATCCGGAAAAATGTGTAGCGTTTTTTCTTTGTTGAATTTTTTTGGCAAAAGTTGTCGAATAGCAATAGCATCAAGAGTTGGCATTTTTATACTATCATTTTAACGTGTGAAATATTTTAACTGCTTGCACTCGAGGGCACCACTGTAGAAATATTTCTTTAAGAAAATGGAGAAATAACAAGTTTTGAGTGCAAATTTTGAACAATTTCATTTAATCAATAAGATATTTCCAACTTGCGTTTTTTTGTCAGTCATTACATTCATAAATTTTAAATAATATTCTTCTAAATCTGATTAAATAAGTACAATTTCTCTTGTAAAAATCTATTTAACAAAGTGTCGGCATTCTAAAGCTATAACTGTATTATTAAATCGAGATGATTCTTAAAAAGATAATATATTTTCAAAATAACTTTGTTGAAAGAAAAGAGCGATATGAAATATTTTGGATATTTTTAATGGATTAGTTAAAACATATTTGTGATTGATAAAACATATTTTTTTATGTCTTCGATTTTAACGTAAATACGCTAAGAATTCTCAATTTCTAAGTATTCTTTTCATGTACAAATATGGCTTTCTCGCATTTATAAATTACAAGTTAATTGTTATTACTTTAGCTTCCATTAGATTGTTCTTGTAATTAGATGAGAGGCTCTATTCTGAATAAGGTGTTAATAGTTAGCACAGAGATTAAAACTAGCTAATGCCATCTATCGAATATAGCCAAAACTGTTAAGTCAGAAAACAGGCATATTATTAGAAGCAATTCGACAAGTCAATGTATTTAAAATTGCATTGTTTGTTTTCATTATTTTGATTCAAAGAAATGAAATTCTTTCTATTGTTATACATTTATAATTCATCCTCTTCACCTGGAATGCTTTCTATAGTAAATATATCCAATAATCACATTAAAATTTATTATCAAATCTCCTTCAAAATGCAACCTTATTAGTGAGGAATGTAGCCATAGGAGAGGTGTCAATCATAAAAAATATGCTACATTTTTTTTTTCTTTACTAGTCCCATTGCAAGTTTTATTTTGAAAATTAAGTGATTTAGAATTTTTTGTCATTTTTCTTTCATTGATTATCATTTATTAATATGTTGATATAATTGATCATCGGTTTTACATATTGTATGATCAAATCTATTGTGATTCATTGATTATATAAGACTTATCAGTTATGGCATTCTGTTATATTGCTGTTTTCAATAAACATGACAGTTATTGGCCGTCACTTTCTGAGCAAAAAAAAATTTAGTGGGCATCAAGTTCATTAATTTTGTAATCGAGGTAAAGTCTTAATCCTCAAAATATGACTACGGTTGCCAACACTGGTATTTCGACCTGGAGACTCTGGGTTTTGCGATTATTCTTCGAGTTCAGAGCTTGCAAAAAGTGTTCTTTGTTTTATTGATAGCTTTAAAGTTTTGTATAAATAGACATGTTTTTTTACTAACCCTCACTTTCTTCCACAACAAAATTATTTTTCTCCAGGTCAGCATTGGCAAAATGTTGACAACCCTAAATATGATATAAGCCAAATGCTGTCTTTTTTCTTATGACCACTGTTGAGTGCCCCACTGTATTCAGCCAAAAAGACAATTTATAACTTATAAAAAGATTTCAGTATCCAAAAATTTGATAATATCAAAATTAGCTTCCTTCACAAATGAATCAAGAAAGATTAAATAAAATGTCAACAACTTGTCATGTTTAAATTATTAGAGCATGAGAAAATGTAATGATTCCTGCCCGTACTGTTACACTAGTTTAGTTGAGTGACATTGAATAAAAC
This sequence comes from Himalopsyche phryganea, assembly GCA_022494535.1. Classification (NCBI taxonomy): domain Eukaryota; kingdom Metazoa; phylum Arthropoda; class Insecta; order Trichoptera; family Rhyacophilidae; genus Himalopsyche; species Himalopsyche phryganea. Next base: position 495,486 of record JAGVSL010000133.1, on the reverse strand, counting down.
TATATTTCAGTGTTGGTTAAAAAGGGCCAATGTCTTACATAGTTAATATTATCAAATTTGTTACAATTTTATCAAACTGTTTCTTATTGAAGAAATTTTATCCATTATAAGTGCTTATTAATCATTTTAGATGGATCCCAGGTTATAGTGCCAGTGCAAGACTATGTATTAGCATTTATGCTCTATATTTATTATGATATAAACTAAACTGTTGTGTTTTGTAGGAAACAGAAATTTCTTGAATTATATTTCATACATTACGGCACAGATGACAGCTTTAGCCATTCACTTTACGTTTTCATGGAATGGTACAATATTATTATTATTACTTTTGACAGAGCAGTCATTCAATCACAGCCATTAGTCATGCTGATTTTATCCATACGCCAGAAAACATTGGGGAAAATGGAAGCTTGAGACTGTTGGATTCGTTAAAACAAAAATCCACTAGTTCCCGTTTCTTACAATCTGGAATCCCATTGCTGGTCTTCAAAGTATTATAAATAAAAATTTTAGTCACACATGAAGCATTGATAAATTTTACATAATTCTAATGAAATAATAACCATCAGTATTTTAAAAACATTGGCAATTGAACGTTCCACCTGCCATTATTTCTAAAACAGGGATTTATTTTAAAATAAAATAATAGACACAATACATAGTCTTGGAATGGTTGTAATCGACATTAAATGAACATTTAAACTAATATTTAAGAGGAAATAAATAAGATTTGTAAATATTATATTCTAGGTAAACAACGCACATCACATCATTTCATTGTCTTTGGCTTTTATAGAATATAGACTAGTCCTTCAATTATTCAAATAAACAACTCTTATAATACGGCATACTGAACAAGAATAAAACACTCAAAATGTCTCTGTGATGATATTTATACGATCTATGTGTTGAGTCTACACTATTTAAATATTAATAGAAAAATACCATTTTTCAGAATTATTTGATGCAAACCGAGCATCGATGATTATATCAGACAGATGAACGTACAGGCTACAATTTAATAATACACTTCTCACGAAATTTAATTCTTTAAAAAGTTATTGGCTTAATAGTTTACTTCTCAAATAAATTTTCTTAATTTTAAAAATAAAATGCCTTTCCACCAAGAATTGAGAGTTAACACCTTAAAAGTTTTTCTTCAGTTAATTCACCATTGCCAATTATCATGTCATGTTTACAAAAAGTAAAATTTTAAAACTATGAACCATCAATGAAATCTATATTTTCAAACCTATGCATGATTATCAAAATGAAAATAGTCGGTGTCTTCCCTTTAGATTGGTCAATGACAAGTTATGGCTTCCTCTGGAACTGAAAGGTGGATATTTTATTTTAAATCCTATTTTAACTGTGGTGACATCAGAAGTCGTAGAGCTTAACTCAGAGAGACCTCCCGTTTGCGTTTATTTTGCAGTTGTCACGTGCTTTGCAGATCACTTTTTAGTGGTTGCTTGTGGTAAGTCTAGTGGCAAGAAAAAACCTAAGTACCAAAATGGATTTCGAAAGAGCATTGTCTCACGGACAAGACACAGCGCTTGCTGCGAACGCATGGTTGGCCAGTGGCCGGCATGTTGCCCATGTGAGTTGCACTGATACAGACAATTTTGCGGGTGATACTGACCACAAATTGTGAAATCAGAACTCAGTAAGTGGCCCGTGTGTTTATGATCATGCGTTTCCAAATTGATTCTTGACCATCCACGAGCAACTGTAAAGTGGTCCGTCACAGTTAAAGAGCTGTCAATTATTATATGTATAGGATCAAAGCCCATTGTTTTCTCTAGAGTTAAACAGGTCATATTATACCAGTTTGTTACCGGTTTCCATAGCTAGAAGAATGTTATTCATCATTTTATAGTTAACTTAACATTACAAAATGTACATTTTTATAAACTGCCAATATACTCATTAAACAATTAAACATTCAGGAAACACACTTTTTAATAAGGGTAAAGCTTGTATGTTTATTTTGGCTAAATAAAATCAAGAATGTTGTTGTTTCAAATAAAAATTGAAAGTACACCAACTTAACTATTTTAGAAGTAGAACAGGACCAATGATCCCAGTGTAAATTTAACGAATTTTCTCACATTACTGGTCAAAGGATTGTCAATTTTGCATAAGCAAGGTACCAAAGTGACCGATCTATCAAGTTTTTAAAGATTACCAAAATTAGAATAAAACTTCAATATATTTGAGTAAAAACAATATGTATTACTCTGCATTCTTCAAAAATGATTTTTGGGAGTAATATGGCCACAGAGTTTATTATTGAAATGTGAATGCAATTGATATAATGTACGTATTTCAATTTAAATTCGAAATCATTACAACTTTATAGACAGCTTAGAAAACTAAACAATAAAAAAAAACATCGCTAATATAGACTAACCATAAAAGGATTTACATTAATTTTGTAAAACATCCTTGTCTTGACATTGCCAAAGATCACACACTGTTTTGCATGTTTCACTTTTAAACTCTCATGAATAATAGAGGATTGTAAAAATGTATTAACAATTTTTAGATTTATGAGTTTCAAATGAATAAAAGATTTTTGAAAATTAACTATGCAATTTTATTTTGACATTTCTACATAATGGAGTTCAGTCGAGTATAAATCAAGATTTTGTCACCCACCATTGCTGTGATTTGACTCTGGTTACAAAGCGATTCATACAGGTCCATTGGCCATGATTTTTCAAGGAAAATGTTGAAATATGAAATTACCAAGTCGTTATTTCGTCTATGAAAATCTAATTATTATCTGTATTATTGACTATGATTTTTCAAGGAAAATGTTGAAATATGAAATGAGCCAAAATCGTTATTTCATCTATGAAAATTGAATTATATCTATATTATTGGCTATGATTTTACACGGAAAATGCTGAAATATGAAATCACCAAAAGTCGCTATTTCGTCTATGAAAATCGAATTATATCTGTATTATTGACTATGATTTTTCAAGGAAAATGTTGAAATATGAAATGAGCAAAAATCGTTATCTCGTCTATGAAAATTGAATTATTGCACATATATATTATTGGCTATGATTTTCCAAGGAAAATGCTGAAATATGAAATCACCAAAAGTCGCTATTTCGTCTATGAAAATCTAATTATATCTGTATTGTTGACTATGATTTTTCAAGGAAAATGTTGAAATATGAAATGAGCAATAATCGTTATCTTCTCTATGAAAATTGAACATCTACATTATTGGCTATGATTTTAAACGGAAAGTGCTGAAATATGAAATCACTAAAAGTCGTCATGTCGTCTATGAAAATCGAATTATATCTATATTATTGGCTATGATTTTACACGGAAAATGCTGAAATATGAAATCACCAAAAGTCGTTATTTCGTCTATGAAAAACGAATTATTATCTGTATTATTGACTATGATTTTTCAAGGAAAATGTTGAAATATGAAATGAGCAATAATCGTTATCTTCTCTATGAAAATTGAACATCTACATTATTGGCTATGATTTTAAACGGAAAGTGCTGAAATATGAAATCACTAAAAGTCGTCATGTCGTCTATGAAAATCGAATTATATCTATATTATTGGCTATGATTTTACACGGAAAATGCTGAAATATGAAATCACCAAAAATCGTTATTTCGTCTATGAAAATCGAATTATTGAACATCTATATTCATATAATTAATTATACTCAAGTTGATTGCTTTGTCCTTTATTCTAACTCTTTAACTTTTGCAAACAGCATTTAAGAAAAAAAAAAATTCCAGTCTTGGAACTTGGTATTGAAATCCGAGATTCGAATCCAAAACTTACATTTATGATCAATGTGTAAACCTATGCCCAAAGCCATAGGTGTATGTCCTCTGGTAAGATCAGATTCAATGTGCAACTTATTCAATGCATACATATTGACGGTGATGGGGTTGATGCAAGTCATAGCACCCAACAAATGTTCTAAGTAACCATATACTGAGTTTTGAGAACACTTGCGGCACATTGGTTTGATTTCATCAGACATTTAGATGTAAGAGAATACTAAGCAGCCGAGTGGTCAGTTCATTTCGGTTGCGGTCTGCTCCACAGGTTCAAATCCCAGTACAATGACATTCATAAATTTATTATTTAATTAGTGTTCGAAGTCAAAGATGTATGTGATAAATACCTGCCATTCGTGATTAGCCTGATCCTTTTATCTCAACTATCCAAAAAGAGAGGATGAATGATTGAATAACTAGCGATTCTTTTTGAGATATTTAAAATTGAATTCAAGAGAAATGGGCTTTAACAAACTTTGGAAGTCTGTGTTAGTGGCTTTGACAAATTACGAAGTAATTTGTGTGCATTATTTGATTCCGATTGATCAACTATATGAACCAACCGTAGGGCACACAGGCATACAGATTTCACTTTGAATGTAAATTTCATTGGGTCACGCTGCAGTGATCTAACAGCATGCCGAATCTGTGCTAGAGAACCTCACAGAACCAATTCATCAACACCAACTTTATTGTTTCATATGATAATAACATTAAATTGTGATGTTTACAATAAAATTTATACTATATTTATACATAGTTTGAAGTTGAAGCAAATTTTTAATAAAACAAGTCACAAGAAATATTTTAAATATTTATTAATTTATAATAATAATATACAATCAACATGTTTGCGCAACGCATTCAAGCCGCAAAATCTTGAAACTCAAATAAAGAAGAAAAACTTCTAAGAACATAAATAGTGAACAAAATCCCCGGTTAGTGTATAGTCGTATCCCCACTCAGGTAAATTTGGAGCAGACAATTTTTTTGATTTCCTAGCAGCTGATAATGAATTAGACATTCATGTGTCACAGATATTCCCAATATTAACTACAACAGCGTACGGTGATGAAGCCGTAAGATATTTACTTCCAGCGGTTGTTTTCGTAGTCCCATTTGGAGGAGAGACCGTCGATGGGATTGACACGGAGGTCCAGCATTCTCTTGAGTTGGGCTTTCTGGTTTGCTTCGTTGAGAGACTCTGGGAGAGGTTTGTAAACTGAAAACCAGAAAAATGGAAATAAAAGATTATTGAAGGAAATTTTCTTAACCCTCAACGACAGATGCAATTTATACTACATAATATAAACCTGGTTCTCTTCATGCACGGATTCAAAATATCGCATTCTAAGAAAATGGAATATTTTTTATTTTAAATCTGATTGTTTTGCTTGAAAAGGGTTATAAAAAAATATTAGTAAAATAATTATCGTATGTTGCTATTGTCAGAAAGCTGAACACTGAGTAGAACTGTATGTTTTGTGATTAATATAATTGAAATAATAAAAACTGTGTTAATTTATTATATCATTTGTGTGTAACTAATAAAAATAAAACTAATTTCATTCCTATAAATCGTAACTGTGCTGTTTAAAATAATGGAACCTTCCGACCAATTTAATATAAGTCATAAACCATACTCAAAATAGCCAGAAAAGCAGTTCTGATCTTTTATGGAGGTAATGCAATGTCGCATTATTAATTTTCAATATTGAATTCAATCTCAAAAATCAAAATATAAATCCACTTAAAAAATATTCACATACACAAATAAGAAAAATTGTATTTGAAAATCTTAAAAAACAAAAATTGAGGTTCAAGAATGATACATAGAATTAGAATATCAAAATATCTTTTCCAATAAATTTTAATTCATATCAGTTATCAAAGCAAATTGCAACTCAAGTATGATATGCACAGATATCAAATGACACCATATGGCAAACAAGAAATTGTTATCATTATTTCAAAAAATGAGATCGGATGAATGTAGTTGTAATTGCATTATAGTAACAAAGGAGGCAATTGTTACGTTCTTCTGCGCATGTCTGACCGTTTGTTAGCTGTTTCAGTTTCACTATGGTCAGGTTGTTTGCTTTCTGTTCTTCTGTGACAAACGTGTCCTATACCACTTGAAACTCATTTTGACTGACTAGATATTAAATGTAAAACCATTTCACATTGAATCCGTGTTGCGCTGTCAAAGTAACGGGAGGAATATTGACATATGAAACTTTTACTGCATATTATAATTATTCTTGTTTGAATTATAAAAATACTATTATAAAGAGTGATTTAGCCAAACCTTGTCATAAAATGACAACTTTATTCATATGTTTACAAACTACTATATTAAATAGATAATTTTTTCTCAGACTATGTTGAAGATTTAATCGTTAAAAAAAAGCCATTCTGAAACATATTTCAGAATGGTTTTTTTTAACACCATAGTGTTCTACTGGACATTTTTTCAAACCGTTTGAAGCTAACTTTTGGTTGCAGATGGTTTGAAATTGTGTTTGACATTTGTCGTAGAAGAACAAACCTACTTTAAATACTTAAAACAAGTTGAGAAAATGTTGTGTCTAATTTAAGATATCGACTGAGGGCGCTTGATGGAATTTCAATATCAAATTTGAATTGTTGACATTTTGTATTTCGTCACTAATGTAATTTTAGCGAGATGAAATTCGACTTACCGAAAAGCTTCAGTCCCATGTACAGCCAAAGGGAGAGAGAAGTCAGCATGAAGCAATAGCCGATGACGGCCTTCCACTCTCCAGAATTGGCTTGGAATTCAGAAAAGGTCTGGCAGAAGGATGCTCGGTACAAGGCTTTCTTCTCTTCTTTGGATAGTTTCTTCCAGTCACCCTGTTCCTTTACGCGGAGAGCCTAAACAATAAAAATGCGTTTATTAATATTTATAGACAATCGCGATCGAATTAACACTCAGGCTAATTATAATCAATAATGCTTTCCTTTTATATAAAAATGTATTTATGATAAATCTTTACATTTTTGTAACAATAAAAAAATATCAACAAACGCACAGCACTATCTTAGAATACAAAAAAATCTATCCTTCATAATTTATGACGGGTCGGGTGTTCAGGTATTCTAAAATAACATTATAAACTTGGTATTCAAATAAATCATTATTTGAATGCTCAAGATCTCCAGCTTATATTTTTCTTAATACAAAGGTTCTACTAGTGTTGTAGTTTAAATTAAGGTCATTTCCTTTCATGGGAAAGCCATAAATCACAAGTCACAATCAAATTCTTCATTTATTTAAATAAATGGAAAAAAATCAATTATGACACATAGTTGTCAAAATAGTATTTTATTTTGTTATTATTGGTACACAGTTTGTGAATCTAAAGCAGTGGTTCTCACGGACAATTTCTCGTGGAAGCATCAAATTTTTCGACCATGATTTAAAATATTAGGCCGATGCATTTACTAAAAAAGGCGATCAACATATAAGTTTATTCATTAAAAGAAATTTAAACCATGTTGACAGTGGCTTAGCTAGGGGTTTTCCGCCTGGAGCAGTCATTTGCCGCACCCCCCTCCCCCACTTATCCACCAAAATAATTTTATTTACAATAGTGTTGCGGATATTTTTTGAATTGCCAACCACAAATCACTGTTGCGCTGCAGGCAGACAATTTTTATGTTTAAATATAATTTATTAAAATCCTGTCATTTACAGATACAGAATATACAAATGCTTCTATATTTATAAAAAAAAATCAGAAGACACTCACTGATACACATGTATTTAAAAATAATCTCTTGTCAACGATAATTACACTATTGTAAGATGAAAAGCGTTCGATATCGTACAATACACCGAACTACTCACTGCACTGCAGCCCAAATTAACCTGATGAGGATTACTGTAATGATCCTGATAAATTATTATCTAAAAAAAGATTCCAATTTTATTAAAATATTATTTTTTAATACTATTTTCGAGCCGGAAACAAATGTCGTATTTATTTTATATCACTATTATTTTAAATATTAATATTTATTACTATATAACCGCCACAGAATAATCCTCTGGTGGCCGCACATGAGAACCACTGATCTAAATCATTCAAACTATATGTAATGAACAAAAATTTACAAAGTGGCTGTGTGATCATTCTAATTTTTATCATAACAAGGGAACAAATTCAGCAAAACTATAACTAGGGTGACAAAATATTAAACAAACTATTGTGGTAAAACTTTCAAACTGGTGGTAGTAAAAAATTATTGATCGACAAACCTTAATGTCGGCGGTATCTTCCCTGAACCTGACAGCCGGCATCGGGAAATCAGGCCTGTCTAAATAGTTGGCCTCTCCATTGAATCCGAAGCCGACAACCTCGCGGTTACCGATGACTTCCTTGGAATAGGCAGCCACTCGGGTGTTGGCTGGCGATCGCACTGTGTTCAGCAGCGCCTTCGTGAATATACGTCCAGCCATCATGCTGAAACAACAAAGTTACCAAGTCGTAAAACACATTTTTCCGATTAATATGATTTATTTTTTCTTCCTCAGAAAATGCAGTTGAATTTTTACGTAAAAACAATTTTCTTGATGCTGCAGACAAAGCAATGCCTTATTATGCCTAGTGATACACGAGAAAAAGTAAAACGTGACAAAGGTGGGTTAGATTAGGATAGCATGATATATTTTTTTAAGGAGATCATAGGGCCGCATTACTAAGGTAGACCGCACGCTAGGGTGGTGGTGGCACACTCTTTATGTCATTTAACATCACGAACATTTTATAATGTTATGTTCATTACTCTCGCCTTCATACTAAATGAAAGAAATGAATCAATATACATATTTCCATTAGTTACATTAATTTAATGTTGTGTTGAATTATATTAATGCAATAATTTTTGGATTATAATCTTAAAGGGTGTCGGTGATGTATTCATACCTTCCTATTCACACTATCCGAATCTGAAAAACTACTTATTACTACTAAATCTTTACTCTATCTAAAAACAAAGCTTGAGACATAACTCTTTCTGTTGAAATGCTAATTAAGAATCCATATGCTCAACATTGGAAGAACACATGGATAAAACAAAATCTTAAATTCCTAGATTTGCAATGAATCGATACACCGGTATCAAATATTTGCAATTAATTTTGGGGTAAAAATATACCATAGTATGCGTTTTCAAGTTGAAATAATAGATTTCCCAAAACGCCCTACAGTTAAAATGCCAATAATAAATACTATCTACACATAAATGGCGAAAGAATCATTTTAAATGCTTATCCTTTATGTAATTGTCATGTCAATATGTAACAAATATATATATAAGTCGTGTAAAAATACGATTTATTTCGACATATATAATTCGGAAAATTGCCATAGTTCGGTACAAATATTACGTAACTCGCGACCAACTAAAATACTCAGTTATGTTTGTGTGTAAGTTTCGATGATTAATTAATAATATTTTATAAATATCACTACGAACTAAGCGAGTACTTGCCGACTTTAATTTACAAAAATCAATAAAGAAAACGTTTAAAAAATAACCTGTGAAGTATGTTATCTAACTGGGAGCCGTACGTCAAAATTTTGACAATCGGAAAATTTGTAAAGTAAAAACGCGTTATACGGACAACATATTCGATGATAAAAATTCAAAACACTCTAGTAAGGAGTTGCTAAAACAAACATAAAAATTTGAAATGAATTCGCTCACCTTGCTAACTTTTGATAACTAGGGAAGATGGCTGTCACGGGTGTTCGGAAAATCGTAAACGAGAATTTTTGTCTATTCTTTGACTTCTTTTGATCAATACAAGCCATAGACACAATATGGTATTATGTCTGTTCAACATAAACTTTAAATATTCAGATAATATTATATTTCCATGTTTTAAAATAAATAATAAAAAAAGACTTTTCATTATACTAAAATTATTACATTTATTTTATATAATTATCTATTATCACATTATCTTTAAAGGTTTGTTTGTTTATAAATGATAATAAAGTCTTGTTACACCAGTAAAAATTTAATATTGTTCCTTATAAATATTTCATACCTACGTAGTCATTCCCCCTTTTAGAAATACTAACGATCTTAAAAACATTTTTTTTTAATTAACTTGATAAAGAAAAATGTTTGAAAGTTATAAATAAAAACAAAAATTATTGATTTTGGTCTTCTATCCTACAAAAAATTTTTTTAAATACTATCAGTCGATTCAGAAACCAAAATCGATTTACGAGTAATTCTATGCTTCTAAGCAATTTTTTTAAGCAAAACACAAAAATATTTATTGATTCAACCTTATTTTTTGTTCCAGTTTGGTAGATACTTACTTCCATAGAGAACTATACTTTTACTTTCTTCTAATAAATATCTTCTCAATAATATTATGCCAAAAATGTAAGTATATTTAATTCGATAAAATGTATACTTTTTAATTTATTTGTCTATGATTCAGGAGTTGCCAGACTAGAAAAAAATAGTCTTATTTATTGTATGTTTGAACTGTAATATTTTCCAATCAACATACATAATATAATATATAGAAAATCTTAATAAAATGATAAATCTAGAAGTAGTTATTTAGGGGTGTGTAATTTATATATTAAAATCTAATGTTATATTAATGTAATATTAATATTTTTATATTGATTCATTTGTATGTCTGCCTGTTTGTAACGCCAAAAGAATGCAAAGCAGAACATAGTACATGCACAATGTCTCTCACTATCTCCGCACCGTGAATGTCAAGCGCATGGAGCAAATATTGACAAGTGGCATTGCCATATTTCCAGTTGTTAAGAAAATTGAAATAGATATCCAAAGTAATACCTTACGTAAAGCGCTATTTTATATTTTTATCTATCGGCTTATGATATGCAAATATAGATTAGAGCTTAATTACCCAAAAATGTTATAGAAACTGACTGAAACAAACTGCAACACTCTCTTTACGAACATATTTCTGAATTCATAACATAAAAACATTCACCTTCAATACTCTCTCCTGAGAACTGTTTTATGGAAAGCGAAGTTTGAGCAAGGCCTGTGAGTTATACAGTATGAAATAAAAATATTTACTCGGCGGAACTGAAGGATGCTGGCATGTCATGGGAGGAATCAAAGCAATTGGTGGGTGACAGGGAATCATGAAGGTGCCGCGTAGTGGACATATGAGCCAATATGGTCAACGAAGAAGAAGAAATAAAAGTCAAATGTATTGACACATTTCAATTTATTCAAAACAAATAAATCCAACTCAATGTGACGCCAATCACATGTAATATTTCAAGTATTGGCTGCGTAGCAATAAGGACCATTATCTTTAACACAGACAACACATAAGATAATTTAATTTCACCAAGAATTCAAGAAGAGAATACACATATTTTCACTTTGATTAAGATGTCAAATATCTAATAATTATTACTCTAAAATATTAAAAGAAATAACTATGTTCCTACGTCTTGTAACAGTATTGCTGTTAGAACACGAAAAAGCGAATGTTTTTTTTTATTTTATCAATCGTTTTGAAACTGAATATAAATTTACATTGAAAGAAAAACTGAAATCGACATTCACCGAAAATATTAATAAATACTAAAACAGATTCATTATATTAAATTTGACAAATGGAATTTTGGTAAAGTTTCCTCACGATTCATGATTGAAATTAATTTTCATATATATTACATACTTAATTTAAGAATAATTTATTAAAAGTTTTACATCAAATCAAAACAAAAGGGATAGTCTTTTTATTATAAATTTAGAAACATCTTAGAAATGATTCGTACCGAAATGCTTAACAAAATAATTAAAATTTCTGGTACGTAAAACAAAAACGACACATTTCATAGCATATCACCGAATATGTATTGCAAACCTTTATAATAGTATCAAGGAATTTTATTCATTATTATAAAACTAGCATTGAAATGGCAAATTGACAAAACATATCTACCAGTAGTTTGTTTTGCAATATTGAAATATATTGTCTTTCAGTAGGAAAATGATTGTGTAATCGACTTATTCACTGATGTGTATTTCATATATTGAATGTTTGCTGTGCTGCATGCCATTACAATGGTTATTTTACAAAATAAATGTCAACCCGTTAAATAAACAGACATGATAGTGGTCAAATATTAGAGATAAGTTCATTAAATGATAGGACATCCACTTAACTAATATTTACATTAATTTTATTTGTGCCATGTTGATAAATAGACATTATTCATAAATCCACAATCACAGGGAGAATCAGTATTCCACATACAACTTAAAATCTAAGACCAATCAACACTAATGACTGAAAGTCAACTTCCTCCAAAATGGCTACCCAAAGATGTCAAGATATATTTTTACTAAGGTATACTTAAATAAATTAATAATTTTATGCAGGTATAGATAGCTTCAAGGTGAAATATGATATACTTTCAACTATCCAGGTATATGATGATGGTCAATTATAGAGATTTCTTTATAGAGTTTTTTCATAACCTTTTTAAATTTCCCACTAAATTTGTTACATTAGAATCCAAAAAAATGCTCTGTATTGGAGGTAATAATTATTTTCCTACACATTTGAAAAGCCTTAGTGCAGGCCAAGATTGAAATGATAATCATTTTTTTTCTAAAATGTAATCAATACTTTATCAGATGGATTTGAAAACGGTCTGTCTCATAATTTCATTTTGAAACATATTACCAAACTTAACATAAGATAATATACTGAAAACAATGATTATCCAATTAAAATATACACCAATTGAATGCATCTGGTGCTATTATTTAAATAAAAGTTGTGACATATTTACTACACAAGCCATATAATTTTCATTGTATCTCACAATGTGTTTCCACCAAGAATTAACTTGTTTGATTAGTTCTTTCAAATTCTCCTCTATTACTGCATCAGTTTTATGACATACAATCTATATATGTAGAGGATAATTTAATAATTATTATGAATTCAAATAATGAGATTTTTTTCTGTAATAATGTATTTATGCTAAGGTTATACAAGTAATTGTAAGATATCGTCGTTTCCATTGCAAAATTGTATATCTGCAAAATCAAAATTTTTCGGGAGAGCATAAAAACAGTTTAAAAACAAAATTATCTAATTAAAACGATAATAAAAACCAATTCATTAATATTAAGTTTAACTTTACTAATTGCATGTTTTTTAATTATTAAGCATAATCGACAGTAATAAAAGTAGAAAGTTGTGTATCATAACTTTATAGTTGCCTTTTCATGACTTGACCTTTAACAATCCATAGTATTGATTGGTGTATATTATAAACTACACTTTGCTTAAAACTATGTCTTAAAAGATAGTACGTTTGTTTACACACTCATTCGAGAACAACTATTTACCATTATTGACCAGCAATGTGATAAAATGTGGTTAAACAACTTAAAAATAGGCTGCTCGCAGCGCACCTGACTTATCTAAATAGATCTCTTAAATTCGAACCATAGATACAAATAAATCAGCCTCAAAAATACACAATCATCGGTTACACAAGAAAAAATAATCATTCAATGGTAAATGAACACATACGCAATGCAAAAAATGAACAGAAGAATTATTATAGACCGGACCAGCCAAATCAACAAAATTATAATATATTAGGAAAATTATTCAAGGCTGTTACTATTTGAGATGTTCCCAAACAATAAAAACAAATTCAGCGATATCAATAAGTTCATTCAATGTAACTGTAAACCAAACGCAATCACTTGAAGAAATCAGCTGGCCATAAATTAATTTAGTAAATAAGTAGTCACTGGAAATAGCAGAAATCACGAATGCAACTGCAATGTTTTCAAGAATCGGATTCTAGAAATTTCAACCACAGGAAATAGCTTAAATGAATTATGTTTAAACATTCTACTCATCCACGTGATAGAAGAAATACAAAACACAAATAACTATCTCCTTATATTAAAAGGCATTCTTTTCAATTTCATGAATGACTGAGATCGTCCCCGGAAAATCGTGGGATGCCGCCCTTTATTTGAAAAATATACAACATAACTGATAGATGTTAAATATTATGTTCTCACAGTAATGAAACTATCGTATATCGAAAACATGTTTGCAAAAAGGAACTTTAATTAAAAATAATGCTAATGAAGTGAATATTCCGAAAGAAAATTATAAAAATTTTCTATCTCCATCAAAGAATACCAAAAACCATTTGTATATATATGAAATGAAATGTTAAAGAAACTACCGGCCGTTTTTACTTGGTGGCATTTGTTGATTTTTTAAATATTAATACACACATTCAAAGACCTACAACTAAATTTTGATAGTAATAAAACCCTATAAATATTATTTTGTTGATAACTTCTAACTAGGTAAGAAAATCAGTTCAAGAAAGTAAGCTAAAACCGAAATGGAGACAATCATGTAACTTTATACAAAAAAAGTCAATAAATATATAATAAAATAATAGAAGAATACGAATATATACAGAATTATAGTAAAGTTTTAGTTTTTCTTATGCAATTGAAATGCAACTAGATTTATTGCGTTACAATATTACCAAGTGCTGTCACGTAAAATGCAGTTTTGCTTATAAATCAATCTTATATCAATGTAAATATTTTTTTAAAACAGCAGATAATCGATTTACTGCTGAGGGGTCAGATTCCAAAACGAAAAAACATTCATTTCTGCATAGGCAACCGACAAGTGTCTTCTTTTTAGTGGTGTCTGCCATTCAAAATGACACAACCTTTTTTATATTTAATTAAATCTCAAACTTCATGGATAAACTGGAATTTTTTCGGAGATCTATTGGGGTAAATCTAAAAACTGCTGTAATGCATGATGAAAAAATATAAATACAAAGATACCATATTTTATGTGATAATAGTACGTTTGGTGTTTATAAATATTTGACAACCAATATTTCTTGTTTATTCATAAGCACATAAAATTGTTATAGATATGCCATGATTGTATTGTCATAGAAATATTACATAGGTTGGAAAATAGATTTTGCACGATAGCAGATGAGTTTATTTATGTGTATTACAATTTATGGGCTGAAAGTTATATCATTAGTGTAGAGTGCAAAGCTTGAAGCTCAGTGCTACTTTGAAGCAAATTTCATCTTAGATATTCTATAGCAATATTCAATTTTTAAGTAGCATTCTTCAACTATTTTTTTATCCAAAATAATAGGACAATTTGATTTTATAATACAGACGAATACATAAATAGTGATGAAATCTTATTATGGTTTTACACTCTTCTTTAAAATTGTAGTTTGTAAAGATTACAGTTTTACACATCAACAATTTACAGCTTTGCACTCTGCAGGCCAGCGATATGTATATTCTAATATTTGCCTGTGAACATCATACATCCGTTCGCAGATTGATGCCAATATAATATAAAAGCTTTTTAGCACATCAGAATTGCAGAAAGAAGTTCGTGTCATATCATAAATGTAAAAACAAAAATCACTTCATTCATTTGTTGGCCAGAAAAATATTTTCACATTACCTTATTTTGAAATATTTTACAATAATTAATTTTTGAAAATAGAAAATCAACTATACATAAAATTTGAACACAATTAATCATGAGTGGATATCTTCTTTTACATACGATAAGAAATCTAATTATAATAGATATTCAGAAGTAGATAAATTATTATCACTACAGTTATTTAGTTTTATTAGTAAATTGCTCGTTTTTAAATGATGAGCATATTAAATACCAGATATAAAATTTATCTGTGTGGTCATATCACACGTCAAATTAAAATTGAAAACAAATAACTTTGGTACATCGATAATAAATAAAGCAGTATAAACACAAACTATTTAATTCCGATTTACCAGAATCTAAAATATTCTGCAATTATATGAAATAATAGCATTTTGAATACGCCAAATTTTAATTTTGGAAGATTGTTTTAAATAATATTTGGCTGAACATATTTCCTTGGGACAAAACAGAAGGAGACTGGCATGAGGGGGTTGGATATTGTAATATATGGCATTTCAAAATACTTTTACTATATTAATGAATCTCATTCTTGCATAAGAAAATATTATATGCAGCTTAGGGATGAGGTGTTGAACCCTGCAAGTTTCTTCCCGATACACCTCCCTGATGGTATTTAATCCTCTTAGACCAGTGTTTCCCAACCAATAGTCCACTGAACGGTAGTCTTCTAAAATGTGTCGCTGTTATATTCTTTACCGGCCAGTATTAATAGTTCCGAAACACTGGTCTACACTGTTTTAAAAGTCATGTAAGATCAATCTATCTGTGGAAACTTTAATGATTATATGAAAGACAAGAACAAGGTAAATTTACTTTGTTATTGTTTTTCATACGATACATCAAAACATCGGCACTGTGACGCTTTTAGCATTGTCTAGGTTCCCTGATAAATCGGCAATCTACATCTTTGTCGAGTTTTTTTAAATTATGTGACGATTTATTTAAAATCTTAATCAGTTTCCCGTTCTTTCTACACCAGAGGACCAGAAAAAAATATAACAGTCGGATTGTACATGTTTTTATATACTAGTAGAAAATTTCAGTAGATTGACACTGGTCCGTAGACCATGGATTATAAAACAATGGGATAGAACAAAAAACAGGATGACTGGTCAGCATAATTGCTTTACTCAGAGTTCCACTTCTGATATATATTAGGTTTTTCTTTTATCGTACGCTGAATAAAACACATCTTCAAATTCAATAAATATACACAGTTTCTATCTTATGGCAATTTTTTTACAGGGTTGCCTATTCCAGATATTAATTAAATTGCATCATTTAGGAATTTAATTTTTTAAGTGCTGGCAAAAAATACTTTTTAGAATCTACAGTATGATACACACCGTAATAATAAATCACTACTGAATTAATAGTTATTGGTACATCTATCATAATAGAATACACAGGTTAATCATTAGAAACTTTACAGATAGACAAAGATATTAAATTCATAAGGGATTGGTCCTGTAAACATCATCTAAATGAGTATCTATGACATGTACAAGACACGACAGTGTTCTACAGAAGAAGATCTTGGTCGTAGTATTTTTTTGTAAATTAACATAAAAATAGAGATTATTTATTCAAAATAAATGCTTTCATACATAGGCGATCGGAATCCAAAACAGCTTGCTGTATTTTGAAAACATGACTAACCATAAATCACCAATCGATCAATGAAATAAAACTGCTTCAAATAGATCACAATTTTATAGAAAATACAGAGTCAGCATTTGGAAGAGATTTTCTTTAAAGTCAGTGAAGCGCAGGCCGAAAGAAAGGTAATTGTTCACCAAAAAAGGAGTTAATAATGCCATCTTGTGGGAAATTCTATAAGCTATCAAATGGCATACTTTATGTGACAATGATCTTTCTTTCGGCCTGCCCTCCGCCTTTCACTTTCTGCTAACAGAATGTTCAGTTGACCAATATTTAGATAGAATACATTCAGGCAAAAGATACGAAGACTTAATATGAAGTTATGAAAATATTCAAAGAAACTGAGTCTTTAACAAAAGTTAAATTAATGATTCGATAATATTTATACAAAAATTATCAGAGTATACACCATTGGCAATATACATGTAGCTTTCTACGTATGCGGTTTTGACTGAATACAAATTTTTCGTTTTTTAATCATTTGTATATATATATAAATGAAGATTTGTTTGTTTGTTTGTCCTCTATGCATTCCTTTACCATTCATCTGATTTCCATCAAACTTTGGTGAGTTGTTGCACGCACACCCGTGAAGGTTTCTGAAGAAACAAATTTTAAATCTAAAAAAATGAATCAAATACGTACAACTAGCAACATTTCTGAACCAGACAGAAAAACAAAATTTATTGTATATTTTGGATAAAGACTATTCAGATTCCCGCTCAGGTCAGGCCCGGGTCAGGTATTCAAATTTAAGAAAAATATTTCGTACTATGTTCGGGTCATGAGTCAGCCATAAGGCAATAGTTTTCAAAACTTTAATAATTTATTTCACATGTGCTATGAATATCGTTGGAAACAATAACATATATTGTTTGAAAGAATAAATGAATTACTATATTAAAAAATAAATCGGGCTTTTTTTGGGATGAGAAAACTAAATCTGGGCTTTGGGTCGGGTAACAACTTTGATATTGGGGTCGGGCCTGAAGATGACGGGCTCGGACCGGGTAATTTTATGAAATTTCGGCCCGTGCAGACCTCTAATCCAAAAGCACTTCAATAAACAGGATTAAAACACAAACCATTTCTTTCTTTGAGTGGCATTGCAACGCATGCCGGGTACACACTAGCCATTTATAAAATAATGCATTTGCAAAATAATAAAATTTCTTGAATTCGGTCATTAAAAGCTTCCCCACCCGTTGTTTAGACGTACAGTCGACAGACACTATTGTTTATTGTCTTTTTATTAGTTCATTATTATATGGTTCGATTAGTTTGGCGACAACAGATTTTTTTAGTTTCATCACTGCGCATTTTCATTCAAATACATTCACCAAAAAAATTAATCGTTTTCATTTTATTGAACAATAAATTAGAACACTCTTTGGCAATTTCCAAAAAAAAGTGTGAGTTTAATTTTTTTATTTATCAATATTTTATTTTTTATAATTTGTTTAATTATAAATCTGCACGGACTAGATTTTAATAAGAGTTTTTTTTCATAACTAAATGAAACCTGAACTAAATTCATTGTTCAATTTATAATAAATGTCAAAATCTCAGCAAATATCAACGGTTCAAAAGCAATTTAAAATGGGACCAAATATTATTCATTTTTCAATGAAGCATGGTGTGACAGTTGCCTAAAAAAGCGTAAACTAATCGTAGATATCCGCATTTCAAACCCGTGCAGACATCTTATATAGTATATATATTATAAAGTAACCAACCAATGTTAAATATTTACTTAGAAATAATGTGCAACCGGCTCAATAAAAGAAGTTAAACGATGAATGAATAAGGTTACTCAACAATGAAGTCTTGCTTTATACATAGTCTTTGTTAATATTCAAGTTCATTGAGAATCAGAATGTTTCATGTGCGTGTCATTTGACAATATTGAGCTTGTGAAATATGAAAAGCGACAATAAAAAAAAAATAATACACATTGGCATTTTGTGACGTTTTATTGAAAACTTTTACTATCCGTACACGCAGTTAATACAATAGCCGTTAAGAATGCCGCATCTCCTTCACGAAGTAAGCATTTTATCCTTACTCTTGACAAACTGCAAACTTATTTATTACAATCATATCATAAAGTATAGTTTAATTTTTACAAGAGGAATAAATATTCAGAAAGTAGAGTAATATTTATAGGCAGAATAATTTGGAAGTTAACGAGTCCTCCTTTATTTCTTTATGTGATATCTTACCCTTCTATGATATTATTATTTTATCCTGTATTTTCATCATGCCTTACCGGTAACTCTTACAAAGTAATATGCAAGTCAATTACGTTATTTATGACGATTTAATTCTTTATTCACACAGCTATAATCGAAAATAGTTTTACTGTAAGGTTAGATAAGTCGAATAAATTTATCATTTAAGCAATTTTTTAATTCCTCTTAAAAGACTTTAATTCTTTTTTTTCGTAATATTTTTATACATTGAGATTGTAATTAAATTCAAGAAAAATAATATTAAATGATGTGAAACGGTATTCACCTGTATCTTATCTCTTAGCCACAATATTATTATATCTGTGGCAGTGTACTTTTGAAAAGATACAAAAGCATTTAAAAAAATCTGTTTTACCGATTGCTTACAAATTTTTACAACCATTTTTATTTCTACCAACTATACACCCGTTCATATCCCACAGAGTTGTTTTTGAGAGCATAAATGGATAACATGCTAAAAAATTCATTCTATATTTAGTGTGCATATTGAATTTGTAATGTGAACAGAGAACAATCGAGATTGTAAAATACTTCTACAATATTGCTTTGCAGCATTGTTATAATTATGGGGTTTTAATGTCTGTAATGATTTGGTTAACTATATTTAAACAATTTTAGTATATTAATTTACATCCTTCAATGAAATGAGAATCGTGGATAAGAAACGTTGTCTCAATTAATTTCAACATTCATTTTATGCACAGTGAGCTTGCAAAACATGGTATATATCATATATTCCACTATATAAATGTGAAACCAAATGCCAAGTTAAACGAACAGTGTCAATTTTCAATCGATCACCTATCTGTTTATTGGTTTACTGTAACAAAATAATCCTAACCGCCCATCAAATAATACATTTTGTATCTCAAAATGGCACAAGTTTCAATAACCAATCGAGCTGGTATTCATTTATAAAATAACAAACTGCAATCTAGCGATTGTTCAATCAGCATCCGTTACCCAGATCCTTGTCTCTGAGGTCGAATATCTTGCCGTCGTTCTCGGGCTCGCCGTAGAAAGTCTCCGGGCCGCCGTTGATATTGTCTCCGTCGACGTTCGTGGCTATTTCGGCAGCGTCAGACTTATTGCCGGTTACTAACTTTAAGGTGACTAGGTCTTTGTGGCTCTCGAGGGCCAAAACTATGAAATGGCCATCTGCCATCACTTCGCAGGAGCTCACTCGCTCTGGAGGCGTGTAGACAGATATCAAGGTGCCTGTAAAACATAAATTTATGTCTGAAATTAAAAGTACAAACTAATAATTTGTCCAAAATATTTTAAATAATGTTATAATAATATAAGATTAATTAAATGTAGTGAAAGAAAACTAGCGGCTATTATGCTACTTTCAGAGTAATACAATGGCAGAAATGGTGACCGCTTGCCTGTGAAATCTATAATATAAAATAATTGCCTCATTTCACAGACCCCGTCAATTTGATGCTGTGGCACGAGTTAATAAAGATAAATATTTCATGTTGTTTCATGTTGACTCATTGAATCTCGGGCAGGTTGAATTGTGTAACTACTAAATTACCAGAAAATATTCATATTAGTGAAATGGGTGAACTTAGGTATGAGTTACGACAAAAGAGTCAGACAATTATATAATTGCTCACAGCATATATAGAGCGCTGTAATGCAGGTCAGCATTAAATATTTCCATAGCACTAATCGACTGTGGCATGATAAGGCATACAAATATTAATCGATAATTGATCATGACAGTCAGTGATTCAATCAGCATTTTCTACTCTAAGGAGATTCCTTTGTTACCATTTGAAGGATTCCTACCTGCATGGAGATCCCACAATCGCACTGATCGATCCCGACATTTGGAGTCACTTGAAAGAAGATGTCTCCCGCCTGGTGCCAATCTTAAACAAGTCACCGCTCCCGTGTGACCCCATAACGTGAAGCGACAGTTACCTATTGAAAAACAAATATAATTAGTATATTGCATTCTCTTTTCTCGTGGTATGGGTTTATTAAAATTTCACTCGATACAAAAGTTGAATTAATGTTATTTTAAATGTAATATTGACATACCTGTGACTAAGTCCCATACTAGGATCCTAGCATCGTCTAATCCTGAAACGACACAGCCATCATTCGAGCTGATGGCCAACGAAGCAGTGTCTCTTCCCGGTTTCCATTTCTTGAATAGCGTACCCGACTGTAGATCGTAGACTACTATGAAATTAGGGGCAGGTTCGTCGAGTTCCAGAGCGACTACACACACGTACGAACCTGAAAAATAACATTTTCTATTTAAAAATCAACGAGACTATAACTTATCATTGTCGTTCTGGAAAAATGCATGTTGAATATTTGTGTGTTAATCACATTCAATTCAATAATGTATAGTTCAAATATTGTAAAAATAATAACCATTGAGCAATGCTAATCTAATATAGCAAATAAGATTCATGTTTTTCGTACTTCTGCATGGTTTTCAATGTAGGAAAGATGACAATGAATTTGTGCGTGCTCGTCTGACAACAGAGCTTGAAAAAAAGAAAATTTTTCTAAAACATAATTAGAGTTTTTAGGTGTAATGATTTTTATCAAAATTTTGCTATTTGTCAAATGCTAGATTCTAGTAATAAAAATTGTCAGTAACCAATATTCTATAAACAGATAATTAACGTGACAATCCATTGAAATTCTTTTAACATTTTCCTCAATGGAATAACGTAACAAAATAATTTAAATTGTTGATTAGAACAGACCTTCATGGGTGATTGCCGCCAGTGACGTAATGAAGTCATGATGAGGAATTCGTAAGTCATATAAGAGCTTCCGAGAACTAAGATTCCATACTAACAGCGGGAATGGTTTCTGTGTTTCATCGCCGCACACCAATATTCTAAAAAGAAAGTGGGAAAAATTATTTTTCTCATGGTGATTTCAGAGGAAATTAAAGATCAAAATTTTAGAGTAAACACATTATGATGCATGGGCAGGGTATTAAATAATTTAGAATATCTCTCTTTCAGGCTGATTTATTTGACTGTACAGTTTGGACAGGACAGTTTATAAAAGATCGATAATCTCAATAACTGAGCACATTATTTATTCATTTACGAATCTTTGATATTTTAATTATTGATTATATTTAATTTAAATTAGACTTGTGGTCATCTGGAGGAAGGATATTTATTTACTTTTTTTATAGTGCTGTTGTTATCGTTAGGTACAGTATAGACACCCACTACATTTTGTTTAATATTTTGCTTTAATTATCTTATGAGGATCGATTAAGTTATTTTCACAAAAAAGCATCTACTGAAGGAATAGGATGGTTAGAAAAATCGAGTATAATGTAAGACCATTTCCAAAACTACTTAATTTTTTACAGTTTCACAGCGAGTGCTGCTTTGAAACAGTTAAACACTACAGAAAAGTTATTACTATTATTCTTCCAAGCCAAAATATGTTGCTTTCCAAGCAGCCAAATAATTAAAACGGCTAATTATTTATTGGTATGCTTTTTACGCTTAGCAATAATTATTGTACATTTTAAGCCACTAATAGTGGTCAACATCTCCCATATGTTAAGTTTTAATTGGAATAGACAATAAAAATAATTACCTTCCATCACCAGAAACAAGCAGGGAATTCAAGAATCTATCTTCACCGGCTTTAAACGTTGTTACACAGTCACCTAAAGAGAATATTATGTATTGAAATTACATAGAAAATAACATGTAAACATAAATGACATCTTCTCAGTAAATCATATACACATGGTCACAATACGGCATCTCCCAGATGTCACTGTCCCTCGTCAATTTCCCAACATCCATACAATACATACCAGTGCCCAGGAGCTATCGTAAATATACCCCATGGATAATCATCAGTGACATTTCGACATACTGGAATCGTGACAGTTGGAAGAAGGAGAAACAATACCCAAACTCTCCAGTGGCTTCCTATTCCTAAGTTAGGTTTATCAGTGCTTGGCATTTACTTGGTAGAACTCCATTATAATAGGATAAAATCATTTGTTGTATTCTTTTTATTTTATATCTTTACGGATACAAATTGCCCCCCAAATAACATCCCTGTTTTGACAGTTTGTATTCATAAAATTATTAATTCAGGAAGATACAGTCGTATGATAGATGGTATTAACACGGCGTTTCGAAAATGTTTTACCATTATTTATAAATTTGCTATAACTAGCTATTAAAAGGGGTTATAATCTCTATATATATAAAAATGAAGATTTGTTTGTTTATCCTCTATGCATTCCTTTACCATTCATCCAATTTCGACCAAACTTTGATGAGTTGTTGTGTGCACACCCGTGAAGGTTTCTGTTCAGATTCAGGCTCGGACCGGGCCCGGGTAAAGAATTCATATTTAAGAAAAATATTTCGTACTATGTTCGGGTCATGAGTCATCCATAAGGTAATAGTCTTCATAGCTTAAATAATTTATTTCACATGTGCTATGAATATCGTTGGAAATATGGAAGCAATACCACATATTGTTTGAAAACTATAAATGAATTACTATATTAAAAAATAAATCGGGCTTTTATCGGGATGAGTAAAATAAATCTGTGCTTCGGGTCGGGTTTGGGTAACAAGTGTGATATTGAGACTCGGGCTCGGTCAGAGTAATTTTATGAATATCCGGCCCGTGCAGACTTCTTATCCAAAAGCACTTCAATAATCAGAATTAAAACACAAACCCTTTCTTTTTTTGAGTGGAATTGCAACGCATGTCAGGTATTCACTAGTAAAAAAATGAAAGTCTTGAAGTATCTAATATTTGGAATAAAATGTACCTGTATCAGTATTCATCAGATTAACATACATCCTGTTTCTTGATAAGCAGACTAAATGCGAAGGATCATGGAGGCCATAGAATGGCATTTTTTGATTCATCACACCCTTTAAAGGCGTTATAAATGTACCCTGGAATATCAAACAAAACAATTTAACATTAAACGAAAATGCCTGCTTTCCCTGCAGTTTAAAAATCATGTTAACTCTTGCACTGCTAATAAATTCTTCAGTAATAAACCATTTTTATAATATTTAATTTATATTGTATAGAGATAAAATATAGCTTGTGTTTTCAGGATACACACGGTGAATACGACCGCGAGTGCCACTCTTGATTTAAGTGCAAGAAGTTAATAAACAAATAACTTTTTTCTCCATGAGATCATCTTAAGTGGTACAACATCTCAGATTGGAAAGTTAATTACTTTTGCTATAATAATAGTACTAATGATATCAGCAATGAAAAAAACATGAAATTACCTGATTAAGATCATATACTCGAAGTTCTCGCCTACATAAGACAACGCATCTGTATTGATCAATTGCAATTAAGTTAATTGGATGAGTGACGCCTTGCAGTGTTCGTACTTTTTTACATCTAGAAATAAAACAAACAGAAAAATTAACATTCAAATTGTATCTACCGTGCATGAAAAAATAAAATCTTAGTATCAAAAACATTGAATATAATGTATACAGGTTATAAGTCTTTCACGGTTATCATCTGTATAAATATTATCTTAGGTAGACACAGCGTTGTGGTTAGGGGTAATCATCCAACGATTCATATGAAAATTTTGACACTAAAGTGTATGAAAATTAGCCATTGCTTTCTCTAACTCTAACAATATTACAAAGACTAAGTTCACACCTGGCGACATCCCAAACGCAGATCTCTTCCCTTTCCGTTGATAAACTGGCAACATATCCATCACACTTTTCCACTCTCATGATCAGATCATACGTCTTGGCATCGAAGACATCTCCGTTCGGAATATCCTTTTTCCCTTTACTATCACCGTCCACACGGGACTTGACCAGATTTAATGGCACCAATGAAGGGACGGGTGGATTCTTGGCATGCTCAAACCACTTGAGGCAAACTTCACTGCTGATGCCACCGTTCTGCGCTTTATCTCTCAAAAACATGTACATGAGCGAATAGAATTGTCTCGCGTCATAATTTAACGCATACGAATTTTCTCGGAGGAATTCTCTTAAGAATTTAACGTGCTCCGGTGTTGTATCAAGGCTGTCGTCCATTTCTAACAAGCTTAAGTCTTCAAGGAGTTGGCCGCAGCCGAGTGCTGATATCTTGTCGAATATCCAAACGTCGTCAGTGAAATATTTCTCATTGGCAAACGACGCCAAGTCTGACTTTGAAAGATGATATACTTGATAAGGTAGCTCTTCTAGCTTTCGTGTGTTGAAACTGAAAAAACAATCAAAATAATTCATTAAAAAATCTGGCATCAGATTTCATGGTAATATTATTAATTAGGTAAAAAACGACCACTTTGGACAAAGAAAGGTGGAGAGAGTTATTGTCGGAGGCAACCAGGGTCCACCCTGGTTTGTCATACTCCTGTTGATGATACTATCTTCAGAAGTATGCTACTGTATTTAAATGTATATAATGATAATCCTTAAAGAATTAAACACATTGATATTAATTACCAGATTAAAATTGACATCCAGTAATTGCAAATATATTCAATGAAATTGATAATTTTGTTTCTCATTATTATCACATTTTATTTTATTAGTTGAACAAATAAATAATTGAGTAAAGCTAAAACCAAATATATTTAATCATCATTTATTATTGTAGCAACAAAATTAGAAAGCACATATTAGAAACAGAATTTCTCTATGGAACATGGTGTAAGAAGTATAGGTGAGCTGGATGGTGATGTAAAATGACTTATAAAAATGAAATATTATGAAAATGATAAACTTAGACGAACCAAATTTTTATTGTCACAAAAACACTATTCTAAACATTGTAATTCAATAAGCACAGAATGACGTTAACAAATGCAAAAATGGCAACTAAAATTTTTTATCCACGTCACATACACTTCTTACACCATGAAACTAGAATAAACAAAGAATCTCACAAATATAAAATATAATTTAGATCTATTTCATGCATTAAATGACTCTTTTTGATCACTCTTTGATGAGAATTAGCTTTAACAAATTCTTCAATAGATACTTTTGATAGGAAATTGTAAATTATTCCAAAAAATATAGTAGATGGTACAATATTTCACAGACAATTTTGTAGATCTTTAACAGAATATGAAAAATCATTATTGAAAACAAAAACAATTCGACATGCCTCATTAGGAAGCATCTTCCGACTGAGGCGACTAGGCTGCCTAAAGAGACGAAACATGTGTCACATTTAGTAAACCAGCCAGTGTAATAATTTTATAGTTGTCAACTTTAATTTTATATTAATTTATATGTCATTAGAATAATTACAATCTATATGTCGTGATTTTTCTATCGGTAATACATAATAGTATGAGTGTATGTGAGTGTTAAGCAAATGTTTACCGTATAATATTACTAATAAAATAATAAAAGAGTAATCAACAATAGTTGTGTTATAAAACAAAATGGAAAGCTTGTAAAAAAATCATGCTCGGCGTGCAAAAAATCAGTTTGGTGAACCTGAAACACATAAATATTGAAAGGAAGCATGCGAACACATAACAAATAATATGAGGTGGATTCAAGAGGCTTGCGTTGATGTTTAAACTTTACCATTCAGGAGAAAATCGGTTCTCCTGCGATATCAAACGGCCAACCATCTTCGGATCATTCTCTTCGTACCAGTAGCCCTAGATTTAAAAAGTACTGCTGTCAGTCAGTTTTATGATTAAATAAACATGTCGCACAATCTGCGAAAAGTGTCCAAAATTTTAAACTATCATTTTTTAGCTAAATAAAATAATAATTTGTTGATAACATATATTTGCGCATACATAATTATGATTTTTTTTTCTTCAAGATAACAAATATTCTAAAGTATTCATCAAGGGAATCCATTTTAAAATTGAATTCAATAATTTTCAATTTAACAACTTGTGTATCAAATTGCTGTGGAAGAAAAATGCTTAATGTTAGATTTCCTCTTATTTTTTCTATTTTGTGAGAAGATTCTGCCATTTTGTAGCTGTCATGTCATAATAACGTATTTATAAAACATCTTAAAAAGAGCAGACTTATAATAGAAAAGTCCTATTTTATATTCCATTACACTGAATAATCTATTATAAATGTTATAACAAGGTAATATCCTAATTATGTGGATTAAGCCAATCATAGTCTAACCTCAAAATATTCCACAAGTCTGGATCTGATATCGGCTTCTGCTTGAGGGAAGAAACATTCTCTGGCCGCCTCTCGCAATGCTCCATCTCTCCACCGCGCTCTACCGTCTCCTCCCCATCGTAGAAAAGGAGCGAGGCGGGCAGAAGCGCGAGCCCAGAAAATGGCTGCTGGAGCCCAAGGTACTGAAAGAACGCGTGTTAGGGGTGATCAGTGGATATTTTGGAATAATAATTTTATTATTTTGAATCGTTTCTTGATGACGTGTGATCCAGAATACCTTCTATTACAACAATTTAAATAGTGATTTTTTAAATGCACGCTCCTGCTGAAGCATATGGCGTCTTAATAGAGGCATCTCAACAGAAGTTGTCCTACGATACGACCTGTGCTCTTAATTTGTTTCTTGAAAAGAGTTTTATAGATTGACAAATGGTCTTACAGTAAGTATCCTCGCTGTGAAACTGTTTATCTCTAGCAAGCAAGTCGACCATTTCGTGGTCGGCTAGTCCGTGTCGTGCAGCAGTCAGAGCTCCAAGGCAAGCTCGAAGGCGTCCTTCACCACACAACTCTTCCAAAGCTGCCAACGCACCACCGGCTCCGCCACCGGACCGAGCACCCCACGCTTGCCACACGGACGTACGCCATGCCAAAATCTGAAAAAAAAATTCAAGCTAAATAACAATCTAGATAAAATTTAAGACATCGACTGAGGGTGCTTGATGGAATTTCAATATTAAATTTGGATTATTGAGATTTTGTACACTTCCATGTATTTTGTCACTAACGACCCGGGTTTCGCCTTTCGGCATCTTCAGGCATTCGAGCACACCGCAATCACAGTAAATTCAAGCCATTGTATAGTATTAAAAATTCATTAGAGTTAGTAGATAAAATTAAAAATTATAACATTCCGTTAAACGCCAAATTAATTTCTTTTGACGTTGTTAGCTTATTCACTAATGTACCTGTAAACAAATGTAAACAAATCATCAAAGATACCCTTAATACGCGTAGAGTTAATCCTGTCATTACTACGGAATTACTTAATATATTAGACGTTTGCGTTGACCAGAACTATTTTCAATTTGATAATAGATTCTATGAACAAACCGAAGGCCTTGCAATGGGAAGTTGTTTGTCACCACTATTAGCAGAATTTTACATGAACCATTTAGAAAACCTTATTTTTAGCAATAAAACAGAAGTTAGAAACGTAGTTTATTGGTTCCGTTACGTAGATGACATCCTTTGTCTATTCAATGGAACGGAGAGACAAGTTTCTAACCTTCATAATTTTCTTAACTCACTAGATGATAAAATTCAATTCACTTTAGAAGTAGGGGGCAAGAATATAAATTTCCTTGACCTTAATATTGATATTAAAAACTCCATTCATGAATTTAAAATTTACCGAAAACAGACGTTTTCAGAAGCCACGATCCATTTTAAGTCAGACCATCCTTTCTCATATAAATTGGCTGCTTTCCATTCTCAGGTTCACAGATTAGTCACTATACCTCTAAATAAATTTAATTTTGAAAACGAACTAAACATTATTAAACAAATTGCCATTAATAATGGCTATGAGGCGTCTCTTATAGATAGTCTTGTATCAAAAAAACAACGTAAATTAGCAGAAAAGATGCTATATTTTGGGAACTTGTCTAAAGACATACACCGCCCCAGAATCTGGCATAGAATTAGTTATTTAGGTTGTACAAGCTTTAAAATTAAAAAACAACTCGCTGATAGTGTTAGACCGGCGTTCTATTGCAAAAACTCTCTAGGCAAATTACTTATTAACAATAAAGATAGAGTAAACTTTAAGAACAAATCTGGTATTTATAAATTACAATGCAATGATTGCCAACATTTCTATGTGGGTAAAACCACACGTACATTAGATATAAGGGTATCAGAACATTTAGCTGCCTTTAGATTAAAAAAGAAACTTCGACATTCGCAAATCACTTGCTAATGGAGAACCATACGTTTAATGCGGATGATGGGGTTAAACTGTTGCATAAAAACATGGGGGATCATAAATTATTTTATCAGGAAATTTTAGAAATTAATAGAGCCCAGTTAAACTCATTACCAATCTTGAATGAACAGCTGAACCTTCCTAATTCTCCGCTATTATATCCGATACGTTGAAACACCTAACAGATGTCACCAAATGTGGAATGATTGTATATATTTACCCATTCGTCGAATTACATCCCGTCAAAACCCACAATACTATTATAATTGTAAAATCACTGGTATTTCTAAAAGAAGTTGAAAAGCGGTAATTCGCCTTCGGCAATTCGTCACTCTGTTAATATGGTGTTTACAAAATAAGGATTAGGGCGATTTCCGAAATTTTTAACTCAGGTATCGGTGTGGCTCTCAGACGTATAATGTATTGCCTCGTAAATGATATTTGTCGCATTTTTATCTTCTATATAAGCGTTAGACACTGTTTACTGTCTCTCAGTTCGAGTCCATTCGTGTGCTCGAATGCCTGAAGATGCCGAAAGGCGAAACCCGGGTCGTTAGTGACAAAATACATGGAAGTGTACAAAATCTCAATAATCCAAATTTAATCTAGATAAAGATAAATTATATAATTTAAGACATCGACTGAGGGTGCTTGATGGAATTTCAATATCAAATTTGGATTATTGAGATTTTGTACACTTCTATGTATTTTGTCACTAACGACCCGGGTTTCGCCTTTCGGCATCTTCAGGCATTCGAGCACACGAATGGACTCGAACTGACAGACAGTAAACAGTGTCTAACGTTTATATAGAAGATACAAATACAACAAATATGGAAGTTGTTTGTCACCATTATTAGCAGAATTTTACATGAACCATTTAGAAAACCTTATTTTTAGTAATAAAACAGAAGTTAGAAACATAGTTTATTGGTTCCGTTACGTAGATGACATCCTTTGTCTATTCAATGGAACTGAGAGACAAGTTTCTAACCTTCATAATTTTCTTAACTCACTAGATGATAAAATTCAATTCACTTTAGAAGTAGGGGGCAAGAATATAAATTTCCTTGACCTTAATATTGATATTAAAAACTCCATTCATGAATTTTAAATTTATCGAAAATCAATGTTTTCAGACGCTGTCATCAATTTTAACTCAGACCATCCTTTCTCATATAAATTAGCTGCTTTCCATTCTCAGGTTCACAGATTAGTCACTATACCTCTTAGTAAATTTAATTTTGAAAACGAACTAAACATTATTAAACAAATTGCCATTAATAATGGCTATGAGGCGTCTCTTATAGATAGTCTTGTATCAAAAAAACAACGTAAATTAGCAGAAAAGATGCTATATTTCGGGAACTTGTCTAAAGACATAGACCAACCTAGGAACTGGCATAGAATTAGTTATTTAGGTTGCACAAGTTTTAAAATTAAAAAACAACTCGCTGATAGCGTCAGACCGGGGTTCTATTGCAAAAATTCTCTAGGCAAATTACTTATTAACAGTAAAGATAGAGTCCATTTTAAGAACAAATCTGGTATTTATAAATTACAATGCAGTGATTGCCAACATTTCTATGTGGGTAAAACCACACGTACATTAGATATAAGGGTATCAGAACATTTAGCTGCCTTTAGATTAAAAAAAGAAACTTCGACATTCGCAAATCACTTGCTAATGGAGAACCATACGTTTAATGCGGATGATGGGGTTAAACTGTTGCATAAAAACATGGGGGATCATAAATTATTTTATCAAGAAATTTTGGAAATCAATAGAGCCCAGTTAAATTCCTTGCCAATTCTGAATGAGCAGCTGAACCTTCCTAATTCTCCGTTATTATATCCGATACGTTGAAACACCTAACAGATGTCACTAAACGTGGAATGATTGTATATATTTACCCTTTCGTCGAAACCCACAATACTATTATAATTGTAAAATCACTGGTAATTCCATAAGAAGTTGGAAAGCGACAATTCGCCACTCTGTAAATGTGGTGTTTACAAAATAAGGATTAAAGCAATTCTCGAAATTTTAACTCAGGTATCAGTGTGGCTCTCAGACGTATAATATCTTACCTCATAAATAATATTTGTCGTATTTGTATCTTCTATATAAACGTTAGACACTGTTTACTGTCTGTCAGTTCGAGTCCATTCGTGTGCTCGAATGCCTGAAGATGCCGAAAGGCGAAACCCGGGTCGTTAGTGACAAAATACATGGAAGTGTACAAAATCTCAATAATCCAAAAAAGATAAATTAGATAAATAATTACTGGGTAATTTCATTCAAGTAACATTTACATCTAATTACTTCCATCAAATTGTAAAAGGCTATGCATCCATGATGAGCTAATAAAATTGAGGTATCTTTCACTAGTCACCTGTAAATTTGTCACTACTGAATCCTTCAGGAGCGATTCTCCAAAGGTTAGTAGCTTGTCACCAATGACCTACGTCCAACTTCAAGTTGATTAGAAGACTTAATATAGTATTTTAAATTGAAAATCAACCTAAATCGAATTCAGAGAACTGAACATATATAAGACACTTATGACCTTGAATAGAGTAATACTGTTTATTTAAATATATACAATTGGCGAGGCTAGGCTTCGAGTTGGTTAGCATCACCGGTTACATTAAGAGTTATGTTTATTTATGACAGCAGAGTGGTATCATTAAGCATCTCTTACCTTCGCGTGTAAAGGCAGTCTGCATTCTCCAACAGACTTCAAAACGCATTCCTGTATAGCTGCATTCACAGAATGATTATACTGTACGACACCAGACATCACAATACTCCGTGCTTCGGCGCTCTCTAGCTCCGGCATCTTCATGAAGGAATCGGCAGGGAGTTTCAACCTGCAAGCAATCACAACTTTATTACAATGACTAAGTTGAAATAATAATAATTATTCTTCCGTAGAAACTTTTTATTATTTCTGTAATTTGCCTGTGCTGTGTTAATAGTAAAATAATGTAACCAATTATTATTTATGCAATTGGAGATAGTCAAAAGTATAACTGGACTCCACACAAGTTCACCAAAGTCAAGGGCCCCAAAATATACATGTTAAATAATATATAGCCTCTGTGGTCTGGTGGTAAGAGCTTCAGTTAAGTGATCAGATGTATCTGGTTTCAATTGAATAAGACCCAGCAAGGTCAATAAAAATTTCGGTTTTTTCAATTTAATTTTTGAGATCTTCAACATGCATGTTTGTGTTCACATTTTTCGTTGTGTTGATCTCGAGTGACATTGAATTTATCTCATGTGATTTTAAAATTTCAAAGTATTTGGCGCCTTGGCAATTATCACCTGTAATGTCAAATATTTCATATTAATTAAAAGACGTTGGCAGAATTATAAAGACATACCTCAAACTTTCCGCAGCTTTTGGACTAGCCTCTTTTGGACCTTCAGCAGCAGTCAAAATAACTTTAACGTTATCCGGTAATTTCGCTGGAATCCAATCGAGGCAGGACGGTGTGAAGTCGTCGGCCTGGTCCAGACCGTCAATGAGGATCAGAGTGGGACGTTGTTGGGCTATCTCAGCCACCAGCTTTTGAAGTACATCGCAGAATGTTGGAATATCCTTTTAAGTGATGGAACAGAAAATTTATTATTTATGTAATAAAGTTATAATATTATCAAAAAGAAGAATGTTTTAGACTTTGCATAATAAATATGAAAGTTATTATCCAAGGGATAGTAGGCCATTCAACCTTCAAACCCACTTAGCGGCAGGTCACGGCTTACGTTGTTTCAATATAATATAACTAATGAATGCAGTAGTTGAGTTAAAACCAGCAACTTACGTGTCTTCCAGTGTACTGCGATCCACTTAATATAATGGAACATTGGGTAACAATGGAGCTCAGCACATGTTCCATTGTATTTGATCTGTTAGTTATTCCAACAAACCTAAAAAATAAAAGTTACACATTATTTCACTATGAGCCAAATATTGCATTGTTGGAATTAAGAGTCGATTTACAATTCTACTCACCGAAAAGCCAAAAATGCATCAGGACTCCACAAATGGCAAGCTTGAGCTGCTCTCGCAACCAGAGTGGATTTTCCGCAACCCCCAGCTCCAACTATTACCAATGGTTGACTACTGTCACCAGTTATGTAACTGTAACAGATAAAATAAAGTCCTATAATTGGCAAGCATGGTTTCGTGAATTAAGATTAACTGATATACAAAGAAATATACATTGGAACCCTGGTTCACCATTTTTTATGGTGACCTTAAAAAAACGAGAGATAAGGAAAGACGATAAATCCATGGTGATGTCATAAATGGTGTTTGGCCAAGACTATAAAAAAAATAACAATAAATGTGGGGAAACAATGAATGCAAGAACAATAGATCGAGGTTCCACTTTAGTAATATAATCAAGTCCCCAAATCTATGTCCCCAGAATCTACGTTTTCCCACCATTTACTTGAAATTCTTGCAGGCCTGTTTCATTTTAGTAAATTCCATAACCAGTCATATCTATTTTTCATAACCAGTTAAATAGTTACACTTTTGCACACTGATCTATCAGACCTTGTGATAATTGCCAATAAACTAATTTTTAATTTGTTAATCAAACTAAATATAACACATTCTTATAAAATAGAGCAATCTTAAAGCTGTACAAAGTAAAAATATATCTTTGAATGAAGAAACTATTATAAAATATAAAACATAAGATGTATTGTATGCTGAATTATGACAAAAAATCTATATCTTCTTACCTT
The DNA here is from genome assembly GCA_022494535.1 of Himalopsyche phryganea. Classification (NCBI taxonomy): domain Eukaryota; kingdom Metazoa; phylum Arthropoda; class Insecta; order Trichoptera; family Rhyacophilidae; genus Himalopsyche; species Himalopsyche phryganea. The sequence goes on along the minus strand of JAGVSL010000133.1, from coordinate 461,273 downwards.
TTAACACTGTTTAGGACAATTTCTCGGTTTACGCTGCACTGTGCTGTTTTCTGACAGAAGACTGTATGGTCATTTAACTCTTCAAATAAACTGAAATAAAATCATTCTTTTACAGATAATATTCATATAGCCATGTCAGTAAGCAGAGGGTAAAAGAAAATCATTGCCAAAACGATTTCACTATAAAATTGTAAAACTAGAAAATGTGGTTTATATTTTTGTTGATTTTATAAATTAATTTAATATTTGAAACAGAAACTACAGTAAAATTAGTGGAGTCTGTTTTATGACCCTTTTACAACCTAAACTTCTATCAATAAGTATGGCGAACAAGTCAGTTTAAGGAATTTACCATTAGCAGGAGTTGGTAGAAGTGGCAGCTTATATGGGCCTCACTTTGAGGGGGACCTCACATTTGAAACATTATAAAAAATAGAGCGATTGCATTCTAAATCTATACTCTTAACCATGTCTGATTTTTTAATGGGCTTCAGAAATTTTGTGCCCTAGGTCTATTACTAAGAGCACAGAGATAGTGCAAGAAAAAATACCTGGAGTGTATTCCTTGAGCATGAGCTAATTGTGAACGATTTGCATGCTCCTCGGCCACGGCTTCGGCAATGGCCTTCAGCCTCTGGGCCAAGTGGTTTCTGGCACCCGCCAGATACTGAGCGTGCTCAGCCATCGCAGGCTGGACACCTTCTCCTGCCTGAGGGACTACAGCCCTAGCTATGTGCTTCTCAATCAATTGACACTGAAATCAAAAAGTGATATGATCTGTACATCTGTAGGCTTAAATTTTGTACAACTTTTCCATATCTTTTGACATAAAATTAAATTCTATGTTTCTCATGCTATTCATGACGGATCTATTCTAGAGGAGTGGCAGCAACAACCTTGTTAGAAATCATTCATAGCCAGAAGAACTGAAACAATTTTTTTAATAATACAATTGTAAAGGTTTTGATTGGAGTTTGAAATTGATTTTTGTGGTTGATCAAGTAAAGATGATGGACTGGCAAAAATAAAAATTGAAAGATTATAACATCAAAGCCAAAGTATAAACTTATATTTACCTCAGGTAATCCTCGATTTACGACTTATGACATTTCCCACTTATGACCAAAAAATTTATCAGTATTTTTTTTAGTTTTGTTCCATCACAGGGCACCATTGACGGCAGATGCATACGGAAAAAATATGGCGCAGAAATAGATGATGTGATACTTTCAGTTGGTCAGCTACAGTCGTAGGGGGTACATAAAAATCTTGTTCATGTCTTCCTTCTTCTCTCCATCGATTTTAAATTCCAATTCAGCTAATTCAGCATTTTATATGAATATGTATTTATAGAAAAAAACATACCTAAATTAAATATCTGAAGGGAATAATTATTAAAAAACTATTCCCATAATGTCTGTTAAATATGAATCTGTATGCAAATTAACTAATGACAAATTTGACATACGAGCAAAGCTAACATATCTTGGTTGTAAGTCAAGGACAACCTGTATCATTGTTAAGAAGAGTAGAATGTATTGTTATGCATGTAAGATGCAGGTTCTACTCTTCTAATAAACTAAAGTATAAATTGAAAGATTTCATTATGCTGTTTCCTTCAAATTACCTTCAAGTCTTTTTGCAGCACTGCTAACCGTCTTTGCAACTCTTTCTCTCCAGGTGTTTCCTGTTCGACTCTTCCAGACTGCTGAGCAAACACTCGGTTGATCCAGAGGCACCGTCTAGCTAATTCTTGACTCATCAATACTGTATTATGCACCTCCTATAAATTTTGCAAAGGACGCAATTAGCATACTGTAATATAATATAACCTATATCAAGTTATTTTTGAGAATCGTTACCTGTTCAACAACAGTCGTAAGGTATGCGTCTCTCAATTCGACAGAGAGCACTCTTTGAAAAGCAGCCAGTACTCTTCTTTCCTCGTCGCCCTTGTCTTCATCACCTCTCTCTGCGAGTCGATAACACGGCGGTGAAGCAGCGCTATCCACTTCATACCTGCATATTAGAAATTGATTGATGATAAATTGATATAAAAAATTCCACAGTTGCCATTAGTCTCTATCTAACTCAAAATAAGTTTTCTATGAATTTGGCGACTTAAAGAGGTAAAACACATGTCACATTCAGTAACAAAGCCATTGCAGTAACAAAGTTTTCAACTGTTAACCAGTAATTGAGTGGTCATTGAGTGACCTGCTGTGTCCAGGGGTTCAAGCCCAAGTACAGACATTTTCATAAATTAATTTATAGATTTGTGTTTGCAGGCATGTATGTCTATGATATCTATTCCCTCCCACACTTCCCATCCTAAAAACAGGGTAGATCGAGAGTGATGAACTAACCACTAGTTATATTATACTATAGCCGTAGCCTTCTATCCTTACTCACTCCAAAAAAGAGAGCTTGAGCTACTGAGTAACAAGACATTCTAGTAGAAAACTTTCTGTTGAGATAAGCTCCATTAGGAGTCCATATGCTCTACATTGGAAGCAGATTTGGTTACAAAATATTAGTCTTACCAAATACAGAGCTTATATAATAGATACTCAAAAGTAAAAGGTCAAAGAATTCTCACCATCTACTGAGCAATTGTCTGTCATCTTCACTCTCTGTACTGTCAACGGCTGCACGGAAATCAGAGCTTTCAATCGTGAGAGGCAGGAGGGGTGTTCCCAATGAGGAATTCAAGAAGAGAACAGGAATTATGTATGCTGATTCTGAATGCCCTGAAAAAACAAAAACACAAAATGAATTTGATATGCTTAATAAACACAATAGATCTACAGTGGATGTAAATGGCCGTCTGTTATAATTTGATGACAAACTGACTTTGTAACAATAAATTGGATTAATTTTTTTTTTATTACCGTAAATTATTTGTCTCACACAGGAAATAATTTATAAAATATTTTATGCCCAGATATGCACTCTTATTCTCCACACACTTCTGAAATAGTTATTTTTCAAATAGATTTTAAAAGCTTTTATCATTCTAATCCATCTGTGTTTCAGTAAAAATTATTGATTCGCATCATAATAGAATTGTTCAAAAAAATGCATAATAGAGAACCTAGAACGTTACCTTAGAAAAAAATCTATATTGTCGTAATTCATCCGAAAAACCTTAACCTATAAATATTGTTGTCTTCCAAGAGAAAGGTGACTGAAGGCATTTTTCACGAAAATGAACTAAACAACTTTTGTGACGTCTTACGAACATAATAGTTATTTTGAAAGATGTCCAATATAACATACCTGTACTCACAACTGTTCAAAAACTAAATAAAAAATGTGAATACAATATGACGTGTTTTTAAATTGACTATAAATGTTCAAAGAGTTAACTAATCACTTATAAAAGTAATTATTATAACTACAGATATGCTACAAATGTACCAATTTCACTTCGCCACTAATGAGGGCGCCATCGTCGCGTTAGAATGTTGCCATACTCAATCAAAATTATTTGTTTATTAACAAATTTTAAAGATATAAATGAAACAAAAACTTTATGTAAATGTATTTTTACTAAAACAGTAGAACTTCTGATTAAACTGAAATACAATTTTAAATATGATCTTAAAAATATTTTTATATACTTTCATAAAAGGTGTGAAAACTAAAATTGTGTAAGAAAACGCAGTGACAACGTTATCAATTTTAATTTTATATTGAAAATGATTTTCACAAACTAACGGCTATATATAGAATATTTTTTAAAATATCTAAAAAGTCTTTATAAAAAATACAGAAGTATTTAATAATGAGTAACTTCGCAACACTACAATTTTTATTGTTCTGTAATGGCGGCAGCATAAAGAACTATACTTTGGCGGCAGTTTGCTCCGCATTGTTACTGTTTGAACTTATTAGTTATTTACTAGATTGTTTACGTTTTTAAGACTGACAAACTTTATATATAACTTCTCGGGCATTCCTACGGATTCGTTTTGAACTACTTAAGATGCCGCGGTCACTTATTTTCAGTGTATTTTTAATAACAAAACTATTTGTTTACATACGTTTTGACGTTTGACAGTTGTAAATGAATCGTGTCGACCTAGGATAAAACTGTAACAAACTTTATGGAAGGGCGCCTTTGTAATTTCTTCAGTTGGATGATTTTTATATTGATGTTGAAATTCATTTAACATTTTTTACATCATAATGACGAAATTTAATTACTTTACATTCTAAAAAGGAAATTAGCATTGCTCAAATGGTCAATATTATTTTTTAAGAAAAAATATTGTTGCGCAATCAATAATATTTATAAATCAACAAGAACAAGAATTTTTTGATAGTATAACACCACCTCTACATAAAAACAATACTTTTATATAAAAAAAAATACAATTGATAATTTAGTACAACACTTTCTTACAACAATACTCAAATAAAATTGATACCTTAACAATGGTTATCAAAAGTAGACATGAATATTCTAGGCTGACAATTTTATTTCCAAATTCGGTGGCGGCCAAGTAATGTTGATAATACTATAGCAATGATGTTGTTGCTTATACTTACGCGCCAATTCAGACAAGCACAATCTGGGAAACTCGTGATCCCTTTGCCCTTCTAGGGGAGTACGCCAATGAAGGTCAACCACATGCAGCTGCCAGCCTCTGGATCGACACCAAACCCGCAACTCGGAAGCAACTTCACTATGCAGCATGCCTTTTTCAACACAGCAGTCTAGGAGGAGATAATAATAGTAAATATGATGTTCTAAAAAGTATGCAGTCAAAACTTTTATTTGTTTAATTTAAATTGCAATATATGTTTGCCAATATGTCTGTAACACACAACACACCACTGTAATTGCGCACACTGCACAATATGAGAGTGTGAGTTTTGAGAAAATATTGACAGATGGCACTGCCACCTGGTGTATTATATTAATAAAAATAATACCAGCATTCCCCCTGTACATTTAGGTTCTCAGTTAACCAATTATTAACTATTTTACTTATAATTTAAGACATCGACTGAGGGTGCTTGATGGAATTTCAATATTAAATTTAGATTATTGAGATTTTGTACACTTCCATGTAATGGAAGTGTACAAAATCTCAATAATCCAAATTTATTTTACTTATTTTTGTAAGCCTCAAATTGTTAAACCACCAACCTCACTGGATTGGAATAGTTATAAAGAATTTTTTGTTATAAACCAAACCAGGGCTGTTGAATGAATACATAGTACAGTTTTAAAAACAAGATTAAATGAGGCCTCTAAAAGCAAAAACCGAAAAGTCCACATTTTGTCAAAATCAAACAAAAAATACGTACATATAATATAACTCATTTCTCACAACATGAAATAGTAAATCTTACATAACTCAATAGAAGAAAAAAAAATTAAATCCTTAAAGACATGCAGAATCTGATTCGATTTCGCATAGATTTAATCACGATTACAAAGTGTATGTACCTGCAGAATGTAATTCCTAGCCACCCTCCCAGTAACCTCACGGCAATGCGTTCCACATTTCACAGAAATTTCACTAATAAACCGATACATTCAATAGTTACATGCAAATGTGGATATATCCAATTTTATTTTGCTTATATTTATTGTAATTAGTGGTTGTCTGGCTTATAAAAATAGGTATATTGTTCTTAATTGTATATACAATACAATGGAAAATAAACTATCGTTAAAAGTAACATTTAAGAGTGAAAAACTGAAATGTTTTTTTACTATATCTTGGATATATACTTAAATACACTTGAAATTTCATTGCAAGATGACAATCTAGTTAAAAAGATATTTCCAGTACATTTTAAAGATAATACAAAAAATGGTATTATAACACCGAGAGCACCGTAAATATCTCAAATACAATATTTTCCTTCAACAGACAAAGAACGTCTATTAGTCGAATGACCCAATGTTATGCAAAGTGAAGACTTGTGACAATGCCACAATGACGCTGTTACATATTGTGATCTCAAGACCTGTGTCAGAAAACTACAACGTCATATTGTTTGACAAATTGTGGCCATTATACAAATCAATACGTGTACAACACAAATGCAAATTTTTGGTATAATAATTAATGACAAGGTTGTCGCATTTAGGCAACTGTTTTCTATCTTTTGAATTGAGATGTACAGTGAAAAATACATATAAATAAAATCTTTGAATTAATACTGTTATGCCCTAATGGCGACAAATTTACAGGTCTTTAAAATGCTCTATTCTCTTTAAAGTCATCAGTTTTTTTAATCATATCTAATGTCAATTGAATGTCACTTGTGGTTCCGTGATAGTGACATCTATTAAGAATAAATAGTCAATGAATAAATTATTATAATTGCTAGAATCCAACTCAGTAGCATGTTTTCAACGTCTCAGTTTTCAAGGTATAAATATTATATAATAATAAATAATTATATTACTGTGTCACCAATAATTGTTTGCTATATAATTAACAAACAGTGCTCTAGGATAGTCATTTTTTAAATTGCTTCAACTCGACAAAAAAAAACAATTTTTCATTTGGAAAAGTATACAAAAAAATATCTTACCATCTTGCACTGCGAATAAATTCTTCAGTAACAAAACATTTTTATACTGTTTAATTATAATCAGTGGGTAATATAAAAACAAATTAAACAGGCTCTTGTTTCCCAGATACGCCCAATAAACACAACCGCAAGTGTCACTTGTATTTTCAACTCAAAAAGAAGTTACTGGTTCTCTAAAAATCTAGAAATTTTAAATTGTGTATGAAATTTAATGAGCACATTTTTCTATCAACAAGAAGTTTTCATACATATCTTCTGTTGAAAAACTTTATGCTTTATCCTGGAAACAGACACCAGGAGATAAAGATATACGTCGGAAAATATCAGGCAACCCTGATAACCGACTCCTTGATAATGTTTCGTTACTTGGATAGTATTGTAAAGAATAACAACAGTGTTTTGTCATCTTAACAAAAGAATTTCGATTAAATCTACCATTGACCTAATTACAACCGCGCCATTCATACAGCAACGATTGTAAAAAAGGTTTGTTTTGCTTTGACATGTCATATCACCATAGGCTTAAAAACCATTTAAATCAAAATAAACAATTTCAGACACAAGTACATGAAGGTGTTATGTTATAATTCATTAAAAAGGCTGTTTTTGCGTGGATGAAAATGTTATATTCACATTTTTCCTATGGACCTATCAGACATCTCTAAATTCCAATAGTCATCAGTCATTGCGGATGAAGGGGCTATGTTACTGTTTTTTTTTTTTGTAAATGGATGAAGGTACCATGCGCTGTTAAGGCCTTCATTCATAATAATCATCACAGTGGTAATTTTTGATGAATAAATGACACTTATAAAGTTTTTAACAAATAAGTTCTTATTTTGTAAAATTGTATAATTCTTAATTACCACTTAAACACATAACTAGTTAAATTATCCGCAATGGAAAAACTGAACCAAAAAAAACTTGGACCTAAATTTACTCTAAGCTCTGACTTTTTAACATAACTGCTTGATTCACTTGTGTCTTCAATTATTGTATTACAAAAATGATGGTGATATGACCAAAATCAAGAAATTTACTTGTAATGATGATATTTTCTAATTTCTTTCATTTTGAAAATTATACCTTGTGAATCAGCTGCTGATACGTAAATGACAATTTTGTTGATTTTTAGCTGAGGCTTTGCTAGTCCAGCTCGACCTAACATCAGAAGCAGTACTGCATCAGGTAACGCCTGAAATAAATAAAGTGCATTTTTAATTTTTGCTAATAGTATTAAAATTGGTGACATAAAAAATTGATACTGATTAGATTTATAAAAATAATAAACAAACAATTTTTGAAAACATATTATTTCTAAATATAAGATTAATATTATGAGATAAAATATGTTTTAAAACAGATAGATATGTTTATGGTTTTACGATGAAATCTGACTCGTGTTACATTAATTTTTTCTCATTTATTACTTTTGGAAGATCAATTTCTTAGTTCATTTAAATTTTAAGCATTTGTTTATATTGATTGGAAATTTGGCTGAATATCATTTTTAAATCGTTTCGAAATTATTGTATATTTTAAACTACTTATGTATAGTTTATATACAATATTGCGATTTATTTGTGTAGTCAACACAGCAAACCATTTCAATTGGTTTAAAGTATGAAGATACAATATGATTTATGCATTTTTGAATCCATTATTCTCCAAAATTTCTATCATCTATCAGTAAAATGAAAAGATAATAAAAAATTATGGTGTCGATACCTTGAATACAATTGACTTATATTTTCTTTACCTGAGTTGCAGAAGGAAGACCCAGTGCCCCGAGTCTATCGAGCTCCGATACAGCCCCCGGAGCACCGACGGGCGAGTTCAAAGACATGGAGTCTGTAATACAAAACAAATAAGACGGTTATTAATGTATCCAGATTCTTTTGAGATTAAAGAATTCATAATACATGTCGGCGGTATGTAGGCAGACATTCTTCAATGTGTAAGATGTTGACAAATCGCCAAGAATGTATTTTTTTACTGGCTACTGACTGTCGTGAAACAATTCATGAATGAACATGAGTTTATTAGTCAGAACGGAGGGTATATTTATAACTGCTTCAAATAGTTGTAAGATGTCTATGTCAAAATACTTTTTTTCATCTTGAAAGCATTCATCTCCACTACTTTACTACAACAATACTATTTTGTTGATGATCTACAGCGGGCTTGTCTAACCCACAGCAAAAGACAGCTAATAATGCTGCCCAAAATAAATGGTATATTTTAAGACGTTGACCAACTGAATCAACTGAGTTCATATACTCCCACATTGTGAGCAGATACATTAAAAAAATGGTGTATCATTTTCTATGACCTTTTTACATTTTCACATTTGATATCAAGTCGTAGTCTCTTGGGCGCAGGTGCATGGTATAGCTACTGATAATACCTTGAGATAGGGAATTGTAATGGTTTCGAGAAGTGAGGTAAATACCGCCAATCGTAACACGGTGTTTTCTCAAAGTAAAAAATTTATGAACACAGAACGGGAAATTTTTTTGGATTATTTATGAAGACGTTGATCGAAATTTGAATTACTCATAAAGCCATTGATAATAGCCACAGAAAATTTATGTCTTTTCATTAGTCTTTACAGTGCTGGACTGTCTACTGAACTTGTGACAATAAGCTATTCATATCTCATTGTTTAAATGGATTGAAAAAATGTCTAGCCATGCACTCACCGGATATGCTAGAGCTAGCCACACCTTTGAGCACCTTGGCTAGGCCAGGCTTCCGGGGATCCCTCGCCTGGTCCCCTGAATTAACCGGTGCCAAAAGCTGGATGCCAGTTATTCCCTGGGGGGCGGCGCCTCCCGTGCCCGCCAAGCACGCCGCCCCCTCCACCGAAGACTTCTTGCATGTCAGCTGGTATGATGGCGATCTGGAAAAAAATATATTACAATTAGCAATATTAAACAATTTTATTTTCATCACATGACAAGGAATCACCAACAGGTCAGACAATTTTTTAAAATATACCAACAAAAAATTGATTTTCATACTAATACCAAACTTTCGAATAACACAATCCTTCGCTTAACACGATATAGTTTAACTCGGTTTCGCTTAAGCACGGTTCCTGTTTTGATTGAAAAAAATTGTCTTTAATAAAATATTGCTTTGTCGACTGGTTGGCTTACGCCCTGCTGCGAATTTTCTTAAAGTTAAAGTTTTGTTCACGCCATCCAACACAATATTATTGAGTCATGTTTAAGATCACGCCTTTAAAAAAATATTTAATGACATGAATGAAAATTAAAAGTACACTTACAATAATTAACCAAGTTTGGAAAAACTTTAATATTCGCAATTGGCTGGAAACAATCGCGCATAGTAAAATTTAGACGATCAGTGCAATGAAGACAATAAAGATGGATTGCAAATGGCAAAAAATATGGAAATGCATTTTCTAAATAATAATCCAAATATAGATTGTGGTTTGTAACTTCAACAAGAAATTAAGCAATGCGTAGCTAAGTACAAATATGTTTAAAAGGATTTAAAAAAAGATAGACAAGCCCAGATAATGTTTTCTTGCTGCGACGCAAAATTTTAAAACTAAAATGGTATTGAAAGCAAAGTATTTTTTAAATTAATAAGTATGTATTATTATTTTTTAAATAGAACATATTCCCCGTTTTTCCACAATTACATACATTTATTAGACTCGATTAACACGGTGATCTAGTGAAACAAATCTTCCATGTTTAGCAAGGGACTGGCGTATACTTTAAAAAATCACTATAAAAATATTTGATACATAAGCAACATCTAATAGCATACCAATTATTTTTTACATGTAACTAACGAGTATCCGATACACGTTGCAATGTTAGTCTAAGAAAGAAAGTTTTTGTGATTTAATTTTGTTTTAAAGTGCTTTTGGATACAAAATATTTTCTGTTTTCCGTCTGGTGCGTACACGAATAAATGTATGTATATATAGATCATATTATTACCATTTAAAAATGAAACTTTTAGTTTCATTAATTATTTCAAAATTATTGTGAGTTTAATGTCCATGAAGTTCGAAAGGCTAGCAACCGCTGCTAAAGTATGTTTAAACGTAATAGACAATAATATAAATATAGCCACAAAATATAGCTCAAAAGTACTAGGAAGATCGTGGATGAAATTTTTTGGTGCTAAAAAACTTTGGAAATATAAGGAATGATGCTACTTAAGTAATACAATAATTTGAAAACGATTTCTAGTTGTGTTTTTTATTATTAAACATAAAACAGTTTATTTTCAAATAAAAATCTGATTACAAAGATATTATAATTAATTATCATCAACAAAAACAATTTAATTATTATCAATGAATCAAAATATCATGTAAAACTTCGGAAAAAACTCAAAATAAATCATACCTACTTAAAAACTTTTGTATTTATTTTCTTACAGAAAGCAGCAGTGGGGCAGCTAGACAATCAAAATTTTAGTATTCATACTTAACATTTTATTGTCCAAATAAAAATAACAATAAATCAGTAATAAAATAGCAAAGTTTGCAAAGAAATGTTTCAATTGACTGAAAAATAGTAAATTTCAATGTTATTAAAATTGGCAATGTGTTTGGAAAAAGCGGTGATATTTTGCTAAGGTTGCCTAAAAGTTTTTTATTCATTCAAATTTTTAGCTCAAACTATTTCCACATAATTTGATAGAGCCGTTTGAATACATATGTATAGATTTCGCTAGTTGTCTATGTATTGGAAGAATAAATAAATACCTATGATGAAAATATTAGGGCTTTTTTGTCATGTAACGCGGTGGAACGGCGTTCCGGCACCCTTTAAATGGTACTGTCAACTGGGGTTATTTCGCCTACCAATTATAATGCCGCCTAATAAAAATTATTTTGTTTATTTGGACTTCACTTATTTTAACACTCGGTTAGACAAGATATTTGTTTATAACATTATTCAAAATCATTAGTTGATAACACTGAACCTTTTAATCATCTAGAATTTCTTAATGTTATTACAAGAAGTGAGTTCCAGCACTTTTTTTTAAAAAGATATTGGAAAATATTATAAGGGAATATTGTAAAAAAATTAACTATATCGTTGGAAAATATTTATGAATAGCTAATGAATAAGGCACTGTACTGCAAAATTTCACTAAAATATATGCTTCCCAAATTTCGCTTTCAAAGCGACGAATACTTGTAGACCGGTTTGAACCAGTTTGAATTCCATAGCAAGCCATTTTAAACGCGTTAAAAACGTATTGGCTGTCGCTTGTTGCAGAAAAACGGAAATTAAACCAAACGCCAAAAGCAAGTAACGTGAAGATAGCAACAGTCTACAACCGTCAGAAGTGAGAGATGAACATAACCTTTATAATATAAATTATCTATGATTTCCTTAGTGTTGCACAGCCAAATAATATAACAAAAAAACTATGTAGCAATACTAATGATTCAGAACTATTACTTTTTATAGAAGTGTGGTGTGGTACATGTGTAATTTCTACACTAGCATACTGTCAAATTTGTCTAAATTTAAAATGAATTTAAGTTGACGAAAGTGAATATAGACATCTAATATCACTAGTATAACAGGTAAGAAAAATAACACGTGTTTTACAATAGGTAATAGACTTGCCAGGAATAGTTATTTCGCTTATGTTTCTGACGTATGGATTAGTCGGCAGTATTTTAACATTTAAGGAAGCAACTCGTGTGGTTTTATCGGTACAAAAGTACATACGCGAATAAATTATTGTTCTCATAAAATGTGCAAAGTTTGCTGACATTAGCCATTAAGTTGTAAAACGTTTAAAGTGCTGAAAACGTACTGAAATGTCGTAATTAAATTTTAAAAAAATTATCAAACTATGAAAGAAATTTCTAATTTAACGAATGTTCAATGACACATTTAGATGAGTTGTCCTTCAAACTATTAACAATTCTAAATTCTGTGTAACTTTTTCTTACAATTCGTATTCAATTTGACCTGTAACTATTGCATACGTCCTCATTTTAGCAAAACTTTTTTTACCATAAAAAAAAATGTGTGAGAATGCTCTCTGTTCTGAGCAATCCACCAGCTGTCAAACACAAAAATTTTCTTAAATTAAAATTCTGTTCTATCACATAAATATGTCAAAAACATGCATAAATTAAAACACGTAAAACTAAATTGAGTCATAACTTTATTCGCACACTTTCATTGTTCAACAGATATTATTTTTACGATATTTGAACAATGCTTTGTTTAATTAATTGTAATCGACAGAAATATTTAACACTGTTTTCTCCAACATTAAAATGTGATATTAATTTATATTTAGATACAATTTCGTGTAGTGGTATCGAAAGACGACATATCCTTTATCCACGAATAACTGTAAATTTATGACATAACCTTCATTTACAAAAAAATAAAAGTGATATTAATATTGAGCTATAACAGTTATAGAGATGAGAATTTTTACTAATTAAGACTTGCTATTCTGAAATTGAATATAGAACTCAATTAAAGAAGTCGAAATGTGACGTATGAAAATCTATTCGTTGGCAAAAAATGTGGATCTATTTCTCCCACTCGTCTAAAATTCAGCGAAACTATGCTCGACACGGAAGTATTGTTTATTGATAATGATTCGTTCCGCTTTCTGCGCATAAAAGTGACCGTGTACACCGTGTAAAGCAAGGCCGGCCAGCAAGGCAATCGCAGCTAGGGCATCCAATCCCGGACCCTTTTGATGATCCCGTATTTCGGAATTCACAATTTTTCAATCCCGGGATCAAAGCGTAATTTTATGTTTTCAATCGTACATTTAAAATTAAATCGGTGTCCATTATTGCTGCTTCAATTGGAATTAATATATGATTTAATAATTTTTGGCATGGGAATGGATTTTTTATTAATAAACAAAATTGTTTTTTTATGAAAACAATGCAAAAAAAAAACAAAATAAATCGTCAAAATTGTCTGTTCCTGTCTCCTGAAGTTACGAATTATGAAAAGTAGGGAGACCGCAATACATATCGATGGCCAGATCCAACGATAAGTCAAAACTTTGATCTTTGACATTATATTCGAACACAGCTCTTCACAATTCCACAAAAGTACAGCTTGTAAAATGTACAGGTACAGGAAATATACTTTTGTGAATTTTGGCGTTCCATAAAGAAACAACCTTTAATCCTAAAACTATTTACCACCTAACTACCATTTTCTAGTTGTATCACTATGGAACTAGGCCATCATATATATATATATCAATATATTATATTATGTATTAATTATGTAGGTATTATAACATACTGTGTAGATAAAAAGATCGAGGTACACGCTTTGATTAATCAGGAAGTATTTAATTTAAAATATGAACTATTCCTTAACATTTACAGTGAATTCCGAAATCAAGGGATTATGGGATTGACTAATCGACCGGGATCCCTAATACCGGGATTTGAAGCCCTAATCGCAGCCGTACATCAATTTATTCTCTTGATAAAATAAGAACAATGAGAAACCTCGTTATAGACGGTTTTAATGTCGTAGCTGATAGTTGTATATAAAACTCTCGATGTACACGGTTTCAGTTTTACACGTACGTGACTTGATTGTTTCGATTTAACATGGTTTCTGAATAAAAATATTTTTTGGAAAACATGTGGTATTAACTCATGATGAAGCACCTCATCAGAAGTTGTTAATTGTTTTTCAATCACTCAACCACTTTTCTCAGAAAGTGTAATGATTGAAGAATGAGGGTAGAAAAGTTCGAGTAGTTAAATAATCGCTCTTTCTCCAACTGTAAGTTTTTTTTCAATCCTTCCACCCAACTTCTATCCGATACTAAACACTAGTCGTAGAGCAAGCTATTAGCTAACTAACAGTCCTTTAATCACTTTTAAGGTGTAAACTGTCAATGCTTGATGGAAAAGCATTTTAGTTTTTAAAAACTGAACACAATGTTTTTAGATGGAAAATTTATTTATTTTCAAGAGGACATTTTAATTAAATTTCTTTATTATTTGTATGAATATTTGTAAATTCTCTTTATAATCCATTTACCAATTGCTTTGTATACATTCCCACTGGTCATACATAGTATTAACTAGATAGCAATGTTTTAATTTATTTATCATCCAAATTTGGATTATTGAGATTTTGTACACTTCCATGTATTTTGTCACTAACGACCCGGGTTTCAACTGTCAGTTCGAGTCCATTCGTGTGCTCGAATGCCTGAAGATGCCTAAAGGCGAAACCCGGGTCGTTAGTGACAAAATACATGGAAGTGTACAAAATCTCAATAATCCAAATTTGATATTGAAATTCCATTAAGCACCCTCAGTCGATGTCTTAAATTATACTTAAATTAAATTATTTATCATCCGTTGAAAATATGCTCGCGATGAGCGAAATCGGCCCCGGTTAATATATAAGATAAGTGTTTTTCTTCAATCCTTCTTGAAAAGAGAGACTTGTCTGGCTTACAACCAGTTGCCTCGTAACACATTCTGTAGTCACTCTAATTATGAAGCGGTCGTGGTTTTAAATAATAGAGATTTTAGTAGTGCAAATCTCCAAGTGTACTTAAAAACTCTCGTCGGGCTTGTAACTCTGCACACAGACCTTAATATTTTTTTGTTTACACCTCACCATCTTATGATGCTACTTTTACCTTCATATCTTTTTACCTTTCGATGGATCCGGCGGTTACTTTGTGGAAATTCATTTTTTATATAAAATTAAAATTGATAACATCATTATGATTTCCCTTGGGATTTTCACCTCCAAACACTAGTAATTAAATTTGTAGTTGTACCTTGATTATTCGAAACACGCGTCGCAGTTAGTACCACAATCAGTGTAATAACAAAGTTATAATTTTAAATTTTATACTTAACCTTCAATATTTAGGATGCGTCAATCGTTTTCGAAAATTCAAAGTCTCCATTCTTTCAGTTGCCCTGATTTCAAATAGTACAACAAAATGCCGTCCGAATCAAAGAAACGTGATCAGCAAAAGAAGAAAGATGCAGCCAAGACGCGAGGCGGAAAGAAAGGATCCAAGGGTCCCGGTGGAGATGATAATCCAGCCCCGACTTCGTCAACAAACGGAAATTCAACGGAAAATGGCGACGTCAAAGAGCTGACTTCTGAGGGTAAGAGACTACATATTTTCAATTCTTTCTACAATAAAGGTCATTGGTTCTTAACCTTGTCGGATTTATGGTGCACTTTTAACTAAAAGAAAAAAATACGGAGCACTAAAATCATTACGGTCAGAAAACTAACATAATTATAATATGTATACGTTTTATCCCAAATTATATCATACTAGTATAACCGTATCCGTCATAGATGACGGTATTGAAATTGATATACTGAATGTCTAATAAAGTAGCTAGTACGTCGGAACTGTGTGTGCATTGCATAACATCTTATTTTATACATACACAGCGAAAGCTTAGGTCATGGAAAAATTTCATACCTACATGTGATATGTAATAATAATAAAACGTCTACAGAGCGGTCTGGGCCATTATATATAGGATTAATATTTTTAAAGAAGCTAACAAAATTAACACACGTACTGACCGATTCTGTAGCCAAGTTGTCAACGATCTTTTTATTCTATTTCAGTGGCTCTCAATCTAAGTCGCGGATGAATTTGAGATTGATGTAAACACGACATTCAAATTTTAAAACCTAGTAACTCCGTTTTTTTACGAACGTTTTCTGCCACTATAGCGAAGATATGCTCCGCATTGGGAACGAATAGAACTAGGTACCTACGCAGTTAATACCATATCTTAAAAGGAAGTAGATATTGAATAAAATCACCTTGGGAACATATAGATGTCTTATCGGCGTTTACACAATTATCGGAACTAATCCGTCACGTTTTGAATATTTATATACCAAGGAAATGACATTGTATGTATCGTTGCTGCAGACAAATTTTTAAATAAAATGATGTAAAATTGTGATATAAGTGTCAATTTCCTTTGAAGTAGGAATCAAATTGATGTATTATTGCTTGGTTCTATACTTACTATAGTGCTTATCATCAATTTACTTGCATTTGGGAAAATTCATTTCTTTTGCTTAAACGTTTTTTTGTTGGGAACGCGTAAAAAAATTTCCCACAGCTTTTTTTAATTTAATTATGAAAAGTTGAAAGAACCTTAAACTTAACTAAGTGTAAATAGCTTTATATATCGATGTTGTTTTGAATTGAGTTAATGATTGGATCTCAGTTTAACGACGACAGGGTAGATCTCGGCCAAATGATGTAAATTAGAAAAATAATTCGACAACTTTTTGGAAGGAAAACATCATTTTACATTGATTTTAGATTTAAAAATTCTAACCCAGCCACTTGATATAAGCCACTATTATAACGACACTCTCTTCGTATAATCCCGTATCTGCAAACATGAAAATGTACATGAGTCAACCGTTTATTGCAATAAATATAACTGAAATAAAATTTGACATTTGCCGAAATTTTATAAAGCTTCCCGGTCCAAGCCCAACTTCGTCAGACCCGGCCCGAGCCCGAATCTTAATATTACACTTGTTACCCGAACCCGACCCGAAGTCCAGAAAAAGTCCGATTTTCTTTAATACAGAAATTTATTTATACGTTTCAAACTAATATATATCGACGGTGATCTAACAATAGTATCTATCTGAAATTTAGTCAACTTTTCAGGAGGTACAAAAAACTGTTTTTTTCCGTATCGGTTATTTTTCAAGTAAAATGATTTGATATCAGGACTGATTTCTGCTAAATGAGAACTGCTTGTAAGTCGACAACCGCTTTCACTGCATCCCCTTTTCAGTATCGTATAAGGTAGGGTCGAAAATATTTTTGGGTATCTTCAAATGTATTTACTTGTATATTTTACAATGATGTCACCTCCCTTAGAATTGAATGAAAAAATCTTAAATTCTACAGTGAAGTCAAAAATAATTAATTTAGAAATGTTAATGTCACAATGTTCAATACATGATTAGCATTTTTATTTTAAAAAATAAAACACAATTCATTTGTACTACTTCCACATATTTATAGTGATCAGGACCGGTTTTACGAGCATTATCAACTGATGATTCATCAGTTGATAATGCTCGTGATGAGCGAAACCGGTTCTGATCATTATAAATATGTGGAAGTAGTACAAATGAATTGTGTTTTATTTTTTAAAATATAATGTCTTTCCACCAAGAATTGACAGTTAACACCTTAAAAGTGACATGATTAGCACGTGATACGACATTTTAACTCGTGCCGGCCGATGATATGTCTTGCGCTAAAGAAATACAGCACAATCTATTCATTTTGTCACTATAAATTCTATACCTTTTTTTATGTTCTCAATGTTTATTTTTTTGACTTAGCAGGTTTGTGATCTTCACCAAAGATATAAAATATATGAATGCTACATACTGATCCGATTTTACCAAAAAGATTGTACATTTTGACACAGATTTGTTCTCTTTCGTCTACAGAAATAATCTGTCTGAAATTGGAAGAAGAGGCCAAGATCAATTCGGAGGCCCGCTCCTGTACCGGATCGCTGGCTGTGCATCCCAGATCTCGAGACGTAAAGATTGCCAACTTCTCCATCACCTTCTACGGCAGTGAGCTTCTTCAGGACACTCTACTCGAGTTGAATTGCGGGAGAAGATACGGATTGCTGGGTCTCAATGGAAGCGGTAAGCTAATCAGCTGGTCTTTACGGAATATTTTAAATTACGCCATGAACATTATTTCTTTGCGATCTTAACCGTAAAATTGAATTAGAAAGTCAGGTACTGTCGTTTGAATGTTACGTAATCAATAATTTAACAGTTCGTCGGCAGCGCTAAATCTCAGTTTTACAAAAACATTGTTGACGTATTGCTTAAATAGGCCTCAATGAGGCAGGACTCCAAAATTATTTTTAATGTATTTTGGCGCCATCACTGCACGCATCACCACATGTTTCCCAGCGTATACTTCATTAAACCCATGCTTTGCCTTTGATGCTGTTAACGTCGTCACCGATTAAGTGCTGTGTCACATTTTTAAAAATCATATCTTACTCGCCTCTAGATATAACCACACTTCTGTATTTTAAACTTTAAAATAAATAAATAACGGTGGAACACCATTTGGAAAACGCTAGACGAAGGTATATGTTGAGATTTTGTTTTTATCCATGTCGGCTTCCAATTTAGAGCATATGACCTGATGGAGATATCTAAACATGAGTTGTTTACGAGAACTGCTTATTACTCTTTTTCTCGAAGATACTGGGGATAATATACTACTAAGACAGTGTAGTAGTTAGTTAATCGCTCTCGTTTTCGCCTTGTCTTTATGATCGGATGGGAGTGAATTTTAGGCATCTCAAACATACTTACCTTCCGACTGAAATCTGTTTTGATTTTGAGTTTCACGTTTTTAAACTATATTTTAATTTATTTATAGGATGTTTCAAAGTACGTGTAGGTATATGCGTTAACGAAAAACCGAATTAAACTGCATCAAGTATAATTTACGTATAATCTAATCTAGCTAATTCTTCAGAGACGAAACTTCTGAAATATCGCTGGTAAATAAAATAAATCGAACAATGCAGTAAAAATATTGGAAACCGAAAACCTCACCGACCGCGTAAAAAACACGCCCGCTCGCAAGTAAAATGTAGTTTGTGAAATCCCAAAACCAACGGCTCTTAACATTTTCGAAGCTACGGAAGCACTATTGATGATACGACAAAGTTTACCTATCAAACTCACCAAGTCAGAAAACTAACCATGAAGATATACGAGTCGCTGAACACGCTCCTGGCGTCTTTTAAATAAATGAATTTTTAATGTTTATCGATAGGTCTATCAATTTTTCCAGTTCCAAGTCTAAATTTTCTTCCTAATTCGCCCCCTGTTTGAAATTCAGAATTTTTCCAAACTTAAAAATGTCGTTTTTTACACGATCTCGATCATCGTTTTACACGGTCGACGCGCTCCGAGAAAACGATAATGTAAAAGAATATTTTACTTTTCATTGTACACCGAAAGACCCAAAATAAATTAAATTTTCCTTAAAACTATCTACCTATAACAGTTTTTCGTGATTTACTCAAAACATTAAAAACCTTCGGGAGCGTGTTTATCGACTCAGCGACTCATATATAACATACGTTTTATTACAAATTATACAGATTGCATAGTACATAATAGTAAAAACTGCATAATTAAAAAGTGTAACTAAAATTACTCTATTATAAAAATATAACTTTTCGCCTTTAAAATCAGTCAATGCGATATCTGAGATTTTCGGCTTTTGTTTTTTGTTTTTTTTTATTGTCGTCGGCATAAAGTCTTCTTTTTATAAGTTCTGCTTAAATTAAACTTATTACTTTATTTTCCGTACATTTCGTTTTTTCAATTATAAATATACTTTCATTTTTGCAATCACTTGTCAAACTGTGCACGAACTTTAAGTAACACTCGCTTAAAAGTTTTCGAAAAATTCTAAAACATACTTCAATGTCTGCTCTACAGTTTTGAATATAGAATTTAGTACATTACACATATTTTTAGCCCGAATATGCATAGTGTGATAAATCTGCGTCACATAAAATTAGCAAAGTGGGATTCTTTCAATAGTGACTTCAATAATGTATCTCCGTATCGTGTTGAATAAATGTATTGTATCAGAAAACTATCATAATTCAAGCGTTGTAAGGTGAATGGCCTATTAGTTGCTGATATAATGACAACATTGAAAACCAAATGTTTGTTGAGCGTGACATTGTTTAAAAAGAAATGCTTGCAAAATACAATGTCGAAAAAATATTCTCAAATATCCAATGAATCTATTTTTTTACCGATAATCACCTAAATATCGGACAATCAATATTATCAGGGGTGTATCACAAAAATTTTAAACTGGTTTACAATATCAATTTCGAAAATGCATAATACTGGTACTTTGATATTGAAAATTTAGCAAAATCGAAATAATTTTTTATCTCACGTTAGTTAGTAGCGCTGCTGCCGGCATGAGCCTGCCTTACAGCGACTTTCTGTCATAGGGTCCTTGTTCCAGTAGTCGGCCTTTTGAGCTTAAAACTTAAATAATAGTGGATATATTAAAAAAAAAAAAACGATTTTTTTTAAATTCGTGTACGTAGCCTTGTCACTTGCCAATGTATATCTGCACTATACTGACCTATATGATGCAATACGCAATTAAAAAAAGCACATTTTTACTTCGCAAGTTTCGACAAATTCATGTTGTATGGGGATCGCTAACAAAATATACTTTATATTGTCATGATTTGCATCATTATGTTGTTTATTGTTCTGTCTACTATCAGTCGATTATTTCGCGATATTCATGAAGTTTCATAGTGATGGCCGGACACTGGGCCACGAAAGGCCGGCCATTGGATTTTGGGGGCCGACCACTTGTACAATTGGTATTTTTTTGTGAACTTCTATTATTTTATGCTTGGTACAATATTAAATATTTTATTTTAAGTTGGTTACATTGATTCAAAATCCCTTTTGAAAGTACAACTGGCTGAGCACTGGCGAAACGACCCTAGGTGCACTTGAAGATACGAGTCAATATTGTTTCTCACATTTGTATTGGCGCACGTGTCATTTGTCGTTGTATTATATGCCTTGTGTTCCTGTATTGTAATCCTTACACTTGGCTAACCTAGGTATGGTTGGTTTAGACATGTAACACGATTTTTACTGCAAAATAATATTTGACAATGTTCCAATGCTCTATCTTATGAGACTTTTAAAGTCATAGTGATGTAAGTCACATTTTTTTGCTCATTTTGAGGAAAAATAATTTCAGATGACTTAATTCGCTGTGCTTTTTAAATATAATCTAGTTGAGGCATGTCTGCTGTTAGAGCAACTGAAACTATGTGTATTCTTCACAAATAAGTACTTTTAGTCTCATTCGAATAAAATTGACATCATTATGTCATTCTACAGATATTTTATAAGTCAATTGAAACCACTGTTCTGTCAATAAAACCGCAATTCCGCTTGTTTGTTTCCAAACTTGCACTGCTATCTTATGATAATACCTAATATGATATTGTTACTTACTTTAAGTATACTTTGCACAGTTTGAGATGTATAGGTATGCATTCTGAACTTATCAACAATGTGACTTAACCGCTATGACATTAACCGGCTCTAATGGAATTCCGCATGTAATCGTAGGTAAATCTTCACTGCTGAGCGTGTTGGGAAATCGCGAGGTCCCCATACAAGACCACATCGACATCTTCCATCTGACCCGTGAGATGCCGGCCTCTGACAAGACGGCCCTGCAGTGCGTCATGGAGGTGGACGCTGAAAGGGTCAAGCTCGAGAAACTGGCTGAATCATTGGCTCACTGCGAAGATGACGGTATGTTATGTTATTATGATAGATTTTTTCCAATAATCATTACTATTTTTTATTAAAATTATACACAATTTTGTGGTTCTATTTCCACAATTTTATGAAATGATCAAGACAAGCATTTTCAGCTTGCCGACGAAGATTAGCTCATTCTATTCTACTAATTTCTGTCGATTTTGATAGACAATAATTTCAATTAAGCATACCAAACTCGATTTGCACCGTGAGTTCCATTAGCCAACTTATATTACATGTTTTTAATATTAAAAAATGAGCCAAACTAAAACGTTGTTGCAATTCAAAAATATCAAAAACCTGTTTAGTAAAA
This sequence comes from Himalopsyche phryganea, assembly GCA_022494535.1. Taxonomy (NCBI): domain Eukaryota; kingdom Metazoa; phylum Arthropoda; class Insecta; order Trichoptera; family Rhyacophilidae; genus Himalopsyche; species Himalopsyche phryganea. Next base: position 438,962 of record JAGVSL010000133.1, on the reverse strand, counting down.
CTATATCATTTTTGAGAACGATTGGTACGACCGTTTTCCGCGAAGAAAGCCATAATTTGATTTAATTATTTTAAGCTATCGTAATTTTCAAAATTGACTATTCTTGACCTTTCTGGATTTTCCGAAGCCGAGGCACAGGCAGCCTGTTGTGTGTTGCCATACTTAGAACTGTTGTCACTGCTAATCAATCACACGATAAGTGTTACCATATTTTAAAATATTTAAATGCAAAACTTTAACTAATTATCGGATATCCGCGTGTTTGGCTTACAGATGCCCAGGAGCAGCTGATGGACGTGTACGAGAGACTGGATGACATAAGCGCTGATACGGCCGAACCAAGAGCCGCTCACATCCTTCACGGTCTCGGCTTCACCACTGAAATGCAGTTGAAGCCCACCAAAGACTTCTCAGGGGGTGAGTTAGACGCACAAATGAACTTAAATTAATTCTTTCCGCATTTTCAAGATTGTTCCGCTGCGGAACTTTTCAAACGGATAAACTGAAGCCGTTAAAAAGAAACGACTTTGAATTTGATAAGAAAGTAATTACTTTTTACTACAGATTTTTTTTCTACCGGTCATTACACCTGAACCACCTTATACAATAATTGATTGCTTTGCATTGTATTGTATTGTATACAGTAAACCCCGAAATTGCTTGTACAGAATTTACAATTTCCCGCCGTGTACATCCGAAATAAATATCCAAACTACCTACACTTATATTACAAATGAAATTAAATTTGCGCGCGATTACGCAATTCACGTTTGATTTTTGCAATCCAATAACGTTATTGTTAATTTTAAGTCAATCTCAATTTACATGGGAAGTATTCATAATATGCATTTCAATTTTTGATCAGTTTACCTACACCACTGATGCAAAACCCGCGGACCACAGACCAAATGCTAATTTCCTAAAAATATTTTTCACATATGCAGAGTAATTATAGGCTAAAGTATTTGGTATGTAGTTATTAAATTAAAAATAATACTTACGGCGTTAGATTCGGAAGAGACAATATTATAATACGCAAAACTATACACCTCTGTTTGAAAGTGAATAAATTGACATTTCTGTCAAATAGGTTGTGCACTACTGCTCTATGACATACGCTGGCATAGAGTATAATCTGTCGTATAGTAATCGGTAAAACATATTTCGAATGTTGTATTTATTCATATCGCAAGCGAAAATAACAACTTACCCTTGATAAAACCCTCAGCAAAAATTTACCAGTTAATCATATCGTATAAATAGTTTTCCATTTCCAATGAAATGGTCTAAATCTGCTACTTCGTTATTTCTATTTTAAAATACAGTCAACTCCCGATTAATGATAAGTAGAGGGGCCGCACGGATAATCGACAAACAAGGATAACCCGAACTATAAATTATTATTTTAGCATGCTTAATTCCTTTAACAGGAAGCTTTTAACGATTTTATAATATCAGCTAGAATTTTCAGATGGTTAATGTTATCGAATAAAGGTATAAAGTGTCGATGAAAGTCAGTGCCGTGTTGTGACTAATATTCTTTTTCATTTGAATCCTCATTCTATGTCTGTTCTGGTTGACTTAGATTGTAAATAATATCTGAATATATACTCATACGTTGAAAACCCGGATCACATAAATCATACTATAACCAATTTCCCAATGTGCTCATTATCGACATTTGCATCAAACCCTTATAAATTTGCCATTAGTTCACATATTTTACTTATCTAAGGCTCGTTAGAATTCAAAAAATCTCTATCTACAACTGACATTCTCACGTGTGAGGGTCGTGACATCCGCCTACAGCAACAACTGTTTTCTTTGACGATCCTTCGTCACTCGCTCCTGCACTCCGTTGCTCTGAAGAGCATCGGTAAGCAGTACCCTGTGGCGTCCTTCGCTTGGTCGCTCTAGCGAGTTGGGGCCCTTCCGCGTTCATTTCTGCCTTCGACCTTTCGTGTGACGACGTGCCTCTCAAGATTGTCGGTAGACAGCCGGTCAGATAAACGGCCGAGAGTCTATTCTGTATTTGGAGCTCTTTCGTATACGAAGCATCCTTCTCCAGCACCACATTTCTATAGCTGATACATATACTGAATTCATACACGGATAATCGGGGAGTTTACTGTAGTCAAAAAATCATACGCAGTTTATCGATTGCGTTGTTTGAACTCTAATATAATTCTCTCATTGTTGTCTTCTGTCGAAGTTTGACAACCAGATAACAGTAAGCCACTCTATTCCGATGCAGTCGTATAATAATGCCTTGGACACTTAGCCAAGAGAATCTCACTGATGCATCTTCTACTCTTCATTTTTCTTTGGATTATCAATTTAAATAATTCGTATTTTTCGTTGAGGAAAATACGAATTACATATAAAAATCATTTTTTGTTTTCACGCGACGTTTCCGATATACGTAACCCTCACGTGAAATCAGGTATGACAGCAATTTTAGAATCAATAATAACACTGCATCTCGTCAAAAATTCCTCCCATAGTCGTGTATGAAGAAAAACTCTGGTTTATAAGGCAGCATAGCTTCTATGATATTAATGATAATTGATTGAGCGCGTAGGTATTGTTTGCTACCCTTTGACTTTGAGGGTGGGGCATTATTATTTTCATCACTCAAATGATTATATAGCTTTTATGAGACTAAATTGATCCAATTACGCGCCCTTATTTCAAAATTTCCTCGTCGAGTACGTCACGTAGAGCGAAGAGTGACAAAGATATGATGGCGAAGTGTTGTCAGAGTTAGGGGCTGCAATACCGGACGAGCATATCATTACCGGTATTGCAAATATAAATACTGGTATTACAAAAAAGTCGTACGTCACTTTTTATAGAAATCGATATTTGAGTACGCTGTTTTTCGATTTTACAAAAATGACAAAGGTCGGAAGATACCTTCGTCTGAAAAATCGTTGTTTCTACAAAAACGTCATTTTTTCTTTTGAAAAAATATGTTTTTTGACAAATGACTAGTGATGCGAGGCCGAGGGAAAACCCATTATAATATTGATGATAACTGCATATAATTTTTAGCATTTGGTAACACTTATTTTAAAACGTAGCATTTTTTACATATGCCAACATTCACAACTTTGAAGCGACGATGTGTTATTAGTTCGTTGATATAGATAGAAATAATGAACTTTTCAATATCTGATCACCGGTAACATCTATGTATGAAATTAAACTCGGCGAGATGCACATATTATATTTCCACATGGACTCATGTCGAAAAAGAATATAAATATTATAATTGACAAGTAATTTCCAACTTTCCAGGTTTTTTGCAATACTATAAATGACCTTATGACCTTATGAGCAAAAACAAAAATAGTAATAACGGCTGATTGAGATTGCAATCAAACGAATAAATCATAATCAGTATTTCGATATTTCATAGTAAATACTGGCATTAAACAAATATCTATACAATGTGCATAAAAGCTGATATCATAAATACCACAGATGTATTTTTCTTTTGAATTAAAATATGAAATTAAAAATGCTAGGTATATCAATGTTAGAATCTGTCAATCTCGATAGGATATTCAGAAGAAACCCACTCAGAATCAACGCTTGTTAAAAGGATATTTATAAAATAATTGTGGTGTCATTTTCAAAACCCGTATTTCAGTATTGAATAAATATCCGAAATACCGCGATCCCGATTTCGGTAATACCGGTATGGCGATCCCTAGTCGGAGTGTCATAATTTGTCGACTCATCGTAAATGCGAGACGCGATGATGTACGTCAAATTAGGAAACAATCAAAATGTCGCCGAATTTTCGGAAAACGTTTTTTTTTTTCATCCGAGAAAGCTGTTTCTCTTGCGACGTAGAGCTTAATAAAAAAAGTTTCAAGGCGTTTATTAATTTTAATAATTGTAGGATACATTTCACCTATTGGCAGGTCCCCTATGGTAAACGGTTGCGCGCTATCTCAATCGATTCATGTACTTATCCTAAAGATTAATCCTTTCCTAGCGTCGACTTTCTATTCTGCCATCTCCACCTATTAGAATCCCGAATGTGACAGTATATTGTGTCTGTACAGATTGTAGCAAATCCACAATAACGTCAAGCTGAAACAGTGGGACTTTTGCAATTAAAAATGCAGGAACGTCGCAGCTATGTGTTATTATTTATATGATAAATAAAGCAATGATTGAATCTTACTTCTATTAAATATAAAATTTGACTACCTGACCGACAATTTTATAGAAAATTCAAGATTATGTACTCGGGTTATTTTAATTTTAAATAGAGTAGTGTGAATGTTATCCGAGTAACTGGCTTGTATACTCACAATATTTCCATAGTGTTTTATTAAAAGAATATTTTTTTTCAGCCAAACTGTTTTAAGCAATATCTAGAGTAAACTTTCACGCACATGATCTATATTATATTTTTTGTGGATTGGGTAATTTCTGCGTAACTACGTCCAATTCAAAACACGCTTTCTCGATTTCGATTTTTATCCTATACAAATAAATTGTTTAAATTTCACGTGGAACAACGACTTCTATTAATTTTTAAACCTAACCTTTTTTTAAATACATATCCGATTGCACCCATAAAAGTAATACTTTTTTTGTTATTTATATAATATGAATACTTTGCACGCTTTGTCAGGTTGGAGAATGAGGATAGCTTTGGCGAGAGCCCTTTACGTGAAACCTCATCTCTTGCTTCTGGACGAACCGACCAACCATTTGGATTTGGACGCTTGCGTCTGGCTGGAAGAAGAACTGAAGCAGTAAGTTTTTATTATCAATGTTAAGTCACCGTTTTGACCACTTAACCGCTTTTGTTATACCGCATCGTCAGTGAAATAGTGTCATGAAAGTCTGAAATTGACATTTTTAAACACAAAATTAAAATTCATAATTAAATTATTTCACTGTCTGTGATACTAAAATGTGACACATGTTTCGCTTCTGAAGCATAAAAATTACCAGCCGAATGCATCGAAAGTATTGTCATTTTTTATTTGTTTGTATTGTTGGATTTGTGATTTTTTTCTATTCCCATGTTCATTACTTTAACTCAAATACTGTCGGAGAAAAAGATTAATTTAAATCAGTCCCGGGCAAACTTTTTGACCAAAGAGTCGCATTAAAAATTCAAAATTCAAAGCCGGCCGAGAGTAAAATACTATTTTTACAGAAACATTTTTATTATAATACGGTAAAAATTACGTATTCAATACCAAATTTGAATTGTTGAAATTATGTACATTTTCATGTATTTCGTTACTGGCAATGTCCAAAAATTCAACAATTCAAATTTGGTATTGAAATTCCATCAAGCACCCTCAGTTGATATCTTAAATAACTATCAAAAAACTGATTAAATTCTTGTAGAACTGAATACTTTGTTAATTTTACCATTTTATAATGGAGTTCGTACGAAGTAAATACAATTATATATATTACCGTGAAAAGGGAATTTCAACTTTTATAAAATTAGTGAGACAATTTATTGACTACATTTATGGCGCACAAAAATAGGTGTCGGGCCGTAGTTTAGCAAGGCCTTACATAACCCATTTGTATGCTACTGTATTGTAGCGTGTAACCAGTGCACATTGCTTCTGATAATTTTAATATCATCTTAATAAATATAATAAATACTGGTTTCAGATTTTGATTATTCCTCCTGAATACATTTACGTATTAAATTAAATAATTATAATAGGTACCATTATTATTAAGCACTCGTCGAGCACAGCAAATATTTAATCGAAAATTGGGAATAAATTCTCCATTACGATCGGGCTAGCGGGAAATGTTCGAATACTCCACGCCTCACACTCACTCACATACTAATGTGAGACAGCGCGAGACAGAGAGCCTCAGTTGTGTGTCGTTTCTGTTGACGTTTTGTCGATACAGACATAGGTACTTTGTTCGGCTGTTTGTGGTCATCGACTGAAGTTTTTCAGCTATTAAATTTCAATTATTACCACTTGTTGACTTCAACTATAATTAATTTAAGCGATGCCCATGAATTTTCATTTTTTTATTCGATTGATTCATTTTAAATCACTTACGTCTGTTGACTATACAGCAGTGCTTCCCAAACGTTTTCATGCAACGGTCCCCTAAATCTGTAAAAATAATTCGCGGACCCCGCGGAAAAAAACATATTTTAGTCGTCAAAAAATAGTTTTGATTCGCCGTGTGATCAAGTATAACCTATTTTATTAGGGTCGAGAGTGATATTTCATTTGCTGTGAGACACTCATTCAAACACGAAAGCATCTCAATGCCTCATTGACTAATACCTTTTGATCACGAAGTTAACTTTTGTTGGAAGGCCTGAAGTTTTATATTCATGATCAAAATTCTGCTTCCTTTTTCCTGAAGTGAAAGATTTTTTTACTCTTTAACCGCTCGGTATATATTAAATTCTTGAATACACCGCAGTGAAGGTCTCGTCATTCCCGCAATTTATTAAACTTATCATTGTTTTCAGCTGTCAATGGGCACAGATATCACTTTTAATATTAAACTGAAAATGTCCGTCACTGGCATGTGTGCATCGAATATGACTTATAACTCACTTAACGGGCGTCCAGAGGGTTAATCTAATGTTGTGGTCAATACTGTACTTTGTATCATTAAAATAAATTTAATTTTTGTTTGTACGTCTTATTATTTTATTCATATTATCTTGGGGGTGCGAAACTTAACTATTACAATAAAATTTGGGTCACGGCTGAAAAAAGTTAAGCAACGCTGTTATCAATCAACTCGTTAATTCTTTTGTGTATTATTCTAGGTATAAAAGAATTCTCGTTCTTATATCCCATTCTCAAGATTTCCTCAATGGAGTATGCACTAACATCGTACATATGACAAAGAAGCGACTCAAATACTACACAGGAAACTACGAAGCTTTTGTAAGAACGAGAACGGAGCTCTTAGAAAATCAAAGCAAACAATATAATTGGGAGCAGGACCAGATAGCGCACATGAAACTACGATAATTGGGAATTTACTTTAATTATAGGACCAGAAATTAAATCCAACGCAAATCAAAACACAAAAACAAACAGTTCCGCACATGAAGGTAGGCATATTTTTTAAAAAATTTAAAAACTTATGCAACATTGTCCTAGGTTATTCAACATTGTACCCACCAGCGCCCGCTACGGGTCAGAAGTGTAACGTTATAACGTGTGTTTCAAATTGCCAGAAATGTCATAGGAGAAATTCTTCAAAACTGGTTGCGTGCACTATTGTTTGCATGAAGTTAAATAATAATAAAAAAAAAGAATTTATGAATTAGTTTTTAGTAATTGAGTACCATTCGCTTTTCATATGACGCCGCGAACTCTTTGAATGCCTTGTAATTTGTGGCCGACAAATCCGATTGATTGTCGTATCGTTTTGAGAATTTTTTTCCGTCCGTTGCCCATGCCTCAACATTCCCAAAGGATGTGATGAGCGTCCTGAATCTCGTCCAACATTAAATGCGGCAATATGATTCATGTAGACACGTGTAATATCTCCAGACTTAAGCACTTATTGTTGTACGACCGAATATCTATATTTCCAGGGTATTGTACCCGCTGCGGTTTTGCAGCCCTTACTAGGCGTATCCCACAAATATAACTCAACAGCATTCACCGCAGTCTTTCTTACATCAATACAATTGATCAACTACTGTTCATGCGTATGTCATGCGATGGGTTTCTTGAAAAGGGCCAATTTCCTATAAACTGATTTTAATGCAGAAGAACCTGGATACACTGACACAAAAAAAAAAATAACACTATGGCCGTACAATAATTGACAGATATTACTGATTTCATAGCTCATATTAATTGGGAAGATGTTTTTTTATTTTATCCAAAATTCTGGCTTTAGGTTGCGTAATGAATGTTTTAAGCGTGTACTCTGGTGAAAGATGAATACATTTCAATCGTTTAATGTCGTACTTTTTTATATGCCGTTTTTAGAACTACATTGCCCGCTTCGGCCACGGTTCGGCCAAGCTTGCCAGACAGGCGCAGTCGAAGGAGAAAACCCTCGCCAAAATGGTCGCGCAGGGGCTCACGGAGAAGGTGTCCGACGACAAGACGCTCAATTTCTACTTCCCCGCTTGCGGGACCGTTCCGCCGCCGGTCATCATGGTACAGGTACGAATTTATCACCCGTAAAAGCGTATTTATTAGAAAAGCAACTGTAAAAAAACATTACCCAACACTGCGAACCACAAACATTTTTTTTTCTAAAATAATTCCGCTTTTTTTTAATAATTGCGTTCTCAACACAATTTATGTAATTGACTTGACTTGAATGATCTCTCTTCAATTATTGATAACTTACTCTCCACTTGGTACCCGAGATTTTCTGTATACCGGTCAAAACTTTTGGCGGACCGGCACCTTTTAAATTTGCTTAAGAATAATCAAGTCCTGTTGCTTTTACTTTGTTATATATTTGGCTGGCGTTACGGTCCATTCAGGTCCAAGGCACCTCTTTCCCTTCCATCCACCTCCTCCACCCTTCTTCGCGCTATCCGCCCAGAAGGCATCGAGTACCTATAGTTCCTTCATTAACTAATTCTCAATTTCATCCAACATGATCTGCCCTTCTTGCTTTCATGATATTGAGTATATTTATGGCCGACTAATTCATTTTTTCTTTTCTAGAATGTATCCTTTAGGTATACGGAGAAGACTCCATGGATCTACAAAAACTTGGAATTCGGAATAGACCTGGACACTAGGATCGCTTTGGTGGGACCAAACGGAGCTGGCAAATCGACGCTGTTGAAACTTCTATATGGAGAGGTAAGAATCAGCATATCTTTTTTTATATTATTACATATCCATCTATTGGAGTTTTAAGCACCCGAACTGAAATTCTACTTCGGCGTGTACCAGGTCAAAATACAATTCTACCATTCTTCAGAATGTCAATCTTTATGCCCCTCATGATATACGAGGAATCGTGTATGTGAATCATTTGAATTGTTTCTTCTGCCTTCTGCTTCGTACTTCGTCACATTGTTTAATAATATTACTTCAAATGCCGACATATTTCGCGTGGACATGAGTGTGTTCAGACGAACACAGTTTTATGACATTTCGATTTTTTTAGGTTATGTCGGAACTAGTACTCGGTAGACTTACCTGGCAATATTATATGCATAATTTTTACTCTCATTTTTTGAAAAGTTTCTCAAGTTGAATTGAAAAATCAACTGTGTGAGAAGTGCAAATAACACCCCTGACGAATACTGATTGTGAATTTTTATTTAACAAACTCGTAATGTAATCATAAACTCGAAGAGTTCACTTTGGCTTGTCCAGTCAGTCCCTACTTTAATTTTGAAAGTCACTCAAAAGCGATTTTTTTATTTAAGTATTTATAAAATGAAAATTTGCATTCAAAATAAATCTAATGACACGTTAATATCTACTAACCAACTTGCAGGGCTGTCACCAATTTCGAATGAAATTCATAAATTATTATTTAATTAAAAGTTTTCCTGGTTCAAACTTTCTTTACCGAATTTCGATGAGCGGAGTAACTATAGTACAAAAATAAACTTTACGACTGTTTAGGCACAACACCGTATTTTTTTATAATATTTCGCCCATTAAATGTCAGTTTTTGTGAGGTGTTAATTATGAATTCTTGGCTGTTTTATAACTCTGACTAGTTCCACGGTATTCTACTGCGTCATAGATTAATGGTTTTCCTTCTACACATTAACACACATTAATAGAAGCTATAGTATTTTTAGAGTATTCCACTATTTCAGCGCTTCCTAAACATAGTTTTTTCGTGGTACGTTTATTTTCGAAACTTTTTTTTGTTGATTTTTTATTTTTTCCCTATAATAAAAAAGCAAGTATAATTCTTACAAAAATGTGGAAAAAAAATATATACTTAAACCAATAAATAAATTATCAATTAAAAGTGTGATGTTGATTCTTCTGTACTGGTAACTTCATTACTTGTATATTTAAATAAAAATTTAAGATAACTGAAATAGTTGAAAAGAAAATATTTGTGTGCGAAAATCTACACTAGAAAATCGTGAAATGTATGAAGACATCAAAAAGACGTTTATGAATGTAAAATTAAAATTTATTCCACTACGTTTGTTACTAGTCGTGACATAATTATGTTAGAGACCATCTTCAGGCTTACACTATTGTAAAATTTCTATTTATTACGTAGAAAATTATTGTTAACTTGATAACTTAATGGCAAAATTATTTGTATTTTTCTTTCTACTAGACACTGTAAGTTACATTTATATTAATAATAAATTTCCACAAAATGACCACCGAATTCATCAAAAATATTTAGGTTATATATGCTTGAAAAATCTATTTAATAAAATGTACGGCGTCTCATGTCCCGAAATTCTAACACTGCTCGTTGTGAATATCAAAAAGGTCTATATGTTTATTTTGATTGTTTCTAACTGCCGCAGGTTTGACGAATTGTGGTGTTAATTTTATTATTTTATGAACAATTCTATAAGTTATCATCTTCAAGAGCAATATGAAAACTTAGCGTTTTTTTAGGCGACCCGGAATTTTGTTTTCGTGGTCCTGTGCCAGGTGGCGACCGGCATCTCACTATTTGAGAAATACTGCGTTATAGAATATCTAATTACTTTTATGACCGAGTCATTGTTAAGGCGATATCTTTAATAATAACTGGGTTTTTATTCATTTAATGAACTGTCAAATTAAAATTGTGTAAGCACATTATATAATACTTATTATTTTATCTTAACATTGACCCAGCTGTCGCAAAATAACATCGTTTTTTTTAATAAAGGCTCCGGTACATTCGCGGTACATAAGCCTCGCGTAGAAAATTAAAAAGAATGCATAAAAGAGAATTTCGAAGCATTCGCAAAAAACACTTTCACGCACCCTACCCCTGCCGCAGAAATCTCGGAAATGGTCATCGACTGTGTGATATGTGTTAAGGGTTGTTATTACTCGCTCCCGATTGAATTTAAAAAATAAACAACTCGAGATATTATACTTAGCGTCGCCGTGACCAGTTATATTAATTTGCATGTGTGGATTTACTAATTAATTATTAAGGAGTACAGTTGTAAATGTAGAAGTACAATTTAAAATATTCACGTTGCGTTTAACAATTCAACGTCTAATTTTCGCACAATGCACGAATGTATTATTAAACAATTGATCAGTGACCCTTTTCATAGCGTGAAAGTCAGGCGTGTCCAACGCGCGGCCCAAAACGCCATACATATTTTCGACTTGATTTTCAATCTATATTGGCTACGTTACTACTAAATTTACAAATTTAATGCATGGATTTGTAATCAATTTATCGTAATTGGTAAGACCTATCCAATGTGGAGCAAATGGCCTCCTAATGGACTTATCTCAACAGAAGTTTTTTTTACGAGAACTGCTTGTTACTTGTTGCTCAACCTCACCTTTTCTAAGAGAATGGGTGGGAGGGAATTTTAGACATCTCAAACACTCTGTCCGCACTGGGATTCGAATTCTTGAGATGGGTAACCAAAGTTAACTACAAATTTGAATTATTGAGATTTTGTACACTTCCATGTATTTTGTCACTAACGACACGGGTTTCGCCTTTCGACATCTTCATGCATTCGTCCACTCAAATGTGACAGAATACATGGAAGTGCACAAAATCTCAATAATTAAAATTTGGTATTGAAATTCCATCAAGCACCCTCAGTCGATGTCTTAAATTAAAAAGTTAACCACTGCACTATTGACCCGACAACCAATTTCATTTGTAATCACTTATTTATATTAAGTAAAATAAGAAACAAAAATTCTGATAAAAGAACTTGAGAACTGATAATCATTGCAACCATTTCTATCGAAACATATGCATGGTCAAATATTCTATTAGTTTTGTGTTGCCTGCTTTATGTTAGCAAACGGAGCTTTATTGTTTATAATATTCATTCTCTGTTTACACCATTTTATCTGTGGCCCCAAAACAATTGTGGAGGTAACTAGAACAAGGACCCATAAGCCAAAAGTGTGTTTTGAGACAAGGGCTTAAAGAAGAGGTAACGAACTTGCTGCCTTGACGCCACACGCGACCTTTTAGTGTCTCAAGTGCGGCCTTTGACTGAAATAAATATATTTAACTGTTTTTCTTCATTTACAAAATAATGCACATACATTTTAATGTATGTTTCTTAAAACCGTCCATATATGACGTCACGCTCTAGGAGGGGAGGGCTCTGATATAATGTGACAATTGGACAACGTCATATATGGACGCGCCCCTTATTTTAAGATAAACGATTGCGGCCTTCCGACGGGAAAAGGTTCGCCGCAACTGGGTTTGACATGTCAACATGTTCTACCAACGTAACGAATCAAAATATCAACTCTGCATTCTCCACAAAAGGGCCTATAGTACTCAATTACTTTTCAATCAATGTGACCTAAGAGAGTCACAATGTTGGACACACATGATACAAGCCCTAGATGACATATATACGAACTGAGAAGTAAAAATTAGGAAAGTTCATCCACCGTACTAAATTAATAAATGTAATTGTTTTTTCTTTCTCAACAGCTCATGCCGTTCCCCGGTATGATTCGCAAGAACTCTCATCTCCGTATAGCCAGATACCACCAGCATCTGCACGAGTTGCTCGACCTGGATCTATCTCCGCTAGAGTACATGATGAAGGCTTTCCCCGATGTGAAGGAGCGCGAGGACATGAGGAAAATTATCGGGAGATATGGTCTCACCGGTAGGCAGCAGGTAAGGCGGAATGCTTGTTTTCGAGACAATCCGTGAAGGGTCCAGAAAAAAGCATCAAGAAGATCTGAGAACAGATATTTAAAAATATATATATCAGGCGCGTGCGGTGGCTTTATCAGTTTCTCGCTCAATCACATGAAAAGTGAAGGTGCAAGCGAGATCCATGCACTTTTACTTATTTATTGTTAAATTTAACAAAGCCCTAATTGCAGATACCGACTTGTGTGCTTGATAGAATTTCAATATCATGTTTGAGTCGTTCAAATGTTGTACATCTTCATTCGTTTTGTCGTGAGCGATCCGGGTTTCGTCTTTTGGCATCTCGGCATCATTCGAGTACGCGAATGATCTCGCGAACAGTTCTGTTCGACTTCATACGTATACTCGAATGTCTGAAGACGCCGAAACGCGAAAACCGGGTCGTTAGTGACAAAACGTATGGAAATGTACAAAATTTGAATGATTCAAATTTTTTAACAATGCTCCTTTCACTATCGAAATATCTAAAAAAATGCTTATCATTCGGCTAATTCGTCGTTTATACAAAACATCGTCGGTGTATCGTAATACTTGAACCTCCTGAAACGTTGCCAACACTCAAGCGAGCTGTTGTAAAGAGGAGTGAAGCTGGCATTCCATGATTTAAATCACGTCTTTAAGGCTATCATTTTTCGTTCGATAAAAAAGCCATGTATTATAACGGAGGAACATCTTTAGGTTTGTCCGATACGTCAGCTGTCCGACGGCCAGCGCTGCCGCGTTGTCTTCGCTTGGCTGGCATGGCAGGTGCCCCACCTACTGCTGCTTGACGAACCCACCAATCATCTCGACATGGAAACGATCGATGCCCTGGCCGACGCCATCAACGATTTCGAAGGAGGGATGGTGCTGGTCAGTCACGACTTCAGGCTCATCAACCAGGTAACGAATGATGAATTTTTTACTTTAAACATCCCCAAGTACAATTCGTATCAATTTCATCAATTCATTTTACGATAAGTTGTTTTCCCATGTAATTCATATTCATCGTACAAAGACATTTTGTTTGAATGCGCATCGTGCGCAAGCGCTTTTTTTTTTGTTGTGCGAAATCAAGCCAAATATAACGTATATTGTAATGGTTGGTTTGTCATGTTGTACATTTAAAGAAATACAGTAAAGGAATTGATCCACTTTTTCTCTACATCACCGGTCGCCAACCAGTGATTGTTGCAGTAAAATCTTAACATTAACATCGTAAACTTAGTTCAAACATGCAGCAAAAAAATATCGCACTATTTTTTTTAAATAAAATTAAAGGAATTTTACCATCATTTCATGTTAAACATGTAACTTTTGTACCTTTGAAAAAATATAAATATATTAGCTTTATTCAAAGTTGTGGGCTTAGGTCCAAAAGGTTATATTATATCGACTTTCGAAAGGCAGAAGGACGTAACCCACACAAAAATATATTCACAAAACGTCTTGATAAAGTACTGTAGAAAGACAAAATTACGTATTCCTCCGTTTTTTCAAAATATTATTTTCGATAATCACAATGTATACAATTTAATACACGTTTGCCTTTTCGATAGTCGATATTATTGTTCCATATGGTTATATGCATTCCTAGTTTTTTTTATCATGCGCCTTATGAAAATTACTTAAATCTTTGATACGTTCCATGTTCAGGTAGCGAACGACATCTGGATCTGCGAACACGGCACGTGTACTAAATGGGAAGGAGGTATTTTGAAATACAAGGATTTCCTGAAGAGCAAGATCCTCAAAGACAATGCTGCAACCGCTGCGAAATTGCGCAAATAAACCCTCTAACACAATCAAATATCTTCATTGATTTCAGCATGAGAATATCATAATTTTTCAAGGGAATATCCCAATTATATCAGAAGGGCAAACAATTTTTACTTAGACTAAGACTTTCAGTAGAAAAACATAAGTTGTTGTGAATCTGAACTTATAATCTACTATTTCAATTACGGTGTATTTTCCCCGAGATATACCCGGGATTTCCTGCTACCACTTTCTCCGTAATTGTATTTAACACTGACACTACTGAATTAATTCTTGAAATTGTGGGTCTGGGTAATTACGTTTCTTTTTGGCTCAGCAGGGTAAGGGTTAAATAGTAAATTCGTACACTTTTTTCATTCGTATTCAGTGTTGAAGTCGACTAGCCGATTAAGGAGATTCATTATACTATTTTTACGGTGTGAAATGAGCATCTTATACGACCGTATTAAAATTATCGTATGCAACATGATATTGATGTTTTGAAGCGTGCTGCAACTACACCGTTGATACCTGGGTAAATATCTGTACTAAACATCTAATATGTCAAGATTAACTGCCTTTATGTCGACTAATTCTTTCGCCCTTAACAAACGAAAAGATCTCAAGAATTAATCGTTTTGTGTAAGAAATTCTTTCGTAGGGAATATTAACGGTCAACTGTTTTATGCTTAAATCAATTCCCAAGATTGTGTAATCTCGCTACAGCCGGATTTAATGAGTAATTTTACTCATATTGAGTTTGTAAATTGTATTTACTCATGCTGAAAAACGGTAATAGTAAGTCATTTTACTTAAAAGAAGATTTACCAATGAAGATATCTAAATAAATATTTTAAAACAAATTCTGTATTTTAATTATTTTACTTGTATTTTAAAAAATAAAATACAATTCATTTGTACTACTTCCACATATTTATAATGATCAGAACCGTTTCGCTCATCACGATCATTATCAACTGATAAAAATACAACCATAACAGGCTTATTTATATAAAATTGAGTGTAAAAATGAAGGTATATTAAACTGATGGTTCATGAACTGAGACAAGAAAATACTGATTAGCAAACAAATTATACATAAATCAAATAAAAGAGTCTACAATTAAAATGTTATGGACCTCTTGCAAATCATTAAATACTAATCTGAAATCACAAATGTAGCTACATTAAAAGTCCATTTAGCTGAACAATTTTTTTAATGACTTTACTAATGTAATATACAATAATGAATCAGGAAGATTATAAGAAAAAAATAGTGAACCATTTAAAAATAATCAAATATTAAGTATGTAATTAATATGAATAATAAACAGCCATCTTAAGTGGAGAAAGCAGAGGAGCTATGAGTATCCATTAAATTTTTAATATCTGAAAAACAAAAATTACAGAGACAGAATCAATTCTTACAAGTTAAAAATAACCTTACAGGTATTTTACTTGTATGCCTGCAATTATAATTTACTGTCGTAGAAATTTTGTAATGTTCCATAATGTGGACTGACAATAAATAAAAACCTTCAAAAAAGACAATATCCATCAGTATTATTCCGCAGATTATAGGAAAATATAAGGTTTTGAAATTAACATGAATCGTACGAAGTTATAATAGAATATAACAGTGGTCGATAAAGTTTTTACCTAGACGGGCATCTTGGTGGCTTGCTATTGACAAATGGACACACATTCGTGTCAAGTGGGAGTGCATCCGTTCATATCCAACAGGACAGCGATACAGTTTGGTGCATACTGGTAAGAAAGAGAATATCAAAATCGCTCTCTACTTCGACCTATATAATATCGTTGTTCTGGAATAAAACACTTTCTCTTTCTACCCGAAAATTTACTAAATGCCTCTTATCACAATGCATGCATCTAGGATATTGAATTACAGATACAAAAATGCCAAATTATCATAGATGGGTATCAGGGAAACCGATAATTTACGCGAAATACGAATATCCGTCCTAATATTTTATAATTCCCATTAATTATTGGTATCCTTGATTCCAATGTTTTTTGTTTAACTATTTTCTTAATTGCAATTAAATTGCCTTTTGAATTGCATTGTTTTTTTGCGGTATTTAGTGTTTTTTTAAGTAGAAAAAGAGTAGCATGGATATTTATAAAACTTATGTTTGTGGCAGGTACTTTAATATAAAATCAAAATAACTGAAATATCCAGATACCACAACTGCGCCGAAGAAGTCTGTATTGACATTCTATTGTGATGTTCTGCCTTCGCGGAAAAGATCAAAAAAGGATCAGCGACTTAACCCCGTATAAATTAATACCCTTATATTGGTTTATTTCTCTCGAATAACCGATGTCCTCCGAAGGCTTCGCAAGATCACAGACCGAAAGAAATCAGACGGGGATTATCCCCTCTATCCGCCACATCCCCGGCGCGCCCCACAAACCGCTTTCATATTGAATCTTTATCCAGTCGACGACAGAAATATTCTACAAGAAATAAAGCTTTACGAAAATAATAAAATAACATCGACTCCTTCGCCGCTCAAACTTGCACCTTATCTGTGTCGTATTACTCCGTGTATCATTCGGCAAGTAAAATAAACCATCGTCATTATTGTGATACACATTTGTTTTAAAATCCTCAGTATGAAAAGAAGTTGTAATTAAATTGTCATAAATTACATAAGCAGCTCTTATAGCTTTGCCGGCTGGTAGATAGATAGCCCAAAATATAAATACCCCAATATGATTCAAGATGATGACCACATCCTTTTGATAATTGCAGACATCGACAACGAAAAATGCTTAAGTCATGCCGACATGGATGCATCTCTGAAAAATAATTATAACGCATTGAAAGAGCTCACGGAGTCCTATGGAATTCGAATGGAACTCAATTCCTGTAAATTCTTTTTTATTTAACTTCCTGCACACTAGAGTGCATGCAACCAAGTCTTGAGGAATTACTCCTCGGGCATTCCTGGCAAAAATTTGAAACACGCATTACGCTGCGGAATATACCCTGTCAGAATAGGGCGAAGCCGTAGCTGGTGGTGATAGGTACAACGTGAGTACCCTAGGGAATTAAAAAAAAATACATAAGCAGTTTTTTTATGACACCGTTAAAAATGCCATGTATCTATTTCTATAAGAATTTCTACGTAACGACTGTTGTGCTTAATTACGTGATCTTTGATACCATGTATGTTCCTTTTGCTAGAACAACTCAAAAACAGAATAAGTACGTTAAATATGTTTTAACATTTAATGTTTTTTAATAAACCTTAGAATAATCAAAATTGAATTAAATTTGGATTATTGAGATTTTGTACACTTCCTTGTATTTTGTCACTAACGACCCGGGTTTCGCCTTTCGGCATCTTCGGGCATTCGAGCACACGAAATACATGGAAATGTACGAAATCTCAACTATTCAAATTTGATATTGAGATTCCATCAAGCACCCTCAGTGGATGTCTTAAATTGAACCTTATTATGTTGGAATAAGTGAGATGATATAATATTGTCTATATTATCTTCTAAAACATGATATCTGCATGGCTAGGATAAATTGAGTTCAAACAGTTCTGCGTGAAGGCAAAATAGGTATCTATAGCAAACTGATAAAATTCTTGGAGAACTTAATACTTCGCTATTTTTACCCTACTAAAAATGTAACCAAAACTGTGCCATAGCAAGGCACAATAAAGCCATTATAAAGGCAGTATTGATAAACTGCGGCATAATTTATTAATGTTGCAAAGTAAATAGCACATACCGTAACAGACGACAAATGCTTTTTTGTAACTTCCTGTGGGTCCATTAAATCCAATATACTGAAGTGGAAATATGCAAAATACTAAAGAAACTAGAAACGCGACCGGAAACCGCTAAAAAAGAGTCCTAGATTTATACAAACGTTTAAGTTCCGGTCTGGTAGGGGAGGTTAGACATATTTCGCAGTACTATTTTAAAATAATCCATGCATAATATAGGGTTGAATTAATATATTAACGTTACTAAAAAATCATAAATATATTGTATATTTGAACTAAAATACGATATTTAACGAATCCGACTGCCATCTCAGATTCCTCGCTTGTCGGACAAATATTTATTAAGTAGTTTGACCGTTAGATATTTAAAAAACAGTGTAATTTATAAGTTTAAAATAATTGTGGCATTACACAAGGCGCCAGATATTGTAAAAATTTTATAAAAGAAATATGCATATTCATTTTTTCAATAAATCTTATCTGCTTATGCGGTGCTTTTATTTGTTATAAATATGAGGGGTCTAGTATCAAAACTCATAATCTCAGCATATGCATGCAAATGGCTTATGAATGCAGCATATTGTTGTCCGTGTTCACACCTACGATTTAAGTTAAAAAAATATCTTTATTTACTTACTAACTCCTATCTAAAATTAATGTGAATTTTTTTTTAATTTTCAAAACTCATTCTCTAATGCCCTGTAACTTTCTAAACTAATAATCTCCATTCCAGTGTGCAGAATTGTACTGTCATGGCCACCAGTGTTCATTTGTATCAAACTATGCATGTGTAACTGTAGCATGAAGACGGTTCTTTTTTAGTGTGCCAAAAATAAGCCTTGAAGGAGATTCTGTGTTATAATAATAGGGCCTTCATATACCATATACCTGATAGTATAAATGAATAAATCATATAAAATTATTTAAATTACGTAAAGCAACTCAAGAAAATATTGAAATCTGACATATTGATGTTTGTTGGTTTGGTCTGCGCGGGTGTTGGAGGAAACATTGATCATTTCCAAGATCTCAAATTCAAATTGAAAACATCTTAATTTGATATTAACCATGCTGCGTTTTGAACCCCGACCCATCTGATGGATAGAGTAAAGCTCTTACCACAAACCACAGAGGCCGACTATATGTATATCGTCGTTGTTCTGGAAGAAGAAGCTTACTGAAAAATACTGGACATTGAAGTTTTTCAAATGTTTAAACTGCTATACTCTTTTCATTTAGTTTGTACAAAACTGTTTTTAAGTAAAATAAATGTGTTCATTCATACGGTAGAGCTCGAAATAAGGAACATCTTAATATGACATTTTTTTGATTTAGTGTTTTCTTCCAGAACAGCGAATTTATATTATCAACACTCCCTACGTATAATTACATAAATACGTGATTATACGTATTTTGTATTTTCGTTATCTACACACTCAGTTTTATAGGTAGGCATCAAATAACATTGGAAAAAGAACCTACTTCGCCGTTTTTTCGTAAAATATAAATACGTAACTAGCCACTTGTACGAAAAATCTTTACCTAAAAGCCGAAGTAGTTTACAATGTCGTATCTGTAATATCTCAAAAACTATAAACTTTTGAGCAAAACTTTAATTAAAATAAGAAACTAGATTTAAATAACAACATCGTCCCAATTGTGAAGTAGATAGATATAGCCTTTGGTTTGCAACTGCGTTTTGAAGCTTTGAGACGCACTCGTGTAAAATGTTATGTCTGCAGATGTAATACCTAAATCTTATTTATTATCAATACCTTCTGTATTGAGAAATTGGCCGATATATAAGGATCCCGGTTTGGGTGTTACCAGTATTGCAATCACTAGCCTCCAAAGCCTTACATAATTCTTACGCCAATATAAATGGCGACCCTCCGATAAACCAATATCATCAATAATAATATAATACAGTAGCAATATATCTACGGTATCACACACCCTTTATAGAAAATATCTAATACTCAAGTAAATGTTGCCTGCCGTGCCACACAGAAATCGTTCACACTTCCGACCGACATACGCGACACCCTGCTGTTACTACGCCACTGCTCGTGCACCGTTGGTAAACGAAACAAAAATTTAACACGTACCGGCAGCAAACAGGTTTATATAAGATAACTATTAATTCTTCGTTTTGTTTTATATTTAGCAAGCGATTGTAATAGATTGGGTTAGTAACCAATTTAAAACATTGAAATATTTATTTATTTTATCCATCTCGTTGCCAATGGCTGAAGAAAATGGTATTATCTCAACACATGTAGTTATAAAAGAACTGTTTGTTATTCAGTCGTTCAACCTCACTTTTCGGTGAGAGTAAGGGTATAAATGGACAGGACTAGCAGTTAGTTAGTCACTGTCGCTACGTCCTGTTTTTTTTTATGATCGGATGATTGGAAGAGAATTTGCGAGAACACATACATCATTCTTCCGTATAAAATCCATAAATTTACTTGTCGTACTGAGATTTTAGTCCGTAGGACACTGCGACCAAAGAGGGCGAAGCTGACCACACGGCTAAAGATCCGGTTAACAAATATATTATATAAATAAATTTCAATCACACTGTATGTGATTTTAGCAACTATTAGTTATCTTCTTTTTGCCGTTGTTTTAAAGCTAAATAGACAGCAGTAACCTTGGAAGGATAGTAGCATTAAAATTGTATATACAAGGTAGTTGACGACCCCGCGTTTGCAGCGGCGCTATCGCCGTGACGTCACTATCCGCCATGACGTCACGGCAGCCACCCCACGTTACTACCCGGCCCCGGCACCGCCGTCTCTCCCGACCCTCCCGGGCAGACACCCAACGAGGGCAAAGGACGATATCACAAACACCTATTCAGTTATCCGCACACACACATGTTTCCACTATTCTTGCCAGCTCCGGCAAAATCACTTCCCAAAGACGACACAAGACACAGGTCACATCGATTTATCTTCACTTCATCACTATCAAATTCGGGACATTTATAAATCTACGGCTCAAATTTTGGCGCCGTTTACAAATTGAATAACGATACGGGGCCTTAAATATATGACGTCACGCCCTTAGGGGTGAGGGGGCATAATGTAATGTGATGATTTGCGAAGATGGGGTTAGGCAAGGGGTTTTTAGTAAACGTGACGTCACAAAACAAACGAAATACACTCACTACTTTCTGAGAGTAAAATATTTCATGAAAGCATTACTACAATATTCACGATGGATTCGGCGGTAACTTTGTGGAAATTCATATGTAATATAAAATCAAGTCGATAACTTTGCTATTCCACTGGTTACATTACTAAATGTGACATGTGCTTCGCTTATTATATATTTCTTAGTTAAACAATGATTCTAATTCTCACCTTAAAAATTAAGGTTAAGGTGGGACTATTTCCTTTTACTGGACGTGGGGAGGGGGTTAGACGCAAACGATAAGAGTACTAATTACCATAACACTACTAACCTTGTGATATAGCTAGTCTGAAGATGCTTATTAAATAAGCGACACACGTGTCACATTTAGTAACAGCCAGTGGAATAGTACAGTAGTCAACTTCAATTTTACATTACTACAAGTTTATATGTTACCAGTTTTGTTTAAAGAGGAGTGGGGATTGAAAGGTTTCTAGAAGAAATGTTACAATTAGGGGACATTAGATCAAAAATATTATCTTATATTGTGTAACTTCATTTATGGGCGACCATTCCACATTTGGAATATGTCCATAAATTGTAATCAGACATATTAATGGCAATTTATTAACGTTTTGTTTAACTAATCAGTTCAAAATGTTAATACAGATCTACTAAGTAGTAGAGTTGCCATTTTATGCACTCCGGCTCTAGGATCTAGAGTCACGGAATCCATAAATACTAATACACTGTGAAGTATAAATCTCTACACGTGTACAACTTTCCATAGACAATAATTTCTGAAAGAAAGGAATGATAAATATGAGATTGATTGTTTACAAAAGAAATCTTAAAATGTAGTTTACCTGTTCTCTCTCGTTCGTTTAGATTTTTATTACACTGTAAAAAAATTACAGCAATAATAAGTCGATACCTAAGCTCCAAAGTGTAACAAGTCGAAAATTTGCAGTTTTGAATTAAGTATGAGGAAATGATAAGAATACCGATATCTACCAGTGCCAAAATGTAACAAGTGGTAATCAGTGGTTATTATTACTTTGGATCCAAACTTTTGAACAAGATTTTGGATATCTTCTACTGTGCATCTACTTTTTGTAGGTTTTAAGTGATTTGTAGTATTATCTAAAAAATGTATTTATATTTTTTATCATATTATGAACACCATTTATTTTTTTCTAATATTAGTAATAAGAAATTTCCGAGGTTTTCACGAGAATTTCCTAGTTACTACAGTTTGGATCTAAAGTTATAATAACAACTGTCATTCTAAAATAACCACAGACTACCACTTTCCACATTTTGAAACTGGCAGAAATCGATATTCTAATCATCTTCTCACACTCTTAATTCAAAACTACACATTTTCGACTTATTACACTTTCGAACTGAGGTATCTCTACTATATAGCACAAAATACATGTAGAAATCTGTATGTTTGTATATCGATCGGTCACAACAACTCCTCCCAAACGGCGCACATTAGCGACATAAAATTTTCACACGCCATTTTAGCAGCAATTGTCAGTTCAACTGAACTATATTCAACTTTCAACTCTCAGCATTTAATTTTAACCTAAAACTGAAAACGCGATATTTTTGACGTTTCAATACTTGATGAAAAAGTAATAATAATAGTCGCATAGCAACAGCTTAATATTAATTTAATAAATAATTTAATAAACGTCTAAATTTAATAACTTAATATAAGCGTTCACCATCATGGGTGAAGCCGATATTAAAAAATACTTGTCGATATAATATTACTGAATCTCAATCTTCCCGTAATACTCAACGTTATTTCTGCTACCCTTATTTGGCGAATACCGTAACACAGCATCGTTGAGCGCTTTGAAATAATTGCCAGGAGTCTCTCAGGAGCAATTTCCCAAGACGTCTTTTTTACCTTGTCCGCTCTCAATGTGAAGTATATGACCTCCTAATGGAGGTTTCTCAAGAGATGTTTTTCTACGAGAAATGCTTGACACTCAGTTGCGTAACCTCTATTTTTCGAAGATAGTAGGGGTAGAAGGATAAGGCAAGGATCGGAATAATGGTTAGCTAATCACTTTCGCTTCTCTCCGATTTAAGGTTCGGAAGGGTGGGAGGGAAGTTTTATAGATCATAAACATTCATGCCTACGAACAGAAATCCATAAATCGATTGAAAAATCCGTAACCGTAGCCATCGACGTTGATCACTGCACCACGGAGCCGACATTATGATACTATCGAACTGAGCGCTTTATGAAGCTGAACAATGGTGATTAATCGAGATAAAAATGAATTTTAATTCTATATACAGATGTACTAAATTATTTTTAAATGTAGATACATTTTTTTTTCGAAATATTTTACGTTCTTGACAACTTCAACGGGGGTTAATATCTAAATTAATAATAATAAACTTCTCACTAGCCAATATTGACAATCTTGTGAGTAGTCTGTGGTTCGTAATCTATATTATCGTGGGTTGCGCATCACTGCCATACAGTAACGGACTTGTAGGCGTGGGACTTGTGCTGTGGTGGGGTGACAGGGTACATCACTTCGCCCCGGGCGAATTACTTATCAAATTACAAAGAGAGCAGAAAAAAATCATCGAGCACCCCCGTACCCAATATGGCTGTTTGTTTATCTTTACTGAGACAAAAGAAAATATTGAATTATATATTTATGTTGTTCGTTTGATGATGGGGGGGTGGGTGTTTTTACAATCCCTACCACCTTTCAGAATGGCTTTGAGATTTAATTTTTGAAGGGGAGAGTATAAATATGTATTATTACATACGTACGAGGGGAGTCCCATAAGAATCCGACCTAACAAAAAAAATACAAAAAAAAAATGGGAAAAATATCTTTATTTCTCTACATAGTCTCCTTTTCGTTCGATACACTTTTCCCAGCAATGTTCAACAGCTTCGATACCCTGTTTGTAGTGAGAATCGTCGAGCTCCTCAAAATAGCCATCAATACACCTCTTTATTGTTGGCAAATCTTCTACCACCGAGCCATTTTCTCAAGTTTGGAAACAGAAAATAATCCGAGAGGGCTAAGTCTGGCGAATAGAATGAATGAAGAAGCAATTTGAACTTTAACTCATTGATTTTGGCCATCGCGTAACGGATGTGTGAACTGATGCATCATCTTGGTGAAATAAAACTTTTTTTTCATCAAATGCGTCCGTTTCTATTGATTTCATCACTCAAACGCTGCAATATGTTTGCATGATACACGCCGTTGATTATTTTTCCTTTCTAATAATCAATGAAAATTACCCCGCACACATCCCAAAAAACTGACGCCATGACCTTGCCTGCATGTGGAACTCTCTTCGCCTTATATGGAGTTGATTCTCCCCTTTCAGTCCATTGTTTTGCCTGTTCCTTCGTCTCAGGTGTGAAGTGATGGACCCATGTTTCATCCATGGTTATGAATCGACGTAAAAACGCTGTTAAACTTTGCCAAACACTCGATTGAAACATCCTCACGACGCTGTTTTTGTTCCATTGTGAGTAATCGCGGCAGCCATCTTCCGCACAGCTTTCTCATCTCAAAATTTTCAATCAACATGCGATGTGCAGCATTTTTTGAAATACCTACCATGTATGCTAGCTTGCACAATTTCAGCCGACGGTCATCCAATAACATTTTGTGAATTTTCTTCACCATTTCTGGCGTCATCACTTCATATGGCCGATCACAAGGAGCAGACACCCTCATAGTAGAATCTAGCTCCGCTTTGATATTGGTTGGATTGAAGCCTTTCAAATGACAGTATTGTATCACAAAAAAATGATCAATTTTTTCCATGTTTATAAATTCATTGAGAGCGTTCATTATTGATGGCTGTCAAACAAATACTGAACAACGTAGCGTTGTCAAACTTAAAACTTAAGCCTTCTAAGGTTGGTACTTTTTTAGCTTAGTCATTACTTTCAAACAACAAATGCAATATATGCGTCAAGTCGGGTACTTCTGGGACTACCCTCGTATATAATATTTGGTTACTACACAATTACATTAAAACATTGTGTACGTGCCTAAGAATTGAATGTAAATATAATATTTTCCAACCTTAATAATTTCATTTGTTTCAATGTCTAACCATAGAGGATCTGTGCACAGTTTCACTTTACTCCTTAAATATATTTTTACAATTGTCGGGTCCAAAGTACAGACAGTCAATGCATGGATTTGTATACGAAGGCATGGATGTATGTATGTGTTCTCTAAAAATTCACTCTCAATCAGCCGATCCTAAAAACAGGGCGTAGCGAGGGCGATTAGTTAACCACTATTCCTGGCTTAGTCCTATCTCTGCTTTCTTTGAAAAATAGTATTGAGTATCAAGCAGGTAAAGCAATTCAAAATATAAAATACTATATTTTACATTATCATATTGGTGTTTCTGTCAATTGATGTAAACTTCAAAATTGAAATTGTTCAGGAGAGAGTAAAAACAGTTTTTATCGAAAACATTATATGGTCAGTTGCGTTATGAATCTCTTAATGCACCCCTGTAAATTCTTGTGTGCACATACGGGATTACACGTAGGGAGTGTCGATATAATAGTGGCTTACATCAAGTGGACGGGTCAGAATTTTTAAACCTAAAACCAATGTAAAATAATGTTTACCTTTTAAAAATTGGTCAATTTATTTTTCTAATTCACATCATTTGGCCGACATCGGCTCTGTCGTCTTTAAAATGAGACCCAATCATTAACTCATATTCGCATTGTTAAGGTTACCTTTCAATTGGTTAAAGCACAGTCGATATGTAGTTGTGAATGTTTCAAATGTGAGGACACACTAAAAGTGTCCGTCATGAAAGCCACCCTTCTGGCCTCCCCTTCTATTCCTTCTAGGCTTGGATAAGATCCACATTACATTTTGTTCCATTTATCCTTAGACCGTCCTGCTTCAAGGACTCAAGAAAATAATCTTCATCAATTAATTTTCGTCCTAAATCTCGTAGGTTCAATAGTTAGCTTGGAAGAATATCAGACAATAGAATAAGAATATATTGACACGCTTTCGTGTATGTAAAAAAATCTGTTGAATGCTGTGATTTTCCATCGATCGATTACCCTGATAACAATCGCTATGGCGATACAAAAATGGTTAAAACACCCCACAAGTTTGGCCACAATGTTCAAAACTAGTTTTCCATACGTAGTTAAATTTGCAATAGCTGAGTTTAGGATAAAATTATAGGGCTACTTTCCATACCAGATTATGGCGAAAATCAGATTTTTTTTTCAATACCTACGTACTGCATTTTGTATGTACCAACCTTGTGATACAAAACCACACCAAAAGAAAAAGATTGTTTATTTACACAGTGTTCCTAGGAACTAGGGCTACCAATCCCGGGAATTTGATATCGGTATTTCGGGATTTACTGTAAATGTTAAAATATAATTCGCGTCTCAAATTAAATACGATTAATCATAACGCGTACCTCGGATTCTTTATGTACATACTTTTTTATAATAACTACATAATTATTCGATGTATTGTGGTCATATTTCATGTTTCGTAACAGAAACAAATAATTTTGACAACAATATATTATATGATTTTTTTGGCATTATTTTATATAAAAAAAACAATTTTTTATTTAAATAAAATCTGCTTGTGTGCTAAAGCAGTGCTCCGCAACTTCTTCTCTTTGACGGCACACCAAAATTTTCCTCAGATAAAAACCAGGCATGTGCAATGAATTATTCTCTTTCTCACTCAATCACATGTAAAGTGAAGAGTGCAAGCAAGATATAAGATAATGCTAGCGTTTGCCCGTTTATCCTACTTGCTTATATAACAAATGAGTTTATATAATAGAGATATATGCACTGCACGCCGACACAGATATTAATATATTCATTGGATAATTACACATAATAAACGAATTATATACATGGACAGAGTACAAAACACAAATTACTTGTTTTTTTATGCAATGAGTTCGCCGCGGCACATCTATCATCATCTCACGGCACACTAGTCTGCTCCGGCGCTGTGCTAAAGTGTGCTATTCAAATATGCATATATTTATAATATTGAAAATCTTTAATAAACGATAGCAATTCTCCCCCTAGAACTCTAAAATTCCCCACTGGTTGGAAACCCCTGAGCCATGCATTAGTCTTAGACAAGAGGAAGGTTAAGTAACTGAGTAACAAGCAGTTCTCGTAGAAAAACTGCCCTTGAGATAAGCTACATTAGGAATCCTACATATTGGGAGTTGTTAACAAAGTTAAAAAAATGGTATTTAATTTTTATTAAAAACAGCTCGGCTAAATATTTGTTTAAAAGTAATGAAAGTATAAACCTCTTACTGGTGGGTGCTCTGGTAATGAGATTGCGTTATTTAGTCGTTCATTTACCTAGTTCATCCCCTTGCGATGTGGCAGTACCGCTATACTGACACATCGCTATCTTATCTATGTGCAAAAATCTAGGGAAATCATTTTGTTTTAGCTGGCGTATTGATAAGCGGAGTGCTACTAGGTAAACACGATTAGCAAAGGGCAGAAATGTCGATATTATTATCAAAACAAAAATCTCCGCTCGACGATGATCGACCCGCCATCAATCAACTAATTCAAGTCGGGATGGCCTTCGTACATAATTACAACGACATTTACGCATATTTTTATATTGTTCAACGAATAATAATCAAAATTAATAAAAGCTTCCCTACTATCGTCTGTATTATAAACGTAAATGATATTTCGTGTTATACATAAGTATATTATATCGATGTTATTTTGACTAATTGATGTAACCTTCAAAAAATACGAAAATGAGTTAATGATTGGATCTCATTTTAAAGGCGACAGAACAGGTCTCGGCCAAATGATGTGAATTAGAAAAATAAATTCACCACTTTTTGGAAGGGAAACATCATTTTACATTGGTTTTAGATTTAAACGTAACTCACCATACAATGTTTTCGATAAAAACAGTTTTTACTCTCTCCTGAACAATTTTAATTTTGAGGGTCACATCAACCGACCAAAACACCGTCGAATTATTTATCTGTAACCGTCATTCATGTTTATTGACGATGATAACGGGACAAATCAGAACAGTGACAAACCAACCTATCTAAATTCAGAACGGTGACAAAACATCACAGAGGAAAAACTTATAATATTTGTGTCGCATATGTGTATGAATTAATATAATATTTGTTTTATCACTGTTCTGATTTGTCGACCTCTGTGATCTAGAGATAAGAGATTTGCCTTAGCGATCAGGTGGATCCTGGCTTAAGTCCCAGCAAGGTCAATATCAAATTTAATTTTTTTCAATTGAAATTTGTGATCTTGGACATGAGTGACTTATAAAAATTCTCATCGAGCTTATCTCGTATGATTTTCATTTTTTCAAAATATTTGACGCATTGGCTGTCGGCTATTATGTCAGATATTTTTTTTTACAAGACTTCATGCATTAAAAAATGTAATTAAATAAGTCACGTTAAAAAACACAGTAATTATTAATAAGGGGAACTGTCCCGAATATAAGAACTATAATGTAATGTTTGCAAAAATAGCTTCGACTGTAGTGCTGCTATAAGCAATAATTATTACCGTTTTGATCGCCACACGATTGAGAACATAATATCAAATGTTAAACAATGGAAGGAATTTGAGACAAATACTTCAAAAGATAAGGACTCAACTGCTAGGCTCCTCTTCCTGCAGCTCTTTCTAACCGACAAGCAAGCATTTTGCAGAAAACATCCAACCCACGTGGATTTTTTCTACAATATTTTTGTATTGGTATGAAAATACTTTAAATTAGATAAAAGATGAAAGTATCCAACCAACTTGGATGTTTTTGTGGGTTTGAAAAACGATTATATCAATCTTATAGTTGTATCACTACGGAACTAGGCCATCGATAATATCACCATTGATGTTGCAGAATTCATTAAAAAATCAAATTTTTCATCTTGTGGGTTGGGTGGGTGGTTTCTGTATAACAAGGTCAAATTTATGAAATTATTTTTTTTAATTTTTCCTTTGACTTCGTTTATTAAAGCAAGCCGCTTATTTTGGACAAAATGTTAAGGCCCAAAGTGTTCCAATGAAGCCGTCTCGACTGTATACTGTGATACTCAAAATCAATAATTCAATTCCAAAATAAAAATGATCTTTTAATTCTAAACGCCAGCCAGCTTGCCAAACTAACAGCGAATGAGTAGCTAATCGCTCAGCCAAATTTGTTAAGATAATAAAAACATATTTTCTCCTATGAATATAAGTTGTTGTTGTCGAAAAACTACGCGTGCTAAGATGTTATTGTAGAAATATCTATTTTAATAGCCGCGACGAAACACGGCGCGGCATTACGGTCTAGAAGTTTACTGGAGAATAATTTGCTAGGTATATATTGCAAAGAAAACTATTACAAGCAAAAAAATTAAAACAATACGTCAGTGGTCGGCAACCGGCGGCCCATAAAGGGCTTGCCACACTTGCGGCCAATGTTTCCTCTAAGACGTATATAAATAGCCAACGCGTGCCTATTCAATTCATGGCTCTATTAAAGATAAAATTACTAACTTTTGAGTCAAATTTATACTGAAAGTCTTTTGCTATTTATTACACGTATGATATATTTTTGTTTGCTTTGCATAATTATAAAAATTGATTGTGAAGACTGTGACCCTGCAAGAAAAATCACTTCCAAAATCTGGCCCGGATGCTGAAAAGGTTGGCTACGCATGCTCTAAGACGAGAGGCTCTGCGAGGAAAATCAAAAAGCTGAGCATACCAAACCAACAAATACGCGACATTATTTTTAACATTTTACAAACATCAATATTTCATATTTAAATATTTTTTATACGAATTTGTATTTTTGTGTTTCTTTGTATAGTCAAAAATATTATTAGTTTGTTTTTAATTTAAGCTGCATTAATTTTTAATACTTACGTTTGTTATTTTTAAAATCAGTAGTGATGAGTGGGCAACAATATTATTTCGAGATACTGCACTGTCGCGCACTTGTGCAATTTAGAGAAAATATTGCTTGTGACCAGGCCATATCTTACTGGGGGCAGGAAAAGCTGTTCACGATATAAGGGGCCTCAATTTTGATCTTACTCCATAAATGCTTCAACATACTGGAAAGTATGCAAAAAATCAAGCATTACCGTTATATTTTACTCTCAAGTACGCTTGGAAATAGCGAAATTCCACCAAGGACCTAGACCGATTAAATGTAACTTGCAACGTCGAAGATAAATTGCCAGAGAGCTCGTGGATTAGATGATTCTATAATTATAGTCGGCGTCAGTGGAGCAGTTGGTAACGTCTTTGGCTACGTTTACGGATGTCTCGGATCCAAGTCCCGGTGAGGACAGTTTCATAAATTGATCTTTCAATCGATTTATGGATTTCTGAATGTTTGTGATGTCTAAAACTCCCTCCCACCAATTTGATCCTCAAAAACGGGGCGTAGCGAGAGCGATTAGTTAACCATTAGTCCTGTCCAAGTCCTATCCTTCTATCCCAACTCTCTTCGACAAAAAGAGAAGTTGAGCAACTGAGTAACAAACAGTTTTCATAGAAAATTTCTGTTGAGACACCTCTATTAGGAGACCATATTCTCCACTTTAGGAGCGGACATGGTAATAAAAAAACATATTTATTTATTTTTACGATTTTTTTTTTTAATAATAATTCATGTGAGCATTTCTCCTTCGTATTTTTTGTAATTAAATCAAAGATCTTGCTGCCCGGCCCAATTCGTATAAGTAAACATTAAATGCGGCTCACGTGTCAGATAAGGTTGCCGACTTCACACATCGTCGAGCCAATACTTTTACTTAAAAGGTGGAATATTTTATTTGCGTATATTTATTCATTTTCAATTAACTACTTCAGTGAAAATTTGCTGTATGCGAAACCCTGGCGAGAATCTGAGAAAATTGTATGAACACAATACTCCAGACACGTTCAGGTTGACAGCATATAAAATAAAGATTGCACATATTATCTTCGTTGACTCCCGGCAGTGCCTTGGGTAAACAAGGTTCTATCTGCAAAAACTACAGTTTTTCAGGAGAAGCAATTTTAGATTTCAGAAAATGTAACTTATTGAAAGAGACGCCCACTTTTGGGACTGCGATTTCCTATACGCAGTATTTCTAATTAAATATTCAGATTGAACCTTGATGCACTACTGTAACATTTGTATGTTTTTCAGATAGAACGTTTTCTTATTTGAATTTTGTTGGATTGACGGAAAATTGTAAGGTTTTTTAAATGCAGATAGAACCGTATTTAGAATGCGAATAAAAATGATTTTATAAAAAAAACGGCAGATGGAACCTTGTTTACCCGAGGCGACGAAATGAAAAGATAAAAATGAATTAAAAATTTCAACGATAAAAATTAATATACAAATCCAAACATGAATAAAGAAATAAATCAGCACATCGTTGAATATATCAGGTAATTCAGATCATCAATCGGGACAGTCCAACGCACAAAGCATCTTTGTAACAGCTAACCAACTTGCAATTAGAAGAATTCATAAAAAAAATGATTGGCTTCTTAAATATTTTAAGTATATTAAGTTATTGCGTGTAAATTAGTAATTGAATTACCCGGCTACCCGATAAATCAGTAATTTCAACCGATTTTTATGTAGCGCTTTATTCAGGTAACAAAAGAATGTAACAAAGTGCATAATATGTATTAATTATATCGACTGTGTTAAGGAAAAAAGGACGTAACCCACACACAAAAAACATTGTGTATAGCTCAAACAAAACGTGTATTAAATTGTATACATTATGATTATCGAAAAAAAAATATTTTGAAAATACGGAGGGATAAGTGCTTTTGCCATTCGGCAATCGATATATTATCAATATAGTATATTGGCACGTTTTGTGTAAACAATACACAATACTTTTTGTTGTGAGTTACGTCCTTTTTGCTTTCCACAGTCGCTATTTATTAATGTATTAATGGAATAGTGACAGTTAATTGCAATCACTAGTATGCGTGAACTGGAAACTAGATAATACGTATTATTGAAGCCAATAAGGGTGATCGCTCCATTTAAAAATAGCACAGTTCAAGATGGTGATGCAGTTTACATACTATTATACTACACCACCATGCTTTCAAGCGTGTCAACTCCGCCAGAAGTTTTAAACATTTAAAAACTGTGGTGATTTTAGTCCAGCATAGGGTCTAAAGTAAGATATCCAATCCCGGACCATTAAGAATTTTTCAATCCCGGGATTGGTCATTAAGTTTAATTTCATGTGTTAAGTTTCATTTGAAATTTAATTTGTATGTAATATTTCTTCAATATCTGTGATTCTTAATCATAAAGAGTTTTAATTGAACTTCATGATAGAAAGTGAGCATCCGAGCATCGTGAAACATTCGAGATAATATAATGTACTGCCCACACATCGGCAAGGTCCAGTTCGCGGGCGATTTGAAATGCTTTCTTAAAATAAACAAAATTAGAAATAATAAAATATTTGATAATTTCTTGCATTGCTTATATACTTTTTAAAAAAGCGTCAAAGGGTATAATTAAAACCTTTTTTCATAAATACGATAATAGCTCGTGGGCAGCACAGAAATCCTAGTCGGACGATAGTTTGCACAGACCTGTTCTAATTGATATTATCAGTTCACAGCAATAAGACCAGGAAACGAGTATTAGTTAGTGTTTAGCTCTCTCTCTGCGGTCTGTTCTTCGGGATTTAGTAAGAGATTGAAATGGGAGAAATCAACGTTCGATTCGAACCCTTGCCTGCGTTACCAAGTAGACAAAAGCCCAACGAAATTGACCAGTCAACGGCTACGACACCGTATCTATGAACATAAATTAATCGAAATAAAAGAATTCACTTGCCCATTCGGAGATTCGAACTCCAGGAGTCTTGGCGACTCGACTGCAGGATCACCAATTATTAAATGTAAGTAACAAATCTTTTCATAGAAACGAGAAAGACTTTTCATACAACGCAAGCAGCCCATGTAAAATAACATCCACTTTTTCACAATAATGTCTACCTAACCTAACCTAACATAATACGAAGTGCCTGACCACCCCTGGCGCTATTATATTGAGAGAGTGCATTTGTATGCAGAGCGTGTGCGGTTTATGCGATAATAACTTACTTACCCGTGGACTAGCTCCTTTGTTCAGTACTTATTATCACTTTTATCGCTGTGGTACATCATTGAAATATACTATTATCTATTCATGAACTACATGTCACTTTTTTCAGCGTATTCAAATTATCTATGGTTGACATTTTTAACGTTTGTTTTCGTCAGATAGTTGGAACACAACTTCGATTAACGCGTTACAAAAAATACAAATAATTCCTTAATTGCTTTTAAAATTTGACCATACCAATCGTCCAGTGTCTCAGACATCTCCAAATAACCCATATTGAGATAATGGGAAAAGCAATATTCAAATGACCACCATAAAGCAAATATTATTGATCTGTACCCGAGCTGTATACATTTTTCAAGCAGGTATTTAAATTTACTTACAAGGTACTTTCTGAGTATAATTAGTTGACGGATACTTCTGTGACGTTATGTCAGTTTTACCTTAGCTTACAGGAGAAGAAATATGAACCCTGGTAAGTTATCAAACAGTCCAATCAAATGGATAATACACTTATATTATGATATTGACTAGCATACCTAATTTTGCCACCACATGCTGACAAATATTTTATTGTGAGAATAAACTCAATTTGATAAAAACGGACGTATCCTTTTACTGATCTAGAAATATCAGCAACTTGTTTAATTTTTTAGAAGGTTTAGCATTTCTTTGGTGGCATTTTTGAGTCATCCTTGTATTGAATCGAACAGAGTCTCAACTCAAATTTCATTTCATAAAAGTTGGCTGGCTTATAAACTCGATATATGGATGCAGTGTTGTAGTTAAAGGTATGCGGGGTATACCGTCTGCTTTCTTCGCAGCAATAGCTTATACCGTATGCTTAAATTAAAATATGATAACAGATAAAAAGTGAAATACTTTGTAGGTCAATAATAATACCAACACATTGCAAATATCTCTTTTCGCCTCAGGTAGTCAACATTCAAATATAATTTTATTGTTTCAGTTACATTTTGATAGCTACCGAGTGCTTCTTATTAAAAACATCTTTTATTTTAGCCATTTATTTTAATTTTAGTCAATTTTCCTCTTTCTTATCCACAGTACGGTAAACTGCAATACGGGAATAAGTTATAGGATATATAAAAATGAATGTCTGTTTGTTGGTTTGTTGGTTTGTCCGGATCTTATAGGCTCCTAAACTACTCAACCGATCGCGACGAAAGTTTCAGGAAGGACTTATTGTGACCATGTCGGGAAATATTATATAAAATAAATGTTTGTTTGTCCTTTACGCGTTCCTTTACCATTCATACGATTTCGATGAAACTTCGGTGGGTTGTTGTGCACACACCCGTGAAGGGTTCTGAAGAAAAAAAATTGAAAAAAATAATCATATACGTACATACAGCGACATCTAGGAAAAACCTTCTGATTTATTCATGTACGCACCAGACGAAAAACAAAAATATTGTGTTATAACAAGTGTGACATTGAAACTCGAGTTCGGGTCGGGCCAGACCTGAAGATGATGGGCTCGAACCGGGTAAGTCTATGAAATTTTGGCCTGTGCAGACCTCTAATCCAAAAGCAGTTCAATAAACAAAATCAAAACACAAACCCTTTCTTTCTTTGAGTGGCATTGCAACGCTTGCCGGGTAGTATCACTAGTATCATATAATCACTAGTAGGATATCTACTAGTATGGTAGTAGGATATAAATATGGGTGTAAATATTTTAGTCTCTACGAAAGTCATGACTACATTGCTGTATGAATGCACAAAAATAAATAAATACAAAATGGCAAGGAAGTTGAACAGGCCCAACAAAATCCTCAAAACTTAGAAAACAGTATTCATCTTAACTTGCTCACGTCCACGCAGAATATGTCAACATTTAAAGCAATATCCTCGGACAATTCTCACGTTCTTTTCAGCGACAGTAACATTGGCTAGCTTGCTCTACACTTTGGGACAAGAAACAATTCATATCCGCAATTTTTCAGAAAATTCAGTAACCGACTTTCAAATCGTGACACGTCCAACCTTTTTAAGACGAAATTTAAAAAAAATAATATTTACGTATATAATGTGTAGATCATTGACACTTAGTTCTGACCGAGTACAACCGTGCCACTTATTCAACGCATGCATCCTGACAGTGTTGCTTTACGGTTGCGAGTCATGGCACCTCACCAAGGCACAGGGTAACCGTATACTGTGCTTTGAAAACAGATGTTTGCGGCGAATACTAGGGGTACGGTGGTTTGATTTTGTCAGGAACTCGGAGGTAAGAGAGCGGACGGACCAGCCTCTTATTACGTCCAAAATAAAAAAGCGACGATGGACCTGGCTTGGACACGTGCTGCGGATGCCCCAGGGGAGCCTGAATCCTGCCTGTCTCTTCTACCAACCAGGTGGATTCCGTCGCCCTGGAAGGCCGCTGATGACCATCCATAGGATGTATTCGGCGGAGCTACGGGACGCTGGGATGACCTGGGAGGAGGCGAGGAGGCTGGCGGGAGACAGAGTAGCTTGGAGGAACCGCGTGATGGCCATATGCTCCGAATAGGGAGCGGATATGGTTAAAAAAAAAAAAAAAAAAAAAAAAAAGATCATTGACAGTACATATATTTTTATTATTTTCATTACAGGCAAATCAAATTGCAGAATGGCGTATTTATCTCGGAAGTGTGAATTATGGACTACTCAATTATTATCACTACTACCGCCCGCGTGCAATTGACATAATTCTTTGAAAGAAAAAACAAGTAAGAATTTAGCTGAAAACTAGGATGAAATACTTTAATAAAGTTCTATAATACTATATTATTCGAGTTTAAAAACACGAAAATGCATTGAGCAAGTTTTGGCTGAGAAATTTAATTTTATGACAGCTGACATCGTAAAATCTGTGCACCGCAAAATGGCCGCACCATTCTTGACACATTTAACTTACATTTATCTTTATATATCGTAAGTTATTGTGTCACAAAAATAAAGTGAAATTTCAACATTTTTAATTTAATTGAAGATGTTCCCAAGTCTATGTGAAAGTGATTTAACATAATTATCGAGTGAAAAAAAACACCAGGCGCACGATATATTTAAGGACCCCCCCCCGCCTCAACAACCTGCTGCTGAAATGCCTGTTTGTCATCAGTCAAGCCGAATCGCTGTCTTTCTCGAGTAGAAGGAACAATAATTTGACTGGTCACTCATGACTCATCGTAATGTATGTTTGCTCTCCAATTTGATTGACTTTGACTTTACAGTCAACTCCATAATCCAGATAAATTGAGGTGAAGTGCTTCCATTCAGATACAGGTAGTTTGGATGCATGTCTTATTAAAAAGGCTACTTACCACTGATTTATTTGAACAATTATTATCGCACAACGACTAGTCAAATATTATCTATAGCTATTTCGGCATAAAGTCATTGATGTATCAGTAATACACTTAAACAGATTTTATCGTTTTTATATAATTAACCCAGAATCTCAGATAATTTATTTTAACCACTTCAAGATATTTATTTTGCTCAAGTTCAACTCCGATTAAGGTTTTTTATTTAAACAATGAATAAAAACAAACGACACAATTATAGTTCCTATAACACGCCCCTTTATAACAAGGCTTCCTATAGCACTAGCCACATCCCCCTTATAACACGGATCCCGTATCATCACGATTTTCCACCACATATTCCATTTCTGTAATTTACCTTATTACAAATTATTACAAACTCATTATTTATTACAAATCCCCTCATATATAAATATGTGCATTCATATTATTAAATAAATAACCATTATCCAAAATCGTTGCCAAAAGAATCAGATAATTATGTAATTAAAAGATTTAATTTATTTTACAATTAAAACAAAAATTTAATATGGAGTAAAATTGTTTTATATGAAGTATCCTATACATTGGTCTCGTATTAAACTAAAAATTATGCTACATGAGAGACGACTATATTTTAAGTACTATAATTAATAAATCAAATAAGCTTCTTTAATAGGTTCAGTAATTGAGATGAAGCTCTCTAATATTTCGGTACCTAGTTACGCCATTAATTTATTTGGTTCATAATAATTAATCATTACAAGAACAGGAAACAGGGGAAGCAATTGAAACGAAATTGAATAAGAAAACTTAATATTTTTTTAATTAAATTTCCGCTGCAATCAAATAAACGAGAAAGATTATTTCCAATTTCCTTTTGCACCGCCGCAAAACAGAATTATAGGATTATTAATATTGAAAATTATTTTGAATGGGAGACGCAGAAAAATACTTCTTTCATTAAAATTCTACTGAACAGCCTTGTATCCTATTCTGACTAAATAATGAGAAGGGAAAGATTAAAAGGGGTGAATATTAAATAGATATTGACAGGTAACTCGGATAATATTTAATTATTTGTAAATTTACTACAGGTAGGGAAAAATCTACCTACGGTATCATTGGATTAATTATTACTTCGATTAAAATAAAAAGTACCTATTCTGAAAAAAGAACGTTCCAATTTGATTCCGGTCGGTGGGAAAATCAAAAACCGTTCCATTAATTTCTTTCAAACGTGGAAAGAAACTCCCTTTTTCCTAGTTTCACTCACAAGAACGTTGAATCCACATAATATAGTTATGTGTAGTTTAATTTCAGTAGTTTCTTTACCTGTATTAATGTGTATAGTATATTATAGCCATTGAATATACCAGGTTATACTTTTGTAATTTTAAAGATTAGTATATCGAATTTTAA
The DNA here is from genome assembly GCA_022494535.1 of Himalopsyche phryganea. Classification (NCBI taxonomy): domain Eukaryota; kingdom Metazoa; phylum Arthropoda; class Insecta; order Trichoptera; family Rhyacophilidae; genus Himalopsyche; species Himalopsyche phryganea. The sequence goes on along the minus strand of JAGVSL010000133.1, from coordinate 400,550 downwards.
AAATGATCAGTCATATAGGGCTTGACTCTGATATCTAAAAACACTTGAATGCTAAATCAGTGTAATTGGCGAATACTCCACGTTTTTAATGAGGTAGACATGAAGCTTTTTTTATTCGAATATATTTAAGGAGATATAAAAAGCTGTACTTACTCTTCAGACCTCTGAGAGGCATTGTCCTTATCTTTATGCGCTTGTCCCGAACTGCACGAGTTCCCCATCTCCTCGTGAAGGTCCTTTCAACGGCCAAGGAACAATCCTGTCATCGTATCATCGCCAGAAATTCAAACACCACTAGACAGATAGTAGATCACACAATAATAATGCCGGCCACTTCACTACACATCAAGTCACCCACGCTGATCGCATTCGCCGAATAGTAATTCGTATTTTATAAATAATAATAACAGGAATCCGGTCCACCGGTGTGAGCCAATTTTATTCCTCCACTTTACATATTATTTCGGTCGCCGGACAACGATGATCTCTCACATTCCAATAACTTCCACAGAAAAGCACAAAAACTGTCACCCTAGCTAAATTATTAGACTCAATTTAGACAAGTCTTTCAATTCAAAACGTTTATTAAATAAAAATCTACTCGCGACGAAAATCTCAGCCGCTTCAAATCGAATTTGTCACCGCACGAAACGAATATAATTCATAAATAAAACACTATATTTAGATCACTACGGTTAACTATGTTTTAAGGTTAAAAATATGTTTGTTTTCTGTTATGAAGAACGAGCGATTGTAAAATGCATTTTCCGATAGTTTTATTCGCGAAACAAGATGTTGGCGGGTGAAAATATATGACAAATACACGGGCGTTTTAATTATATTATACGTTCACTGCGCCTTTGACATCGGCGCGGTGGATTAAAATAGCTATGCGAGTTCATTTAACGCGCGTTAAATACATTTTAAAACTATTTTTGTATGTATGTTTTCTATACAACTGTTCAAGTCCCAAGTGAACGAATCTAAAATTACACGCTTCATCCTAGGCGGACGCATTCGCCAGTGTAGGAAGTTTAGCCACAAATAATCGATCCGATACTTCACTCCTCCCAACGAATACTAAGAGCTAGGGATGGGCGAAATGAGAACACTCGCCGGGCGAGTACTCTTCCTAGGTACCTAAATTAAAGAATCGTTTATGATGGCGTCGTATTTCAAACGAATGGAACGCGCGAGTACAATAACACAGGGCCTCTCAGAGAACTTGTGAGGCCCTAGACACGCGACTATTTAGTTCCCTCCCATTTAAAATGTATTTATTATAAATAAAACGGTGATATTATTAATTTATTTTTTAAAAAACGTAATAAATTTTGAAACATCTGTTCCGGTTCAAAATCTTATCATTTTAGAATATGTCATTCAATTCAATTACTCTCATTATTGACCCGGCAATTGCCGAGCTGTCATTCCGGCAGTGTGAAATAGTGTAAGAGGACCTACTGTGTGTGAACCATGTTTCGTTTTATATATAAAAGTATGCTAACTTATTGGCTAAAAATAAATTTTAAAGGTCTTCGAAACCTTTCGGGTGGTCCAACACCCTCTCCAGACTGGCTAAGTGTTTGCAAAACACTTCTGTGTTCCTCTATGTCTATGTCCTAATGAAGGTATCTCAACAAATTTTTTTTATTTTTCTACGAGAATAGTTGTTGCTCACTTCTCTTTTTCAAAGTGAGTTTGAATAGAAGGATAGGACTAGGACAGGACTCGTGGTTAGCTAATCGCTCTCGCTACGCCTCAATTTTTAGTATCACATGGTTGAGAAGGAATTTTATACATCACAAATATCCATGCCTACGAACAGAAAACCATACATCGATTGAAAAATCAATTTTTGAAACTGTTTGTACCATGACTTGAACCCGAGACATAAGTAACACTGCACCACGGACCCGACAAAGATAATGCTATGTAATAAATAAGTATTTTTCATAGTCAAGCGAGGTATTGCTCTTTGCATTCCAGATAGATAGATATGTCAGGATAAATATAATATTGTAATAGTGAAATGTACCAAATTTTACCTACCCATCCCTACTACGTTTGTAGATACAAAATGACATTGTGCCGTCATCTAGCGAGCGCCGAGCGACGTCGCTGCCCCTAAATGAAATCTTCTGTTTCACATTTTTCCCAACCCATTATTAAAAGCGCTTTTCAAATAATTGCTAACCGATTTTCTTTTCAAATGGGCGTGTACAACGATAATTAACAAATCCATCCGCTATTTTATTTCACAGGTAATAAAATATACGTAAAATTGACAGTTGCATACGCTACAATACGGGAGCAAATACCTGAAGGACTGCCAAAAGGAAACGTTTATTATATTTCCACGATTCAGTTTTATATATTTATGTTCACCGAGGCAATTTTAAATGGGAGGAGGAGGGGTAAAGCGGCCAGCTGCCACGGATATAAATTGTTTATAAAAAAAAAAAAAATCCTGTAGTAAATTGGAAGAACTTAAAAATAATAAATTTGAATTATTGAGATTTTGTACACTTCCGTGTATTTTGTCACTAACGATCCGGGTTCCGCCTTTCGACACCTTCAAGCATTCGAGCGCACGAATGGACTCGAATCGAAGGCAAAACCCGGGTCGTTAGTGACAAAATACACGGAAGTGTACAAAATCTCAATAATTCAAATTTTATATTCAAATTCCATCAAGCACCCTCAGTCGATGTCTTAAATTAAAAATAATAGTTTCACCGGGCCTCAGATTTTCTCTGAAAAGCCTTGACTCCACATTGTATGAAGTACATTATAAATCAACTCGAGGAGAAAAGACACCTCAAACAAAACTGGAAAAAATCAACATTTGAAATTGATCGTGACATTTGTGACAAATATTCTAAAACCTTCTGACCTAAAGCTAGGCTACATACAGCTTTGAATTATTAGCCGTATAAATATGTATTGATGCAAACCAAACGTAGCTATCTCCATCAAATGTTATTTGTTCAAATAATAATAATTATAAATATACACATGGCATCATTTTTTAGAGATGACCCTTTTTCTCTACAATGACTAATATATCAAAAAATATTGATGTGCAGAAAGGTCTGTAAATCGGTAGCGGGTGGTGGCGGATACAATGTTAATTATACTGACATAAAATGAAGTTCAATTATTTTTTAAAACATCTCTTTATATTGGGTACCAGTAACAGTATACATATGTACATATTAACCTGTATTGAATAAAACTCCGCCTCATTCATTTTCCAAAATAAATAATTGTTAAATAGGTAATAATATAGAGTATATATTACTTATAGACAATGGAATTAATTAGTTGCAAATAATCATAGACTATTTTTCCTAGTAGCAGGTACATACCTGCAAAATGATTGTTACCATATCAATATGCCATAAAGTATTGTCAAGTGAAGTTTACGGAAAATTTTAAATTTGGAATATACCTACTGAATAAAGTTATTTTCAATTTATCACTCGCAGAGGGTTTGCGTCAAACTAAAAACATAGTTTAAGTAACAAAGTTTTTTCTTGGCCGTATTATCAATAAATAGTTACAATTCGGAAAAACTATAATAAACCACATCAACGATGCCTAGATGTCTTTTGGTAAAGCGTTCTTTTGGAGTCGGAAAAACCAATCCAAACATTATCAATGTGAGTGATTTATTACTTTATATTTCGGTGCTTAAAATATATTATAGTTGTTCCATTCCACTGAAATAGTTTTTTGTTTTGTTTAACTTTGCTTCAGTACAGTATTAATCTAACTATTACAAAGTAATATGAGTTCATGAAAGAAGTATGTAATGTACGACAATTTTATTTTATTGGTGCCTACCAACCTACCTCAAAAAAGATTTTGATGGATGCTTTCAAAGATTGTTGTTAAAATTCGTAATTGTTTTAAAATGTTTGTCGCATTATTATGGATATGTAATATAATTTAATTGTAATTAACTTCATACTAACTATACATAATATGATTCTGAAGTTCATTACGTTAACCCCTTTAGAGGCCCTTTGCACTTGAAAGATTTTGGTGCCCCCAAAGTAGATATTATTTTCAAAAGTATTTACGTTCTTAGTATGCTTCAGGGCTAATCCAGCCCTCCTGCTGGAGTTTATTTTTTATTTAATTATCCATGAAAGAATTTATTCTAAGAAAAGCTAAATATTTATGCGGTGGTTATTTCTAGACTCTTTTGATTTTGATTTATGTTTATAGTATAGTATGTCATAATTTTATTTGGATCATTTATAAACATTAATAGTTTAGCTCGTTTCTCTTTTTTTGAAAAATTTGTCGATTCTAAAATTGTGTGTGGAAGTAGGTGTATTAAAGTATTTCGCCAGTGTTGTTTTCATTTGGACTTAACTGATAAAGTTAGAAAGTCGTCGTCAATATTATGTTTAATTAATTCAGAGTTACACTTCTTTCGGAAGATACCTAGAATCAATTATTTTCTCTTTGTCAGATCAGGCTGTCTTTTTATTTTGTTTTTCTTTAAAAATAATACCTTCCATCGAAGTAAATCAATGTTACGTTTGAGTTTATTGCAAAGATTGGTATTTAAGACGTGTCAAATCATTGAAGTAGCAATGCAAGAACTTCCTGTGACGGTTGTCACTCAATAAATGTACTTGTTGATACCTAACAATTTTTCCACGGGTTTAATGTAGGAGTAAGACCTTTTATATTATATTAATGGACTAGCCTAATCCATAAAAAAGATTCGAAATGTCGTCTTAAATTGCTATATTATCGATTTCAATAATAAAATTGTAGCCCTGAAGTATTTATGGACTTCATATTACAATCTCTGTAGATGTCAAATTGACGTCCCAACATAAAAATCCTTGCAAATATTACATTTAATGCAATCAATGCCTCAATTTTAGATATCACTAAGAAAAGAATATTTACCTCTTGGTTTGAAAGCTATTAAATTATTGATCGTATTTTTTTCCCATGTCCGCTCCCAATGTGGAGCATATGGTCTCCTAATGGAGGTATCTTGACAGAATTTTTTCTACGAGAACTGCTTGTCACTCAGTTGCTCAACCTCTCTTTTTTTTCGAAGAGAGTAGGGATAGAAGGATAGGGCTATGACAGAACTAGTGGTTAGCTAATCGCTCTCGTTATTCCCCGTGAGGATGGGGTTGGTGGGAGGGAGGACTCAGACTACGAACAGAAATCCATAAATCGATTGAAAGATCATTCTATGAAAACTGTCCGCACCGGGAATTGAACCCGAGACATCCTTAACCGTAGCCAGCGACGCTACCAACTGCGCCACGGACGCCGACTTGATTGATCGTATTTACAACTTTAAAATTTTGTCACTAATGAAAACCAATTGGATCTCGCTACAGAGCTTCTCTTTCATAAAAACGCTGCAGCCACGCTTTTAAGATTTTACTTGAACTTTGTTTGAATTAAATATCGCCTTTCCAAAATTTCATATCGTTATATTACTGACATTTTTTACTGTACGGTTCCAGATTGTTTTTCATAAATGCAGAATCTTCATTTCGAATACGAGATTTAAATTAATACTATGTAATTTTGTTCTTCTTCGTAATTTTGTATTTTGAATCGGATGTCCCACAAAATTATCAAATTTTCACTAAAAGGCCCAGAGTAAAATTATTTCATGAACGTCAAGATAAGAAGCGCGGGAAAGGCATTACCACGCGTGGATCGCCGTCAAGTTACACACTTTTTAGCTGAAGTTTGCGTCGTTTAGTCATGAGATACGAACTGTGTGTTTTAAAAATGATTTCCAAATGAGAAATATTGCATTGGTGATGACTTCCGCTCGTTTGAGTGAAATAATTATGGAAAGCAAAAGAAATAAACAGATGCTTAGAATGAAGGATCACAGATGACGCTTTTCTCACTTAACCTCGTTAAATAAATTGTGTGAAGTTTATCCCGATTACTTTAAAATATATTAACAAATACACAGTTTTTGTTTTTCAACCTTACTCAACAAAGTACAACTAAAAATTACGAAACAAGATACCATATTGAAAATCAGTATCAATGCAGAGTCGTACAGCAAATCTGGGGCGAGGTGTTTAGACTTGTTTAGCGCAGGGTAGAGGTCTGCACGGGCCCGAACTTTTCCCGCGGTCCTTTACCCGGCCCGGCCCGTGGGCCGGGTTCGGCGAGTAAGGACAATTTATATTCGGGCTCGGGCCGACCCGGGTAAGGAATTTAATTTTCAAAAATATTTCGAGTCTGTTCGGTCATGATTCAGCCATAAAGTAATACTATTCATAACTTAACTTATGTACTTTACATGTGTTATGAATATCGTTGGAAATGTGGAAACAATAAGATATATTCTTTGAAAAGTATAAATGAATTTCTATTTATTTTGAAAAAAATCGGGTTTTTTTCGGGCTGACAAAAAAAATCAGGGCTTCGGGTAACAAGTGTGATATTGAGACTCGGACTCGGGCCGGGCTGGGCCTGAAAATGACGGGCTCGGACAGGGTTTTTTTACAAAATTTCGGCCCGTGCATACCTTTAGTGCAGGGATATCATTTGCATCTTTGAGCATAGTTATACCGGAAACATGTAAAGCAGATGTTCTTAGGACGGAGTAAAGTGGAACGCCGATTTATCGTTCTTGCATTCATGGCTTTCTCGCATATATCGTTCATTTTTTATAGTCCCCGCAAAACATCATTAGAACAATGTTAAATTATCTTGCATTCATTGTTCTCAGATCAATCGGTGTAATACTACAAATATTACCCCGATTGATTGTTTTTGTCAAACATTTTTCGTCCTTCGTCGTCAAGCTTCGTCGTGTTGTTATGATACCAGTTCATAAAGTTTCCGCAGATGACACACTTCTTGAGTACCGACTGTTCAGTCATCTCACTGAGTCGGTCAGTGTTTTGACTCATATTTCGCATCGAGAATGATTCCGAATTGTAGCTATAATGCTCTTTGTAATGACTTGTAGCAATGAAGAGAGTTAGGGCTCGAGTTGAGAAACTGCAAGGACCTCCTGCATTTATCGTTTTTTTCGGTGTCCCTTGACAAACGTAGAATCAATGGTCCACTGTACATGAAGGTAATAATGGTTTTAAAAATTGCTTTTGTCACTTTATTCAAATAACTTAGAAATAACAAATAAAAACCTTACTTATTTATAATAAAGAGCTGTGTGGAATGGGTGGAATGGGTGGGAGGGAGTTTAAGACATCAAAAACACTCAAACTACGAACAGAAATCTATAAATCGATTTAAAGATCAATTTATGAAAACCGTCCACACCGGGAATTGAACCCGAGACATCCGTAACCGTAACCAACGACGCTACCAACTGCGCCACGGACGCCGACTCTGGACTAGATAATTGTCATATGCAAATATGAACTTAAAAGTGATAACTTTGTTATTCCACTGTTTTCCATTTGTATATTTTATGTTGGCAGCATAATTTGGGATGAAGAAGTAGAGGACGTTAATGAAGATGGAGTTACATCAAGTTTCCCCGCACCCAATATCGCAAAAATCGGTTTCATCAATCAATTTATTTAGCAGGCCTCTGCGAATAATACCATTAATCAATGATTCAGCAAACACAGCTTGTATTGGTTCCATTTTTGCCAACTTTTTAGATACATTCAGTCCAACTGCATAAAAGTCATTTAGTGATTCAATATTTGATTTTAAAGTTGCTGGACAAGTCTCAAAGAACTCAGGTCGAGATTCAGCGATCATTCTTTTCCTATTCGCAGCTGGTTTAGGTGTTCTCCCAACCTAAGACAGAATAATTATTAAGGTATTAGTATACAGTTTGTGTCAGGAGCAGTAGTGTATTAAAAAAAGTCTGATAGCGCTAATTAATTATTATTATATTTGTGGGCGACCAATCAATACGGGTGGCAACCCAGACGAGATGGCAATACTATAACAGAAGCATATACATGGGCAGAATGTGCATTACCTTACACACGGGCGGACAACTATACTGTTTCACTGGACGTCGACCAAACGGGTCCGCTCGCGCTTCCGCACAGGTTGACGGCCGCTCTATTTTTAAATTAAATCTCTGTAATAATAAAAATTAGAAACATGATTTCTAAATATTTTAATACCCCCTATCCGCAGTGATCCAATTACCACACACAAGTTTCCAACAAAGCGTTCTTCTAATACATAGTTCCAAAAATCATTTTATTATAATAACGTTAAAATTAATAATAATACGTTAAAATAATAAAAACTCTGATTTATTCCTTTCTTGTGTTATTCTGCAAACTTGAACAAAGAGACGACCAGTATGTAACCGATAACTTTTCATGTGGCCGCTGATTTGCTTGAGGGTCGAGCTTAATTTTTTCATTAGTAATGAGCACCAGAAAGAAAAAAGGTAATACATTATCCCATCGTGTCTTTTATTTAATTTATGGAAACCATGTAAAAACAGATATCACGATATCATTGATGTGTTCGTATAGTGTTTTTTTTACACGTTTTAAATAACCAATATTTTCAAGCAACACATTTTTAATTCTTAAAATTTCTTGAAAACTGTGTAATTTATACTACGCAAAATTTCTAAGCCGTTTTTTAAAAAACTGTTGGAGCGTTGACCCACGCGTCCACTGTAGGAGGTATATTTGTATTTAAAAAAACAGTTTTCAACTACTGACAAAAAAAAATGGGAATAATTCATCAATTGTGAAGGTCTATGTATGAGAAGTATATACCAACTATCCCGCCAGCACATTCGGAACCAATTTACCAAAAACATTATACAATATCGTTTACAGTACTGTTTTAATGCCTTTTTTAAGGAAGAGGCACAGTAGAGGTACAGTAGCGGGATTTAATGATAGTACAGGCGAGAGAATAATATTCATCTAATAAATAAATGCATCTGTAATAACTAACAAAGACAAATAAAGGAAAACTTGCATGGTTATTTGCTAATTCTTGTTTTATTCTGGGCGTTTCCGTTTCCCGCAATTCATTTTCTTCATCCTCTTCTATGGAATCATGCGCCTCGGAATCGTCCATATTTGAAACACTGTCAGTTGGAAGCTCTTGGTCAACTGTAAATTTGAGTAATTCGTAATACCATAATGATGGTATGTGTGTGCCACGTCCGCTACGTTTAATTCTTTGAATTTTATTATATTCTTTTCTGAAGGCACCTCGAAGGCTCTGGATTTTCTTTACCACGAAATCCCTATTCGCTTTAGCGAATCCACGCAGTTTGCAGAAATCTACCATATTGCTATACGCTGCATCGCGTAGGCTTCTGTTTTTGTATCTAAGGCTCTTCACTTTCCATAAACATGGATATGACTCATATACATCTATAAAGTCAGTAATTAGATCTTTGTGCCACGTTTTCATGTTTTCGGTTGCACAGGGATTCACACAAGAAACACCTGGCTGAGCGCACATAACACAAAGCTACGCGACTCGTACGAGATTGCGTACGTGACTGATCACATGCAATCCCCCTACTTTTGCTGCTTAGACACACATTCACGCTTCCTCACTTTAATACATGTACACCACCTTAGCGCCTGCGTGTAAAGGCCGCTATTGGTCGAAACGAACTCCCGGAATTTTAGCGGCCCTTACGCGCAGGCGCTCTCTCACGCGATCGGGTAGTGTTTTAAATCGAGGACGTTACATACACTCTTTCTCGTCTTCAAGCATACACGCCACCTGGTCGAGCGTGAGAGCGTCCGTGTGGAAGCCGTTATAATTACTATAGATCAGTGATGCACAACCACGGCCTGTGGGTCGCATGCGGCCCAAAATGACATTTGTTGCGGACAAAAGAACAAGTAATAAAATTATATAACTATTAAATTAAAAATAATAAAATGCATATCTCGTGTAGTATAATATACCATTATTTTGCAACACTTTTACCCTCCGCGGCCCGTGAAAAATTAGAAAATGGGCCATCTGGCCCTTCTTTCAAAAAGATTGTGCACCACTGCTATAAATGTTCCAATTTAACTTGTCGCTAGTGAGGGTGTCACCGTCTTGTAAGGAATGTTGCCATACTCGACGGTACCGTAATGTTGGTAATACTATAGGCACATTATGTTTTGTTCGCATTCATTCTTTGAACTGATTCATTGATTCTCTTAGTTAATAAATAATGACTTAGTTAACAAAGAATGATTTACTGATCAAGATTACCACGTATTCATTTTTTTCAACTGATGAAATACCTTCATAGAATTAATAAATTCAATGGGGAAATATTTACATTCTCTAATTTTTTGAACGTTCATATAGGTATTATAAAACAATATTTTGCTTCTCGCTATATGTTACTAATGTTTTCATCTGATCGATGGTAAGCAGGAAAGGAGGAAGGATAAACTCCTGAGAATGGAGGCAAAAAACATTGTTTTTATGTTATTCCCAAAAAGCACACTAAAGTAACGATATTTGAATATATAAGTATATACCTACTCACAACTGGATTTCAATGAATATATTATATGCTTTTTCCAAATTCTGCGGTAGTAATAACATATTTAGCTTTCTTTATAGATATATCCTTGGCGATAAGACAAGCAAAAATGTTCCTTTATTGAATATTAAGCAAGCACGTAAAATCTCTGGTAACGTGAATGTAGTTTTTGATTTCTTATAATCGTATATTGTGTAATATCTATTTTCAGGAACCTCCCAAGAAATCTGTGACGAATCCAAATAAGCGCACTTTAATCGTGAAAAAAATACCGGAACCGGCGATGAATTCAAGGAATTCCACCAAGATTCCAATTACAATGCGCTTTCATCTGAACTATTTGAAAAAAAACGGTTTTAGGCCAGATTGTATTCAAGCAGGGAGCTATGCGTACGCCACTGTCTACTCTTTTAATGTGAAAAAAACGAAACTTGAAAAATATCACTATGATGAATTTGCTACATTACCCAATAAAAGTGGATATATAATAAAGAATTCAAAACTGGACAAATGCGAAACAAGATCGGGCTTGAAAACTAGTGACATTTTGAACAACGAAAGAATTAAAATCGGGAAGAAGATACTTAGGAACAAAACAAAATCCCAAATACCCAATAATTGCGCGAACGTTGTAGATGTGAAGTCTGCAAAAAATAAGCAAATAATTGAAAACAATAATGAGCTGCAAGTTGAAAATCGAAATAGAACTGACATTTGTCAACCTTCTCTCCAGAATACATGCCTGAAATCTTTTCAAACTCCTCAGTCAGTGAAAAGACACTTTACACTGCTCACTGGCGAAACACCATTTATTTGTAGTTATAATGGCTGCACGAAATCTTTTACAGATGGGTAATGTTTACCTACCTATTTATATTATTTTTCTCTTAAATATTTTGCTACAATATAAACGACATAATTAATGTATTGAAAGATAACTTCATATTATTTCAAGTCTTTTTACATACTTTATGTATAATCCATAAAAATGAGATGAATAAAATATTATTTTTATTATAATATTAACGGCAATTCACCATATTATGGTAAATTACCATTTAACCTTGAGACATTTGGTCAAATGAAAAAACTATAAATAGATATTAATTTTATAGATCTTCAATAGATCTGATTGTTTTTCATACATTATATTTTTCAAGATATGTGTATTCGTTTTCCTATGCATCCCGGTTCAACAATAGCCTACTCATTTATCTCGAAAAAACTTCCAGCCAGAACTAAACTAAATTTAATATAATACCTTATCATGATTGTGTATACATAGATCTTAGTGGGAAATAATCACTAATAATAAGTCATTAAAAACCCTTTCAAGGTTGTACTAGTCACAGTATAAAATTAATCTTGTTTTCAAGTCGCTAATAGTTACAAATCACAGTATTTCATCAAAGTATTGTGTGCTCTAAACCAAGGCTTGACTAAGCGATAGTAGCTTAGAAGATTTGAAATAAAATACCCACAATTTTCGTACAATGTAAACTCAATTAATTTATTATTATTTCAGCTCCAATCTACGAGCACACCAAAGGAATACTAAGCATCATGCTTGGAAATGGGTTTGCCTCAACTGCAACAAATTTTTCAGCCTAGTGCGTTACTTGAAGCGTCATAAAGAGACAGGGTGTGTCAAGTATAGTTTACAGAATTCAAACTTACACCCAAATCCCAGAAACGCAATGCCTGTAAAAACAGTTCTGGCAAATTATGCTACCATGAATGATGATATTCAAAAACTCACACATACTTTTAAAGATAATATTTATGCTAAGTAACTGATTTTTTTTCAAGCTTAGTTGCATTGGTATATTAAGCTGCAGACTTACTGCTCGACCAGAAATTATGAAATACTGTTTAAAACTTGCAGCTTTTCACATCACTGTTATTTGTTAAAAGAGTTAATGATTACACTATTATCATTATTCCAAATACAGGTTGACACTATATATTTCTAATAGAGGTATGCGAGAGGTAGTAAAAAAACAATCACAGCACAAATATGAGAATGATGTCAATATACCGGGCTTCAAAAAGAAATCATTTTATTATAATCACTACAGCGGGGATGGCTCTGTTTGTTTCCATCATCAGAACTTATGCACAACTCAGTAATGCATCAGCAATAAGAGAATTTATTGTGAAAGACTAAATAAAGTCATCACCAAGATATGTTTCATAATAACAGGGAAAAAAATACTGCCTATTGTTAGGCGAAAGAAAATATATCAATTATTCAGGTTTCTTTCAACCTTGTCTTTTATCAAATTTGGATTATTGAGATTTTGTACACTTCCATGTATTTTGTCACTAACGACCCGGGTTTCGCCTTTCGGCATCTATGTGTATATTTCTTCAAAAATCAGTAATAGTGTGCGCGCGAACCCAAAATGAGTGCAAAATGATGCGGTACACAGTTAGTAGTAACACAAACAGTGGAATAATGAAGTTATCAATTTTAATTTTATATAAAAAATGAATTTCCACTAAGTAACCGCCGGATCCATCGAAAGGTAAAAAGATATGAAGGTAAAAGTAGCATCATAAGATGGTGAGGTGTAAACAAAAAATTATTAAGCACTGTGTGCAGAGTTACAAGCCCGACGAGAGTTTTTAAGTACACTTGGAGATTTGCACTACTAAAATCTCTATTATTTAAAACCACGTCCGCTCCAAAATTAGAGAGACTACAGAATGTGTTACGGGGCAACTGGTTGTAAGCCAGACAAGTCTCTCTTTTCAAGAAGGATTGAAGAAAAACACTAATCTTACATATTAACCGGGGCCGATTTAGCTCATCGCGAGCATATTTTCAACGGATGCCTGAAGATGCCGAAAGGCGAAACCCGGGTCGTTAGTGACAAAATACATGGAAGTGTACAAAATCTCAATAATCCAAATTTGATATTGAAATTCCATCAAGCACCCTCAGTCGATGTCTTAAACTTGTCTTTTATGTTTTTTTGTTGGAAAATAATTGAACAAATGCGAAGAGCTACACCAATTATTCGAAGGCTCTTGGCCGAATTAAGTTGGGAAACAATGTCCTGTATGAACTTACATTACAATTATTTCTATTATTTTAATATGGTCTATTTATGACCACATGACTTTTATCTATATTGATTAATTTCAACTTTTCATCATTTAATATATGACATCAACCTAAGAGGGAAAAAGTATCTTATATAGTAAAACACTTTGTAATGAAATATGGCAATGGGGTGACTACATATACCCAAAATCACTTTGATTATTGATGAACTCAAATCCATAATAATTTAAAATTACTGCCTGCTCTATGTAAGAATAAATTAAGCATATTTTTACAGACATAATTAATAGACAATCTAAGTAAAATGGAATCTCCGGGTTTTTTAAATGTTCGTTAATATTTCAATTATTACCAATTTATAACATTAACCAATGACAATATTATGTATAAAATAGGTATTCATAGTATCTGATGTAACACATGAATCACTAAATAAACTTGCAAATACATTTCCACTATTTATAATGAAATTTGCGATTCACTACACTTCGTAAGATCAAATTATTTAATGTGATCTTATGAGGAAACAAGGAAATGATAGTCCTTTTTTATAAATACACATTCCTACATTGACTTTCTTGACTGCAAAGGAAATATTTCCTTTAAAATTGCATATATTTTAGTACAAACAAAATTCCCTATTCAATAGTATGTTTATAATGTTGCCTTCATTGAAAATGTGTTGATAATAGGTTTTGAAAGTAAATGAATCAAACATGATTTGAATAGATAATTTTGAGAGGTATCACACAAAGGCAACCCACAGTGCTAACTGTACATTAAATCAAAATGTGTTTGTTGCCTAACAGTTCTCAATTTACCTACCTCCTACCAGCGTGTTTTTATTTTGCAGCCATAAAAAACTGTACTTTTAAACATCTGACAGCTGGCTAGAGTAATATGTATAATTATGTCTAGTATGCTAGATTAATGGATAGAATATGTTCCCAGGTCTGAATGAAAACAATTTCATGTAAAGTTACCTTAAAACATGGCATCCAAGCACGTCTTTACCAATTCTCAATTAGGGCTGTCACAAACTATAATATAGCTTTAGAATCAACTTTATTTAATTATGTCCCCCTAGTCACAAACGGTTTACATTCAATTAAAAAATAAATATTAATGTAGAGTTTACTAAAAATGACACCTTTATTATGAGCCTTGGTATACAAAATTATTTACGTCTTATAATAGCATTATCAATGGTTTTGACGATATTAACAGCATCTGTATAATTTTTGTTGAATTTGTCTGGTGAATAGACTATCAAAATTATAACTTTATATTAATATTTTGATTCTTCAATTGATGTTGGATCTATAAAAAATAATAGAAAGTGAAAAACAATATTTCCAGATGGTATAGAAATCACCACACACCAGTCGTTGGCTTGTGGTGCAAATACTCAGTAGATTACATTGATAGGTTTTCACCTCCCTTATTATCAAATAGCAAAACTGAAAGAATTGATAAAGGCATGTCATGTTATTGTTCTCACAATAAAGCTGGCAACGTTAACAGGCATACAAAATAAGACAATGTAATTTAAAAATTTGTTTATTATTATAAAATATAATAAGGTCGCCTTTGACAGGCGAGGGACAAGACACCATCTTTACAAGGGAATTGATATACAATAAATGCATAATAATTGTAACTGAGAGACGATGACACAATGCTAAATAGAGTAATGATAATTTTCCCATCGATCCCAATATAAATGCAGAATACATGTAGATAGATATGGGAACAAGTAGACATATTTTATAAAGATATGATTTTAAGTTTTTATGGTGAATATAGTGATATTTTGTTATATTGAATATATTATATAAAAGAACATCATAACGCTAGCATAATAATGTACAAAAATGAGCCACTTGAGTGTCATTATAATAATTGTGTTGGCAGAATATACATCCAGAATTATCAGAAAATATTCTTGATGCCATCATATTTTCAACTATAAATACTGTACAAATAATACCTCATCGAAAATATGTAAATGGTGTTTTTTTCCTGTAAGTATAATTTGTAAATACTTATAAAGATTAAACATAAGAAAACCATCATTACTAAATTGGCAATTGACATAAATATAAAACCTATTCATCATCGGAGGCGTCTCCATTTTCCTTTGTTGCCTTATCTCCGTCTTCGTCTCCGCTGATTTCTGCTGGACCGCCCATTCCCTCTTCTTCCTCCTCTCCTGAGTCTCCGGCGACTTCGGCGTTCTCCGCTTCGGCTCTCTGCATTTGACGAGCGAGTTCCGCCTCGTCCATCGCGGTGACCACCTTCGGTCCCATCTGCACGTTGAACACACCCTTCATCGACAGGATGGTCTCTTTTACTTTGTCTATCGCATCCTGTAACGCTTTTAATCCTTCCGCCTTTTCAGGAGTAGATGTTGTCATAACTATAAATACAACATTTTAAATATTAGGTTTGAGTATACGAAGAAGCTATATGTGCTATATTATCGAATACTACAACTCATTCTGATTAAGAAAAGACATTTTTTTTGTATAAGAATCAAAATTGTCTTTATAAGTTATGGAAAATAATACATTACAATAAATGTAGACAAGAGGAAGGAGGCAGAGGGAAATTACTATTAACTATCACATTTCATTGTACAGTTGATTTGACAGACTATATTAGTTTTTTTATGAAATATGCGTCACGTAAACTATGCGAAATCCCATCCATCGAAATGCGATCAAACAAACATTAATTTTCTCTCATAGTTCGTAGCTCAAAAATTTACTGCTAAAAGACTCCTTTTCATAATACAATTACATGCAACCTTTGCCTTTGAACATATAGGAGCCAGATGTGAATTATTTTTGCTTGAATCCAGGCAGAGATGGCAGCATTATTTTTTTGTTACAATGTCCACCCCAATGTGAAGCATATTGACTCCAAATAAAGCTAATCTCAACAAAAATGTGTTGATGTGCAATATACCACACAAACTAAGTAAAAATTTATTATTACAGCTTGTTAAAACTCTTACCATACAATGGCGGTGCAATCAAATTAATCTTGATAGGGATCTCTTCGGTGGAGAGAGTAAGACCAGCTTTCAAAGCTGCCTTCACCGCATCAATGCCTTCATATTCGTAGCAGGCACATTCAATATCAGCTCGGATCTTAACCGCCTGCGATGTCAGCTTTCTCTTAATGTTATTGAGAAGCACCTGCTTTGTGTTTTCGTCTAAGCCACATTCCGCCAATATGGTTGGGTCCCTATAAAAATAAAGAAAACTTAATAAGTAAGATGTGCAAATAAATTCTGTAGAAAGAGATTATTACCAAATTACACTTTCAAAAGTCTTAATGATGAATTAAGAAAAACAATACTGTGGTACAATAAAATAATTTTACTGATGCCATAAATCAAAAAGTTTAAACATGAACTATTTTAATTGCAAAAATTATCTTATTAATAAAAGGAGAGCAGAAATCGTTCCAGAGTAAGTCACAGATAAGTCCTCGAGAAGTAAAGCGAACCAAGTAATAAATTGGTGAAACTTGTTTATTGAAAGTTTTAATTAAAGGATCTTCTTATATTAATTCAGTCTGTATTTACTTTGCTCATTTCACTTTAGTGATACTTCGTGACATGTAGGATACTACAACACACCCGACTAATTTTTTTCGAAAATATCAGTTGGCTCATATGATAATCCTTCTACCCTTACCCTCGGTGAAAAGAAGTTGAGTGACAAATATCCAATATTGAATTAAAATTGATAATGTTGTCATTCAACTGGTTGCGTAAATAAATGTGACAGGTGTTTTGCCTCTTAAAGAAACATCCTCAGACAAAATTTGTTCGATCAGTTCTCATTAACCATCTTAATATTCTATATTGCCAGTGGACATGGTATATTTTATTGCTGAATCACTTTCCGTGTTACATCAAGTGAAACACGTTTAGTTTCTTTAATAAGACACCTTCAGAATAATTGGACAGGAAATATTATCAAATATTTTCGAGATAAAATCTTGGGAGATAAACTTGCGGACAATAATAGATGGAGTAACAGACACCCGTGCCTAAGATCTCAAATGTTAAATTGCAAAAATCTCAATTTGATCTTAACCTTTCCAGGACTTGGATCCAGACCCGTCTGATCGCTAGCGTAAAGCTCTTATAACTAGACCACAAACGCCCACAGTAATATGGATTAATATGTGAAAATAAATCTTACAATACAGCCTGCTTGAAGAAGTCATAAGCGTATGCCTTATTGCTTTTGTACTTCTCTTCGAAGTGCCACGCAGTCCTTTCATAAAGATCTTCCAGCTGTTCGTCTGATGAGTAGTGTAGCAG
Source organism: Himalopsyche phryganea (assembly GCA_022494535.1). Lineage (NCBI taxonomy): Eukaryota > Metazoa > Arthropoda > Insecta > Trichoptera > Rhyacophilidae > Himalopsyche > Himalopsyche phryganea. Next base: position 382,652 of record JAGVSL010000133.1, on the reverse strand, counting down.
CTCAGCCACATGACGGAGAATGGAATTGACAGCCTTCGCTTTAGCGTAACGCTCGTTACATTTTTCTACGTCCTCTGCTGACACACGTCTTTTGGAAAGATCTATGTATCCTATAAAGGTAAATATACATTTAAAGTATGATACACAATTAAGAAGATTGAAAGTAGATATACAGAAAGGAGACTGTTCACACAATTCACCAACAGAGATATAAGCAGCACTTTTGCGTTTTATGTATTAAAATATATAGTATGTAACAATATTTTTTAAATAATTCAACGGAGAATCATCTCAGAAGCAATCTTTTTTGTAGAATGTGTCCTTACAAAATTAATGATTTTAAACTGATGTATACACTTTCTGCAAATTTCGAAGGTAGTGTATTCGGTATATATTGACATATTTTTCCCAAAATCTGGACTGGACTTCTGAGCGGGATGATAAATGTTCGACAAAAACGATCAATCAGGGTAATGTCTAACGGGAGAATAATGCATGTATACTATTGACTTTCATGCTATCGATCATACACGCAGTCTAGGGTTCGATACCCCAAATGGAAACTTTGATTTTTCAATCAATACACAGGGTAAATTTAAATAACTGTCCATTGTTACTTATTGGTTAAAAGACGTATTGAATGTGTAATTAAACCCGAACCTTTTTCTTTGTCGACTCTGATTACAACAACGGGCTCTGTTTTACCGACTCGGATTAATTTGTTTATAGATCTGATACGTCTTCTGGACAATTCAGACAGCAGGATCATGCCCTCTTTATTATTGTACTCCAGTAAATGAACGTACGCTCCCATCTCCGCAATGGAGCGCACATTTATCATGACTACATCTTCCACTTCAGGATATTTCTCCTTGTAAAACCTACAAGTAAGCGGCATCTGTAAGAAAGAACATACGCATTAAAAATTAAATGTTTTAATAAAAAAGCTAGGCTGTTTAGATTCGTCAAATCAAATACACATTTATTTAACCTGCTCGCTGCCTGATCCCGACCTGATCAAGCGTTGGGCCCCACACGCCCACTCTGTATATATATTAATCGTCCAGTTAATTAGAGAAACAACTCAAAAAAATTAAATTGGAGCTAAATATGCAGTTATATGTAAAATTTTGCTCTCTATCTGAGAGTATTCAGATAACTCTAAAATGCCAAGGCAGATAACGTAAAGAATTTTAAAAAATGTTGATATTTTGGGGTCAGTAAATGGATATTTCTTAATATCCTTCAACCAACTATACTCGGAAAGTACCTTGTTGTTAAAGACCTGTTAATAAAATGTATAAAACTCAGGTACAAATTAATAATATCGGATTTATAATGACCATTTGATTAGTACTTTTCCCATTATCTCAATATGGGTTATATAAAACTCAGGTACAAATTAATAATATCGGATTTATAATGACCATTTGATTAGTACTTTTCCCATTATCTCAATATGGGTTATTTGGGGATGTCCGTGTAATTTCTTTATTAATAATTGAAAAAATTAAAATGCATGGCAATGCGCTAATGCGCCATGAAATGAACTTGGTCGATCGATATATGGATCACTTGATATTTGGCATATAAATGAATATTTGAATTGTATTATTTTTGTATTCTAATTTCATATTATCACTGTAAAATCTATTTAATGTTACCATTGCCTAATTAAATCATGAACTTTAGGGCGTTGGTAGGATAAATTGGCGTTTGGCAGCTGGACAGGGAAAGGGTTAAACTAATCAAGAAATGTATAAGACGACGTTACTAGGTTATAAGTAAGTTAGTTTTTAAAGGAGTGTTAAATTTGGTGTAAACTGCTTCTCATTATTTATTTATAATTTATTTCAATTTCACTGGCCCCAGAGCCAAGTGGTGGTTACCATTAGACTTTTGTCCACTCGGTTATGTGGAATACTCGAATGGACATTCATACATTTATTTTTCAATTTTTATTCAAAAGGCATTGATGTATGTGATTTATTTTAAGAAAATAGTTAACCAATGACATAAAAAGGAACAATTGTTATTTTTTTTAATACTCATTGTCATTATCACTCACTTACGATAACTTACAGAAAAATTTCAAAACATATTGGATTAGATAGTGGGGTGCAGTTTTCGAACATGTTGAAACGCTTTTAAATGCGTTCGTATTATATTGGAGACAAATATATATTGATTCAATGTCCGCTAAAATATGAATTCTCAAAAATGACTTACGATTATCAATAATCTATAGAATAAAATTAAACAAAACTAACTCTAAACGAAATCAAATATTCATCGGCCGCATATCCTTTACCAGCGTTTAAAGTGATTTTAATGGGTATATTTTACATCGGCGGGTTATTAAAACTGAAATGCGTCCTATGACATTTCACACATAAAAACTTAACCTTAATCACATAAATCAACGAATTTGTGTATCTAAAAGTAACATGTACTGTCTGAAAAGAAAATGAAGTGTTAGATAGAGTAATATCGTCTAATATTAATAAATACAGTCATTGTCCCGTAGTAAAAATACTAGTATGCCGACTAAAATCTGTAACTATCGACAAGATATTTAAGTTAAATTCGTACAGCAGGAGTTGGGGAAATGGTTTTAATTATATTTTTTGTGTTCAATTTCTAACCTTGTCGTTTTAAATCCTTATTTATGATGCAATATTGCCTAGCTCACGTTGCAATTTTGACAGTGCGGCATGGAATTTTGTGTTGCAAGTTACAAAGTCGATGGACAAAGTTTCATCAACGATAGTCTATGGCGAGAATATAATATTTATTGTCGATGGCGATATCCGGGATTGTTCTTTTTCGACGATGATGTTCAGTATGGCTTATAGACTATTTCTACAATATAACAAATGAATATAGAGCACGTGGTTTAATATATTACTGTAGATGTAGCGTAACTTCTTTAATTTCTGGCAAAAAACTCATTCATTTTATATAAAATCTCCTAAATATAAATATGAAATTATATTCCATTTTTTTAATGTTCTTCAAAGTAAGTCGTTTGAAATCAAATTTGTCCAGAATTATTCATTGTCAGAATTTTTTTAATCTTTTTCCAGTTATTTTACTATTACGGTTTTATTCTATGCAAAATTTTCTCTCATAATTAATTTAACCAATTTAAGAGGATCTATGAAAGATGAAATAATGAATACAACAATTTTTTGCACAATGAACTATTTCAATCAAGACACAAAATATGAAACAAGAATTGATCGATGCGATTCAAATAAAAAAAAAATTAACAACCCGCCGCTCTGATAAAAATATCAACCCTATAATATTATTGGTATTGCATATTAAAAACTTGATAATTAATAGAAATCTTGTTTATTACTTAAAATATTGAAAAGCAAATTGTGATGTTCCAAGTTTTTATTTAAAATTCGTAAATTATACTGATAAGATGATGTAAGCGCTTCAGGCAATTTTCTTCCTTCCAAAGTTTTTTACCATTCGACTAGCGGAGTAGGGGTGAAGTTGATTTTGAAACCCCAAAATCGTGCCTATGTACAACCATTATACAAAACATAAAATGCTTAGATAATTACATTGAGTTGTGTTTGTGTACAGATTTTAGTAGTGGCTACACGACCAGTCAAACGATTTTAGTTTGGTGGAAAGGCACTTAGCTGACCAAAAAGTTCGATTTTGTGTATTCAAATACCTTACAAAAGCTAAGCTACTCGTTCGCAAATTTTCAGTATAGATAGAACTCGTACCAGATTTAATCTTTTACAATGATAGGAAAAATAAAATTTTATGAATACATTAATCCAGAAAGCCGTACCCAAAAAAATAGAATATAAATATAACAAGTCTGATCGGAAAAATTCAATTTCTCTTTTAATGAGTCACCATTGTTTGTAAATTTTTCAAAAAATAACGTTAACTAGTTTAGAATTGAATGGAAGACACACCAACAGCTCCAACGGACCCGCCAGAATCAAAACTTATTAAAATATATTTTAATGATTAACCGACCTTACTGTTGTGATTTAAACAATCTGTTTTGATTTTGAATGAAGTATCTTTGTAAATTGAGTTTTATTTTCCATGCGAAATATTATTGATTGCATGAAACAGCGTCAATAGTACTATAAATGTTTTATTTTATATCATGGTTATTGGAAACTTACGAAATATCAACTACGTGTAGCCGTAACTAACGCTTCTGAGTTGAATTAGTGTGTATTAATAGCTTTGACAGAGGCAAATTGATTAACCACTGTTACATCGTTTTATATAATACGATTATATTTATTTTTATCAGTGTAGCATTTCTGCAATTCGGTCACTGACATACCCAATATACGAGACGTAAACACTTGATCTCAGACACACGTTACAAAAATGCAATACTCCTCCACCCCGGTCATAGTCTATGGAAAGGTGTTTGAGGCAAAATTGCCAGAAGAAAGACTTAACCCCTAAATTATAGTTTTAATTATATAAAATAAAATATTCTGCCAACCATTCAAGGAAAGTATGAAGTATGATATTTTTTACTTTATTTAAATTGATAGATCATTTAAAATTATGAATTTTTAATGAAGAAACCAACATATGAAAATCCTTTCGTAAAAGTTATATCAATATTAATTGTAGCCTATTGAAATTGCTACCTTCTAAAATGGTTGAAATATCAAAAAAAAAACTTTTATCGACGCGTTCAACCGGTCAATACTGACTCAATACAATTTTAATGTGGTAATCGTTGTCAAATAATAATGATAATATTATATACTATCAAGTTAAGTGGGAGGGGTTCTCGGTGAGGTGGTCAATGCTACTTTTAATCCTTACAATATATTATAATAGAATGATTGAGCTAGGCCGTTAATTCCACTATTGGCGTCAATAATAATAGCACCATTACTATATCTATCAAAAATAATTATGTAATCTATATTTAATCCAATCAATTAAAAAAATTAAAAGGAAAAAACATCACAGAAATGAAAGTCCCGCTGAAAGTGAAATCCAGGGCAGTTACTTGTTTACCCCTCTTACTAGGCCTGCTAATTCATTTTTATTATTCAATTCGTTTACTTTATGAAAACGAATTGAAGTTCTAGGGAGTCTTTGATGACTTCAAACCTTTCCATTATTTGTGTAATACGTGTTAATTAAATGATGTGTCATGTTAATTTAAAATCAATAAAATTATAAAAAGTTTTGGTTTTCGTCCATTTAGAAAAAGTACTACCATGCTGTCTAACACATAACACATGTTGGATAATACATTCTATTATAAGATTCAAGTCAGAGTAATTTTATTGTTGCGAGGTACCTATTCATTAAATTTGGAACATCAAAAGAGTTACAAGTTCAATTCAGACCACATTAAAAGTTGCAAACTCAAAAGAAATTTTAGAGAGGTAATGATATTTGACATGATTCAAGCACATTTGGACATAAAATCAAAATGCTGATCTGAAGAAGCAAAATGATGATCTGAATATGACCAAAATCGACAGAATTATTTATAGAATAAAGCAAAAGAAAGAAACAATTCTTATCAATATTGCAGTCAAAAAATATTTATGTTCAGTTATATAAATATACTGTTCGACTGAATCAGTATGAATATGAATTCATAAAATCTCAAAAATATAAGAACTTAGTGATAAAAATATATATGTATATTATAAGTATTACTTGTACCTAGTGAGTAGAGACACGAAAATTGCCAGAATTACTAGTTGGATGCTTCCTGAGAATTTATTAGTGGATCTTTTCCTGCTTTAAAATTTAGCTACCACTAGATTAAATTCAAACAAAACAATGAGCACTACAATATTAACTTTTAAAGTGTTAACTGCCAATTCTTGATGGAAAGGTATAATATTTTCAAAAATAAAACACAATTTGTTTGTAGTATTTCCACATGTTTATAATGATCAGGATCGGTTTAGCTCATTATAAACATGTTGAAGTTTAAAAATAAAACACATTTTTTGTATTAATGTAATTAACACAGTATTATTAAAAAAATTATATCATTGATCTGGCAAGGAGGAAAATACATATTTTGATTGTAGGCGGACTATTATGTTCTCTAGACTCATCCATATTATTTAAGATGTATGCATTTCTAGATTTCACATCGACAGGTTAAGAACACGTTAGTTACAAAAAAAGTGAGAAGGTAATGAATTACTCTAAGCATTATTTGGGGAAACTCCAATTTAATAATTCACATTATTTGTCACTTTTATATTATGCTTAAAGAACTCATCACGTTTTCAAATTGTCGTGATATAATCGAGTTTTAAAAAAAAATATTTGTAATAATGCTAAAAACAAATTTTAATTGAAAATCAATATCTTAGAAGTAACCATATCTTACAAAATTCATGAAGCTCTTTTTTAAATTTTTTGATGTTTATAATTTTGCATTGCATATTATAGGTATTTTTGATGATTAATTCTCTTCGATCGATGAAGACAATTATTCTTACATTTATGGGAAATCATGTAAGTGTATCTGGCAGCCTTGACCGGTAGATGAACGTACGTCGGTTCACAGAACTGCAGCAATTTGGTAGTGTTATTGGCCAAATAGACGCTCTTTGGTTTCGTTTTCAACAGAGTTGTTAAAAATGTCGGTAGATACCGATAATGCAAAGATAAGTGATAATCAGGTATGTTAACCGGCGAGAATACTTTCAAAACGTGCTTAAATCGTTAAATAATGTGTGTGATGTACGAAATTTTTAGAGAGTGGATTAATTTCAGTGGTATCCGACGAATGTTTGCCTGCGTCTCGGGATCTCAATATGGCTGACAGAAGATGTTGCTTCTCGCAAAACGCGGGAACTGCGCCGATTTATGATATCTTTGATATTGGATATTTTGGTGTAAACTTTTGATGGCCCGTTCAATCGGGTCACGAAACTCGACCTGCTCGATTATTTTTTAGCCATAGTTATTTTTTTACCATAATCTCGCCCCCTACCCTCAAATGCAGGATCTTTGTTAGGTTGCTGTAGTACATACATTTTTTTACATGACATTGATTGAATTTTGCGTGACCTTGGCATTCGTTAGCATAGTTGATTTTTTTGACATTATTGATAAAATAAAAATTACTATGCGACTGCTAGAAAATATTTTTGAAAATTCTCAAAGAAAAAATAATCAGTGCAGGGCATTTATTACTCTACCGAAAAATAATTATAAATACATTTTACTTTTAGTTTAAATTTAAAATTGCAACATATTAAAAATAATTTTCAGCCCACCCCTGATGTCAAACAGTGACTTGTAATAATTAAAAATAATCTAATCAATAATCAAAATTTACCTTCATATAAAGTTAAATTATAAAATAAAAACAAAACCACACTTCATTCCATATCAAGGTTGTGTACATTTAAAAAATTGCAGGCTTGCCAACTCTCGAATGAATATTTTATCAACTTCACCTCTATTATTGTGTTGCTAAAAATTACAAACACACATACTAACAGTTTTATGCTGAACTATATAATATATATATATAAATAGTGAAAATGTAGCAATAATCTATTTATAAAACATTCATCTTACACTTTGTTCAGTGAATAAACATTCAACTCACAAAATTAAACATTATTATATCAAGTGTTTTAGAATCAATACTTTTATTATTTGGCTTTGTTGACAAACACTTTTCATGGCCACAAATTATAAATAGGCAATCAAATTTCATGCATATTATTTTCAGTTTAATATGTGTTAATGTAAATCCATTTTCTTTATCTGATTTCAATGAATATAATTTGTGTAAATGAAACATGTAGTTATGTGTGAAAGAGCCAGAAGCTGTTATGTCCAAAATCTCAACTTTACGGAACGAACGTTTACGTTTGTGATATGTTTTTTAAGTAATGTGAAATGTCACATACATTTTTGTCACTGAATTAGAGATTGCATTATGTATGGTAGACATATCAGATATTCACAATTAAAAGATATCACATTTACCATGAAATGTCAATCAAATCCCCAAAAAAGCATATTTTGGACATATCAGTCTTTGGTTCTTTGCCATAGAGTTAAGTCTCAAAATCTAGAAACATTATAGAAGTTAGTGTATATTTATTTTCATTAACTTCTTGAGCCTTTTTTTGTACCATGTCTCTGCTGCATGTGTTGAGCATACGGATTTAAGGAAATTTTAGACAAATCAGACATCCGTACTTTCAAATACATCTCTTTAAATCAATTTATGTGAGTGTCCGTATTAGGGTCTGAACCCATGGACACCGCAACCAAATAGCACGACATCGATCACTCAGCTGCAGGCAGGTCCTCGAGACTTAGCAGTGACATATTAACAGATGCTAAATGCTGCATTCCTAGTTAAAATTCATTTTTACCTGTTCATATCAGTAGAAAGAATATCAAATATACATTGTTGATGTATTGTATATCTTTAGATTGATTTGTCTAATTCAGCGTTAGCCAAAATTTTTTACCTCATGGCGCACTGGAGAAGTTTTTCCGCAGTAAACCAAATGAAAATACCTTCAAAATTATGTGTACTTTATTAATATGAATAAAGAAAATTTTGTAACAATACATACTATTGTTTCATGAGCATGTGTATTCAGAGGTGGTAAAAGATTATTTGTGAGAAGGATATTCTTTTTTGTTGATTTTTAGGAAGGATTATGTAAAAATGCGACTGTAAATTAGATAAAAAAAACACGTAACGCCTCATCTACCATCTGTAACTGCCCTTGTTTTGTTGATTCGATTTCAATGAGTGCTGAAAAACCAAATTTTTTCACGGTGTAACGAATCCCAATTGTCGTTCATTACTTCTGTTGCTTTATTGAAAGATAGTTTGCCTACCTTTGTCTGGGTCACATATATCGATATTCTGTAACACAGCACACAAGATATAAAAAAAAGTTACCTTATAGTACTTTATATTTGAGACATTTTTTTTATCTCCGGTTTTAAATAGATATTATTATAAAGAGATATTTATAACTAATAAAATAAATAATTTTCAGATTTTATTAATTCACAAATGTATGTTTATTTTTCTGATAATTGTTATTGTAAATGAAGTATACTCATGTCAAAATTAAACCATCTATCGTATGGTGTGATCTCTAAATAATTACAAAATTATCAATGCATTTCACCCGAAAGTGTTTTTTTAAATCATTAAAATATCGCCATTGCCTGTGACTAGACATAAAAACATTATTTTGTTCGTGATGCTTATCAAAGGCATAATTTGAAACTGGGAGCAGCATTCCAAGACTAATCTTATTCAACATTAATTAATTTTTTTCTCTTCCTCACATACTCTTAGTGTAGGAAAATGTCTATTAAAAACAAACCCTCAGCAGCTGGTGAAAAATAAGGAATGAAAATGTGTACATGTATTTCCGCTATTTTTGCGCAATTTATGCAGTGGTGTTTCATTTCAGTACATTTAAAACACCCTCTTCTTTTTTTATCTCCTGCAATTTACATCCAAAATATTTAATATTGAATGCACGACTATCATTGAAATGAAAGAAAACTTTTTTGATGAAAAAGATATAAAATAATAAATGCATATTACTAAAGATGCCTGAGGTGTCGTGTTTCCAAATAATACACATGAAGTCCCAGCATTGGTATTGGTCAGAAATTAGATTTAGTTACACTGTAAAAACTACAATGCGCATTGGAAATAATGCTATTTGTTTCAGACTGTGGTGAAAATATTACGATTTATGACAGCTTCAAAGTCTCAGTGTTAAATTTGTATTCCATCGGGTCTCTTATCATATCTTAAGAGGGGATAGCATTACACAAATCAGAATTACAGAAAGATAGTTCTTTATATATTTAAGAAAAACCCGGTTAAGTTTTGAGATCCTAAAACGAAATGCAATATTAGTAATTATATTAAAACACAATCAGCATGTTACTTTATTATGCAACTCATGAAATTATAATTATCGACCGTAATATATATGCCTGGGTGGTGTCAAAGTCCTGTCGTTTATTAATGTATCTGTTCCCCGTTACTTATTACTGCTTTGTTAACAGGATGAGGAGAAGAAGACTGGCGGTGACATGTCCACCGAGGACGAATCATCACAAGAGTCTAAAGGCGATTCGGCGGAAGTGAAAGCGCCCAAGGACAACGGTGACGTCAAACCTCCCAAGGATGATGAACCTGATGACAAAAAAGATGATGAAGGTAAAACATATATTATTATTTTTCCATTAGGCCCCGTGGCACATTTGCAAGTGTATATGTGCATCTAAAGCTTTCAACCTTCATTAGTTTTCACCTTACATACATTCAAACAGTCAACGTTTGGTTAATACCTTTCAAATAGCTTGGCCAATGAATTATTGAATTACTGATAACTATTAATGCACCCAGAATTATCTGTTCTAATCTAATCCTTGGCTCATGCAGGTCTCTAACACAGTATAGCGTTTAAGTATCAATAACTTGGGAAGTTGTGATACATTTAGTGTAAAAAACCCCTTTATTTAGTACTGTAAAAAAGACGATTTTCATTTTTTGTAAACTTCTATTATTTTATGCTTGGTACAGTATGAACTATTTTATTTTTAGTTGGTTACATTACTTACTCTCTGTTCAATGGAATAACAGCGAAAAAAATATGTATTTTTCATTCATTGGCTCAAAATCCCTTTTGAAAGTACATCTGTCGCTTAACTGGCCGACCACTGGCGAAATGACCCTACTAGGAATTGTAGGAACTTTGCTGTTATGTTGAGAAATGAAATGTTGTATTTTTTCTTTTAAGATGAAGTCAAAACAGCTGAAAATGGAAAAACTGCTGATATAGAATTAAAATCTGACAAGAAGGCAAAAGAGGAAGACGGTGATGACGACGAAGAAGAAGAGGAAGAAAGCAAGCCAAAAGAAAAGAAAGGCGAGAACGGAGAGACCCATGAAAAAGACGATGTAGACAAAAAAACAAATGACATAAAGAAGAAGAAGCCTGCTAAAAAAGAGGTATATATTATTACTTTATGATGGAATTAAGTTGAATGCATAATTAAATTACTCTAGAACAATAATTGTGATTGATATAGCTTTGGTAATGATTATCTATTCTTAAATATATATAGTCAATTTTGTATGTTAAATTTACATGTAAATTATTAGGCAAAACTAGGTTTCTATGGCTAATTTAATAAATTGTTTCAGGAGAGCGAAGGAGAGGATGATGAAGAAGACGAGGAGGATGAGGAAGATGAGGAAGGTGAAGAGGAAGAAGGGGAGGTCAAGGCAAAGTAAGTGCAGTACATCCAGAATTTTATCATTGACAATAATTAATTAATGATGTTTTGTATGCTCTAAAATGTTGTGTTACAATTTGTAGGCCAAAGAAAGCTCCCGTGAAGAAAAAGAAAGTCGTAAAAGATGGCGAGGACGACAAAGGTGAAGATGATGAAGAAGGAGAAGAAGAAGAGGATGAAGAGGGCGAGGAAGAAGAGGAGGAAGAAGAAGAGGAACCTCAACCTAAGAAGAAAAAAGAAGTAACTATATTTTTTTTTATTATTTTATTACTTGGCCTGCACATGTCTTTGGTAGCTTTTCAATAGTATCCAAATCCTTTTTGAAAATATATGTTGTGTGGATAAATTATTATATTTAACCAGGCTTTGTTAAAATAATTTGTTTACGTGTATTGTTACAAAACTTTCAATTTAAAAAAAAATATCGTGCCAATTGAGAAATAAAATCCTATTGTATTGACTACATGTTATCAAATAATCCTATAATATATAAATATGCTATAAATATTGCTAGATGTTTAGACTCACCCCATTTATAAAATTATTGATTTTCCTTTACAGCCAACGGAACCTCCCGTGCCCGTCCCGGCCGGCAAAGGAATGCCCCTCGGTCACATTCCTAATGTGGAAGTCGCCATTTCCAGATTCAAGATTGAAGACCTCAAGTTCCTGCATCAGTTCCTTTATAATGTGAGTGCTAATTATATACACCACATGCATTGCTTTTTCATATTCCACAGAAAGAATATGTAAATAAATATGAAATGTTTTTTTCTTTTTTAGCAAATGTGCCGCACTAATCTTATCAAGAGAAATATCAAGAAATTCAAAGGTTACGAGTTCGACAAAGATTCTTCAGAGTACAAAACTAAGATAGAAGAGGTACAGAAGTTGGAACCGAAACAACTCAGGATGCTATGCGAAATGTTAGATCTTGACAAGAGAGGTTCGTACACAAACATTATTACCCAAAAATGTGCAAAATGAATTTTGAAATGTATGTTTTATAACAATGATATTGTTCATCCGTCAGTAATGATTTTTTGTTGGTGATGCTTTAGTATTAGTACTTATATTCTGTGTTACTGTCCCCAGGCGGTCCAACAGAGTTGGCAACTAGAGTGATCGGTTTCCTGGTCCTACCCAAAAATTGTTCCCCTCATTCGAGAGGCGCAGTTAAAGAAAGACCTATTTCCGATGATGCCAAAACCCCGGGAGGCCGGCCGCGAAGAAATGCTGCTATTAAAGTTCACAACAGAGGTAACTCAATCGCACGATTCAATATGATACAATTCATCATAATTAAAAAAAAACGTCGAATATCTTACGTGTATGATATCATCATTTTTAGGTTATTCGGATGAAGAGTACGAGACTGACCCGGAAACAAAGGTGCGTGGTCCTAAGGTAGCTCGGGGAGATGAATCAGGAGATTCAGACGTAAGTGTACGAACCGTATCAATATTCTAACTTTTTTTAAACTTAAGTGTTATTAATCTTTCGGTTACCACAGTATTTTGGAAATATGCGCAACATTTGTCTGGTAGCCCAACTATAACTGTACTCCATCTGTTTAACTTCCTTAACTTCTCAAGTCAGTTAGAAAATAGGCTGATAAAGCAAGAGCTGAATTATAATAGCAGCACTGTCAGTAAGTGTCGTCAGCAGAACATATGGATGCTCTTCAAATACCTTAATCTGCATGGAGCAATCAAATCATCTGTATTTTTCTTCTTTTCTTATTCATTAAAAATTGAAACAAACTAAAAATGACTTTTTCACTATCAAACGCAAAAAGAATTGAATTGCTATTAAATTGTGGTAGCCCAAAGATTAAGGAATCTACAATACTTTTCATTAGCCCTGTTGACTAATTCAACTAGATATAGTAATTATAACTGCTGAAAGCCAATGCCAGATTCAACAAAAAAGACATTTGCTTCACTTCAGATCACTAAAAAAAATAGTATAGTGAATTTCCCTGGATGGTGAGACACTCGACACGGACTATTTTTCTCCAAATTCTAACCTGCAGTGCATAAGTTATTAGAGTCTTCAACTTGAGGCATTATTAATAAATTATGTGTAATTAATTGTGTAGTTGGAATCTTCATCAGGGTTTTTGAAGATAAAATAATGAATTACAATTTGTAGAGCATATCATCGCTTTACTGTTATGATTGAACCTGTATATTAGAATATATTGTATAATAAAACAATTTATTTGGGTAGGCATAAAGTCATCATATTTACTTTTAAGGTGTTAACTGTCAATTCTTGGCGGAAGACATTATATTTAAAAAAATAAAACACAAGTCCTTTGTACTACTTCCACATATTTATAATGATCTGGACCGGTTTCGCTCATCACGAGTATTATCAACCGATAAAAATACAAACATAACAGGCTCATATATATAAAATTGAGTGTAAAAATGAAGGTATATAAAACTGAGGGTTCATGAACTAAGACAAGAAAATACTGATTAGCAAACAAATTATACATAAATCAAATAAAAGAGTCTACAATTAAAATGTTATGGACCTCTTACAAATCAATAAATACTAATCTGAAATCACAAATATAGCTACATTAAAATTCCATTTAGCTATATTTGTGTAGCTTTAATTTAGCTATATTTGTGTAGCTTTAATTTAATTTAATGTAGCTATATTTGTGATTTCAGATTAGTATTTATTGATTTGTAAGAGGTCCATAACATTTTAATTGTAGACTCTTTTATTTGATTTATGTATAATTTGTTTGCTAATCAGTATTTTCTTGTCTTAGTTCATGAACCCTCAGTTTTATATACCTTCATTTTTACACTCAATTTTATATATATGAGCCTGTTATGTTTGTATTTTTATCGGTTGATAATACTCGTGATGAGCGAAACCGGTCCTGATCATTATAAATATGTGCAAGTAGTACAAAGGAATTGTGTTTTATTTTTTAAAATCATCATACTTAATTGAGAATAAATACATAATACAACAACTCGAGGAAAATCCACTATTAATATGCACTTATTGGATTTTAGTTGTAAGCCAAAAATATTTGTCAAATTTATAGCATGACAACTAATTGAATTCTTGTTTCAGCAACATCATCTTACTCATAATAATAAATTTCTTGTCTATGTTGTAAAAAATTAGTTTTTCTAATACGAGGTTTAGTCAGAACAGACATAATGTAGTAATATAACATAATAACCACATTTATACAAGTATCGTCGATTCCATTGCAAAATCTCAATTTTTTAGGTGAGCATAAAAACAGTTTAAAAAAATAGCTACCGAAATAAAACCATAATTTTTATCAGTTGTGTTATTTTGCATGCAGGTAAAGGCAATTTTTGTAGCATTAATACAAAAAAGTCAAAAATGCATATTTTGTAGATATACAATTTTGCAATGGAAGCGTCTATTTGCTAGAGTATCGCTTTAGAACTTTTTTCTACACTGATATGCTTTGTGTATAATACAGAGCGTGTCAGTGAATTAATATGTACGGATCCCGTGATCCTACAGCGGGACCCTAGAGCCTGAGTGCGGAGTTATAAAGGGGCAACTTTGTTACTAACATCTAATTTTTGATGCAAAGTAAATCTTACGATAATGTGTTTAAATGAAACGATGTTAATTATCCTTGCATAATTTGATCCTCGTGCTGATCCATCATTTCAGTATTTGTACAATGTTTTCAATTGTAAATGTAAAGAACCATTATCAAATTAATTATTGTCAAATGATTTATACTTTTGCTGAAAGTGCAACATTTTGTTTATTGTTACAATTATTAGAATCATGTAAATATATTTGTAAGTGCAGCTATCGTGTAAAATCAACTTTTTTTGCTCTCGTTGAAAACTTAGTGTTGTGTAATTATACATCTACTTTTCAATTCCGATTCAGACACCAGATGAATAATGATAAACTGCATTTTTCGACACTAAACAAATACTTGAGTGTTTCGTTGATGACAATCGTTGTTATTTTGTCGTATGATAAATGTGAAGCGGTGTAAGTGTTCAGTTTCCATCCCATTTGTAGGTGCATTGCATCAAGTGTTATCGCATCATTCAAGGTAATATTATCAAACTTCATGTAATACCGTGCCATCTATCATAAATTCTTGAAACATTTTAACTCATATTCAAATATTATATTTTAGTGCTTATCAAAATACTAACGATTGAATTTTTTTTGTCTTGCAGGGTTCATACAATCCGAGCGGATCGGGCCAGGAGGCGGATTCAGATTTCGATCCTGCGGGAGGAGAGGCAGGCGGAGTAGTTCGCAAAAGGCGAGCCCCCGTTCGACGCAGCGGAGGTGGAAAGAAATCCAAAGGAGGCCGAGGGAGACCCAAAGCCTCCGCCAAGGGAGGCAAGAAATCTAAGGTATGATACAAAAGACGGTTATCAAATATTCCTCGTTATAATAGGATTGTGAATATCAACTGCGCACATACCACCCATGTGGCATTATTATACAGAAATGTATATCTGTAATTCAATTTGAATTCTTATTTTAAGAGTTGCTGAAATATGAACTCGTTTCAATTGTTTTCTCAAAACGGTTTCATTAATTAGGCTCCCACACCTGCGAAGCGCGGCAGAGGAAAGAAACCTCAATCGGAATCCGAAGACGAGAGCGAAAGTGAAAGCGGATCAGAGCAAGAGAGTGAATCCGATGCGCAGGATTCAGATGTCAGTATACATGTTCATTTTTGTTTACTACACTTATTTCCCAGTTATTGTTTTATTTATTTAATTTTACACCATACACTTGGACAACATTTGAAAACTTGGACACTATCCACAAATTAGTCTGCCAAAATCTTTCCACTTTGCCAGTTGGTAAGTATAAAGTCCCGAATACATCTTCAATGCTTTATTCTTAACTGGTGATTCACCTCATTGTTTCAACAGCCATATATCTAAAATTGTAATCTTTTGTACGAATTTAAATAACACCAACTTTCTCTTTTGCCTTATTACAAATTTTAATTGAACACTTTCACAAGCCCTATTTTATAATGCAACCGTCTCTTGTTTTTAATCTGTAATTTTGTTTTTGTGCATTCCTAGGGCCTTAACATCAAAAAGTGTTGATTGTGATACAGAAAATTATACCAATGTTTTTAACTTATTCAATATCAATATTTTTATATCAAACTGAAAATAGTAATTGATTAACTCTTTATGATGTGAGGTCCTCAATACGTTGCTTTCTTAGACCGATTTATAAAAAACATGCTGTCATTGAACTGCATTATTACTCCGAAAAAGTTTACATAATATTTTGTATTTTGATTCATCGCTACGTGATGAGGAATGAAATTTGAAGTAATGATGCGGTTCTTCAGCGTTTTTGGTGGATCCGTCCGGGTAACGTTATAAAATGTTTGATCTGAATGTGATTGTGGGATGTGGGTAACGCAGCCTCTGACACAGGAGCCGGCCAGCAAGAGAGGTCGCGCGGCTGTCACGCCTCAAGGTCGCGGACGCAAACCTGCTCCCACGCCCGTGAAGAATAACAAGGCGGCTGCCGTTGCCGCTAAAAGGAAAGCACCACCTCCTCCCCCTGGTCAGTTGACAAAATATCTAACATACATTTCACTATTGTCGCAGTTACATTTGTTTTTTGTATACAACCTTTTAATATTGTGTGACTAGTCTTCTATACTTAACCTGACCCGGAGATAGTATTGGATATTTTTTTTCCATAAAAATGAATTGTTTTTCGCAGAATAGATTGGTAGGAAAACGAGTGAAAATATTTGAAGTTTTAATAAAGAATTTAAAACTTTTGAAAACTAGTGCTGTTTTGAAACAATCACTTGAGATTATTTATTTCCCTTTTTCTTCGACGACTGCTTAATTCGAATGAGACTTTTGCAAGTGAACTGCTAGAACTGATGGTCATTTTGATACAAACATTGTCGAGTGATATACAGTGAGCAAATATAGTTACAAAAATATAAAAATAACTTGGATATTTTAAAAGCACGGTTTTTTACATGACAATGGATAGTAAATTAACACGTATTTAGTGTGTTGGTATTAAAACTGAAGTTCTCAATATGTTTATTTTATCTCTTTACATTGTAATTCAGCCAAAAAGAAACCGGGACCGGCTTCCAAAGGCAAACCTCCAGCAAAAGTTGCACCGGCCGCCAGCGGTAAGAAAAAGAAAGCCGCATCATCTTCAGACGACGAATCGGCCGAGGGATCCGAAGAAGAAGGGTCTGAAGAAGAAGAGGAAGGAAGCTCAGAAGGAAGCGAAGAGGAAGATCAGCCTTTGACTTCGCAACCGCCTGCTAAGAAAGGCAAACATCCACCGTCGGTGAGTATACTTTACTCGTTTCTTTTCTATGATGCAATTTATCAATTGATATGTTTTTGCCTTGGCGTCTTCAATTTATCTCGTTGGTTATTTGCAATGTGTTGTTGATTGCAAAACTAACTTGTTATCTGGAAAAGTACAAAGCTTGCAGATTATCTGTGAGTGTGGCACACTGACTGATGAACCTGATCAATTAATGCGTGTTTTTTCCTCACAGGATGACGAAATCAAGAAGTACGTTAAGCAAATCTTGGAAGGAGCCAACCTGGAGGAGATCACAATGAAGACAGTTTGCAAACAAGTGTACAGCCACTATCCTGACTTTGATCTTGCGCACAAGAAAGATTTCATCAAGGCAACTGTCAAATCGGTAAGCGATTCGTTATACGCACAATGATTTATAGTCTGATATTTTTTGCAACATTACTTTCCAGAATGTATTTCCTGATCAAAAAGACCTTTTTTTTTTTAAGTTTATTGGGAGGCATTCGTTAGCTTTTTGACTCTTTCTGTTATTATTCACAGGGAATCATTCTATTGAATATAAAAAGAGAATTAATTTCTCATAAACATATTCTTTAAATGAGGCTATTAATTATGAATTCCACTTATCACACTCATTGGAAAATAGCAAAAACCTTTAACCGTGTTTTTGTTAAGTACTTTCTTATAATTTTGAAATAATATTTTACATCATGAAAACTAACATAGTTTACCACAGAATTGATGCTAACCGTTATTTTGTGAATATTCTCAGTTCAACTGTGTGTGTAAATATTTAGAATATGCGGAGTCATCTCAAAACGATTCCAACGAACTCTATCTACTTAATCGTCCGAACAATGTTTTCTTTTTTGAAATAGATAGTAATATTGTATATATTTGAGATTAGCAGGTACTACTAATTGTATGTTAAAAATGTATGGTTAAAAACATAGACCATGATTACTAGACAAAGGTATGAAAGTGAGGTCATCACACAATTCGCCTTTGTAAGCTACTTATTAACGTTACATTTTAATGGAGGTTGACAATCATTATTGTTATTTCTACTCTTGAGACATTTGCCTCAATTCTGAACTATTTATTTCCCAAAACTATGTATACTTGTTATCGTGTATTCAGTGGCCAAAGAAGATCTTGTTTTATTATATTGTGATATTGTTTCTTAAAAGTTTTTTTTTGTAGAGTAGATTTAGTTTTGCTGCCGTTATTTAACCATGTCTCAATTCTCATGCCAAATAATAACCGATCAGGTCTATGTTTTCAGCTATTATTATTTTTTATCTTAGCCTTTGTTAACAAATTTTGTTTCACCTCCGCGTGCTGGTTATATGAAAATATATTTTTAATCGATTAGTTTGATTATGCACTCCGTGTTTTAATTTTGTTTTTGTTTTTTTTTTGTTTTCAGTGTATTTAAAGTATAAGTGTGGAACGGAGACGAAAATGTTTGGCAACAGAGAGTTTAAATTTGAGAAATTTAATATTAAAAAAAAAAACTGCAATTGACAGCCCAAACCTTAAGGTACACACCGACGTTTATAGACGATCAAATACTAAACAATTAGAACCTATGAACGTTTCCTGTGGTTTTTGGTCTATAACGCAACGCTTTATTGCCTAATAATTACAGCACCTTTTCAGAGAGGGAAGATTAATGAAGAAATTGTATTGCCTTTAAAATCCAAAATTAAATCTACCAATAATAAACGCCTGCGATACTTATACTTTTCAATAATATCACTATAAATACATTATCTTGTTTTTATACATTTTTAATTTATTCACAAATAAATTTACAAGTCATATAAGAAATTCATTCAACCAGCTAAAATGGCAAGTCTATTTTAATTGTTTTATCTTAATCTTGCGAATCATAATTTTTTAATCTTCCATTGTCTGTTGAGTATTGTTACAATGCTATACTAACTTTTCTGAATAACTCTCAATTAACAAACGGTCTCTCCTTGTTGCTTGTATCATATTACATTATTATTATTTTTAATATCATATATATAAAAAAAAATGAATATATTCAAATATTCAATTGGAATCCATATGGGTGACTGTTATATCGTCATTGTTCTGGAAGAAGACACTTTGAAGTTTGTCAAATGCTTAAAATGCTTAAAATGCTATATCTCTTTCATTTTGTTTGGTTGTACAAAACTATTTTTAAGTAAAAGTATAATTTATAAAAATAAGTGTGTTCTCCCACAAAATTGAAATATGAAATATTTTGCTATAATTAACTCAGTTGTCGGTGTCCGTGGCGCAGCTGGTAGCGTCGCTGACTACGGTTACGGATGTCTCGGGTTCAATTCCCGGTGCGGACGGTTTTCATAGATTGATCTTTCAATCGATTTATGGATTTCTGTTCGTAGTCTGAGTCCTCCCTCCCACCAATCCCATCCTCACGGGCGTAACGAGAGCGATTATCTAACCACTAGTCCTGTCATAGCCCTATCCTTCTATCCCTACTCTCTTCGAAAAAAAAAAAAAAAAGAGAGGTTAAGTAACTGAGTGACAAACAGTTCTCGTAGAAAAAATTCTGTCAAGAGACCATATGCTCCACATAGGGAGTGGACATGGGAAAAAAAAAATAATTAACTCAATATGTCATTTTTCGTTTTAGTGTATTCTTCCAGAACAACGACGATATTGTGTTTTTCCTGTAAAGTAAATCATTGACATGACTTCAAAAGGAATTTCGATACTATTTTACAATAAATTTTCAATAGTTTGAAATGTAAAGAATAAGTTTTTAGTATACTGGATACCTGCTTAACTTGCACGTTTCAAGAGTTCCAAAGAAATCTGTCTCAACTAACATTTAACTCTTTGAGCGGTATTGCCGCATGATTGCATCCTTTATTGCTTTCCCTGCTTCGTAATTTCAATTAAATTGTCTTTCTTCTTCATGCATAGATTTATCGCATTCAGGTATATTTATTTACTGTATTGAGAAAATGTTGTTGATTTACTGTCAACTGATAACTGCATGTCACAGTTCAGTTTGATTTGCTGGCTTACTGGCTATCCTGACGCGGTTTTACTCAATCTGTCTAGACGGGACATACGTCTTTCATATTTACAATTGCTTGTTTAATTTTCTGACCTGTGTCGGCATATATATATATTTTATATTTAGTTATTTTAATTAGGGCTAGGGTTTTGTTTTTAATATCTATCTTTAACAACACTG
The DNA here is from genome assembly GCA_022494535.1 of Himalopsyche phryganea. NCBI lineage: Eukaryota > Metazoa > Arthropoda > Insecta > Trichoptera > Rhyacophilidae > Himalopsyche > Himalopsyche phryganea. Next base: position 361,786 of record JAGVSL010000133.1, on the reverse strand, counting down.
AGACATTACTTGCTACTTAATAATTAATTAGTGCCAAAATTTCACTTGACACTTATTTCTCTGTCATGTACACTGTCATTTTGCGAAAATCGTTAATCATTTTCCGTTGTCTAAAAAATATGAAACGTAGAAATATTTTTTTTTTCTTTTAATAAATTGCACTTTCAAAGTATTTGTTTATTTTATTGCACTTTTGTAAAATAGTAAAGCTTTCAAGCCTGTCGAGCAAAGAGTTGACACCTGTTTCCAGAAATGCTTTTATTTACTTTACGCCGTGACTAGATTAGGGTTTATTGTAGGTTATCGAGATTTAATATCTGAAACTAAATCGTACAACAAAGTATTTTTAAGGAAGTGATCGTGATGACCGTATAACGGTTCCATACAATTTTTTGAAATGTACAGACAAGTTCGTTTTTTTGCACCTTTTCCGACTGATATTAAAGTAGAATTATTATGAATATATTTTTATAAAAAAATAGGGCAACAAGTAATTCTATTATCTTAGAATGTGCTTGACAACAAACCCATAATTATGTAGCGAGGAATGGTCTGTTGGACTATCTTCAATATCTGGTTTTCTTGAATTTGGTTGTTCAGTTGTTGCCGTTTTATTTTATTGATTTTTTTTGTTTTTTTGCAGTTAATATCATCATGAGCTGTCTAAACATATTCGTGCATTTCACCTATCGACTTTGGATCACCCCCGGCCGACAGTCGACAGCAAAAAACAAAAAATTTAAAAAAATATGCATAAAATAAATTTAACAAACACATTCATTAGAAAACTTAAGTCTAGGTTTAAGTGTAATCTATCTACCTTATTATATTACATAGATATAATGATGAATGACTCTTTGACAGTTAAGTAGTGTGACATGAAGTAAAAATCGGAAATTTTAAAAAGATTTTTATACCGTCGTTCTACTTGTGACTTTCAATTCGCGGGGACTACTGGAATATCTATCGTGGGAATCTTGCATCACTCGAATTTTTTTTAATTATTATTATGATTGCCGCATCGTGTTTCTTTTTCGGTTGCTAATATTAGTAGATATCTTACTATCGTTAAAATGACATGAAAACATTGTACCATGAGGTTACTGAAAGTTATACCGGAAACGCATCTTCAAAATATTGTTAAGCGATTGTTTGATTTAAATTTAAAGAACCAAGTTTTCAAGATAGCTTCATGTATAATGAATTAAATTTACAATCAAACATAAACAATATCAGTAACTATCTATGAAATATAGTTTTTATTACATTTCTAAATAATGAAAGAATGCCGATTTTAATAAAATTCGGTCTACTGTTACTTGTTCAGCTGTGTAATTATGTTAGTGAGTGGTTTTTACCCGTGCGCGGTGATAATTTTTTAATTAAAACAATCTGAATCTCGACAAACGAAACTTCCATATGCATAGTGTGTAAATATATTCTCAATGATTTCTCATATCTGTGTTGAAAGTTTTAATTTAAAATCGCTCAAATCAAATCGATTGTAAAAATATACAAATCGTTATGTTGTTTTCTTTGCGACATATTTTGAAATGCTTTTTTGAGTTTACAGAATCAAACTGTTTTATTTTTAACTTCCTCAAACCTCATGGAGTTTTTCAACTATGTATTATTATATAAGTATATCAGAATTCCTTTAAATTCATCCACAATATTGATAAATACTATAATATTATTCCTCTTTTGCCATAGTTTTTTTTAGTGTTGAAGTTTTTTTTTGACTGCGAATGTCATTTAAAAATAGTTCTGTATTTTAAACCATCTCGAATACATGTGAAAAATTTAACACTCGCAAGTGTCAATTGACATTTTAAGAAGCTGGCATAATAATAAAATGTACTGTAGCAAACACGCAATGAATTGGACAACTAGATAAACAACTGATTGCATTTAATGTTTAAAAAAAAAAACTAAATTACTCTTATATGTGCAACCTTTTGATATCATTTTTATTGTATATGAGAATTATAAATTATTTTTGTAATTTATTTTTTAAATATTTGCGTAATGGATATTGTTTCTCTGTTTTACTAATTAATATTGTGAAAAATGTATTCGGAGCGTGTCACGCCATTCGTTTTGTATTCCTACTTGTTATGATTTGTGAATAAATTTAAATAAATCATAATTTCACGGTTAGTTGTAACCTAAAAGTACTTAATTGTTTTATTGAAAATCAATAGAGATGTCGGAGGATGATTATTTCCAGAATATATCGCCTACCGTAAATCCTAACACCATTGGTATGTGACATGCATTTTGGCTGTTTTCGTGCTTTTAAGAGTTTGAAACAACAGTTGAAGTAAATTTTTGTTAACTGTAAAGGAGCTGAAAGGTAAAACTTATTTTATGGATGTCAGTTATGGAGATAAATAAAATTAAAGTTCTAAGGAATGCCTGCAATTTATATTATTAACCATTTGTTTTTCAATTATGTTTGATTGTGAACATCCAAATCCTGTAGACTTTAGTTTCAAGTAAAAATTCTACATTTTAACATGAGTCAGATAGAATCTCAATTATGCCTAATCAATATTGATTTCAAAATAAACAATCGGCAACGACGATTGATGTAAGATTGTGAATTGTCATTTAGAAAAGTCCACTGAAAAATATAGTGTCAATTTTGTTTCCATCCATAACTGTAAATGAAAAAGCCAACATCTGTAGTAATATAAAAGGATTAATGAGTGAATGTTTTGTAATATAAATTAATAAGCTATTTGAAAGAATGGTGATTGAAGTATATCATGAAGGGTTAGTCTTTTTGTGCCCCTGAAAGTCGTCCGCTTACATACTCTGAAATGGCCGAAAGAGAAATTAGTATTTAAAATTTGATTATATACTTAACCAATGTCAAATCAGCATAGATTAACATTGGATCTCTGTTATTTAAATGCTAACCTTTGAGAAGACTAATTATTTCTTTTGTTAACAAATGAAGAAGTTAACAGTTTCCACATTGACCATAAAAGTGGGAACTTTTGTCATTTTGCATAAGAACTTCTGTATTTCATTTACGCATAACAATTGTGTAAATCTTTATTTTGAGATTTAATTTAATTGCCTATAAAGACTATGTTCAATTTTTTATTGGTTAAATATATAATACAAGAAAACTGATTTTTATGATAGTCAAACTGTCGACAGTTTCAGTGCTGCTATAACCAATAGAGAACCCTCCCTCGGTTATCACGTTGAGGATTAGCTTTGTGGCTTATTTTGGTTGCAAGTTGTAAAAATAATACAAGGTTTTGACCTAACTTATAAAACTGAGAAAATCTGGATTAATTAGGAATTGAGCTATACTAGAAATACCATCTCAAAATATGAAGAGAATATAATTCAATGCCACAGTACAGGTTGAAGTGCAAATGATTTTAAAATTCAATCATACTACTGTCATCAAGTGGTGAAAGCTGGAACTAGGAAAACATATTTGTATATAAATAAGTATTCCTCCACATAAGATGGGGTTCTGTTCTGGTACTTTTATCATAGTGTTAAGTACCATCAAAGAATTGTAACAATACATTTATGTATACAAATTGGCATAAACTGTATTTTGTTCGTAAGGAATTCCTGAAATCCCTCATAATGCACGACTCATGAATACAAAATATTTAGTTGATTAGTAATTACTTCTTCATTTAAAAATTATTGCATAATATTTATGGCACACACTAAGTAATGAATGCTTTTGAAATTAGTGCCTCTCATAAATTATAATAGCATTGTTTACTATATCATAGTTATGGATTATATTATTATTTGTTTTGTTTAGGTGGTGTATAAATTTCTTTTTTAATCGTAAGTAATATCCCATTGTTTGAAAGTTACAAGTGAAAATGGTATGTTGCTAGTGGAAAATTTTATGTATATGATGACGAATTTCGACTACTGCGAATTTTAAAAACAAAAAACAGGATTAATACAATGGACTGTATTTTGCAGGCTGCCAACTCTCTGTAAAGAGAATTAAATAAAATATATTAACTATTCGGCCAATTGCACATGTAATGTTAAAAATAAGAATAATTTGTGAATGGATGAATGTATTTTTTTACAAACTGATCAATGTATTTTATTATGACTTGGAATCTGCTTAATTTGAATAGGTCTAGTTTTTCAATATGTTTTAAATAGAAAAATAAATCATTAGTGTTGATAATTAGGGTGCTGATTGGATGGCAATGTAATTATTGATAAATAATAGCTAAAAATAGAGAATGTGACGCTGATCTTTCTGTCGATAAATGTGAAATAAATCTATTATAGCGAGTCAAGTGTTTGAAATCGAACATAATTAGTTTTATTAATTTGCTGTATTATTTCATGTCATAATTCTGTGATAGATTTAAATAATTCAGGGCTCTTAATGGTGCTTATCAGAACCGAAGTTGTTCTACGAGATCCAAAAAAACAGGTGTAGCGAGAGTCCTGTTCTAGCCCCATCCCTCTATCTTAAAGCTGGAAGGCTCTCGAAAATAACTGCAATATCTGGAAATGTCACTGAGTAAGACGATAAATCAAGATTGCATAAGTTTATAATTCTTATCTGCCTGTCAAAGTATTTGTACAACATACCTTAATACACTCATGGTTATTCATCTCACTCAATCAAGTTAACGTGTGAATAACATTAACCGCTCTTGATAAATTTACAATGAGAATCTTTTTGCCATGTTTATGGTAACTAATCTATGTTGTTGCCTAACGCCGAATGTCAAATAATCGCAGTAGCACAGTTTGTTAATACGAATCTAGGAGTGAGATATCGGGTGTACTGAAAGAATCAGCGAAGCCTTTATACCTTTTGCAATTAAGTGGTTGAACACATTTTTATATCTACGACACAGTAATTATCAAAAATAATTTACATATTCATCCAATGCATTCGGGAGTTGGCAGCAAGTGCTTTGTAGATTATTATGAATTTGATTCTTCATATTGTGTGCGGGATGAAACATTTTTGGTTTGAATTTCAACTTGTTACGGTTGTGTTCAACGAGCTAGTATAAAGAAATATTGTTTGTTTCCATTTTATATTGTAGCGGTAAAATCTACCAAGATTAATTATTACAAAAGATCACTTGTTCTATTCGTCAATGTCAATCAATGTGTTGTTTTTTTAAAGGCATTGTCGAGCCGCGACGGAACTGCGGCAATTGTTTTAGAATTCAATACAAGTCTTACACTCGTATGAGACAATCAGTGTTTTATTTTAACCTTTCCTCCACCCTCCTCGTTGTGGTTTAAGATGTCCATAAAGTTGACTTGAGGAAGAAGAGTAGAACCATTAGAAGCATTGTGTTCATAGTAATTCGTGTACCTGTAAATATACAATTGATTCGCTTAAAACATTTTAACGGTGATTGTGCACTATTATCAGCATACTTACCATTACCATTAATTTACTAATACATGTGCAAAAACTTGCAGCCACGTGTTAAATCCTTTCTGACCGTTCTGAAGTAGTAGTACCTGCAGTAAATGCTGTTTTTGTGATAATAACTTATATCGGTTCTCATAAGATAGTTAATAGGAAATATTCAACAAATCATGGCGGGTATACTTTATCCAATGATAATTACCAGACTATAAACTGTAAAAATACCCGATAGAAGATAGAGAAAGATAAGAAATAATCAAATTATTAGCCAGAACAGTGTAGGCATGGAATGTATTCTTAGCCTCATGGCGTGGTTGAAGTACTCGCCTTTTGTCTATAAACAAATATTACTATGCTATATATATCTGGCATGATTGAAATACCCTAATAGCGTAGCATAAAACTGCAGATGCACGTGTTAAATGAGAGATGATAAGGAATACATAGGCGCCATATGCCTATAACTACGTTATAGGCATAGCAAATTTATAAATAAAATACAAAATGCGGGTAATAAAGCATATTTAATATATAAACAATTTACCACGATTACAAGACCAAAGAAGAAAGTTTAAACACGTGTCTAACTTATAATGAATTTACGGGTTATTGTCACAAACACACGGGATGACCACAGCCAACTTAATTACGATAAAACATAGTTACACAAGACGAAATAATAATAAGATGATACAAGTTTTAATTTGCTAGAATCCTGGCCGGATTCATGATGTCCATACATTTGGTACCAAGTGACTTTCAGACCTCCATCGCAGCTTAGAAGTATATTGGTATACATCCTCTACGTAAGTATAGTTTTCTATGTTGTGAGGGCTTCCATCCTCTTCCTCGTCTGGCGCATAGATAATATACTACAGTCTGGCGTCACTTTATTAATAGTATATTACTTTATGGTGTCAATTATTAGTATATTATCTATGGTGCCAATTTCGTATATCGAACGCGTTGTAAGATCGGTTCCGCTTCCTTGGCCAGTCGTCATTCTATTGGTTGAATCCTATTCTGTGTCAACGACACCTGATTGGTCGAGGCGCGCTCGTTTTTGTTTATAATGTTGCTACTGCTCAGATACAATAAATATTCTTTCCATTTGAATAGGAAAAATAAATACCGTCTTTTTCCGAAAATAAGACACTGTCTTACTTTATTTTTTAGTCCAAAATACGTGTTAGGGCTTATTATCGGGGGAGGGCTTAATTTTCAAGTACAGTAAGTTGATTTAAACATTTTTGTTTAATATTTATTTGTATATAGGAATTTTACATTTATTACTTTTAATTTAAGTAATATATGTACATTTAGGTATATGTTTATCATCGGCGTGTGGTGGACTTATCACTATCTCTATCGCACAAGCTAATTTGGATATGAGCAAGAAGGATACAAGAGCATGCGCCGCATGCCCTTGCATCTCGCTTGCACCTTCACTTTTCATGTGATTGAGCGAGAAAGAGATAAAACCACCGCATGCGCCTGATGTTTATGTATATTTAAATTACTGTCCTCTCATCTTCTTCTGGAACATCGTCATAATTTATCAAATTTTGAATTACGTTCTGATTTTCCTCTAAATCAATTTCCTGTTAACCATTGGCCCAAATCTTTCATGCCCTGCCTTATATTTTTAGGTAGGTAAATTCTACACTCTAGATTCCAGGAATTAATTCCGGCACCTGCGAGTGCATTGCTTGTAACGAACTGTAAATGTAAACCAGGTATTTATCGGATTTTTTTGTTCCCAACTGTGCAATTCTCGGAAATATTAAGCCAGCAAGAGGTATTAAACTCAACAGCATTTTTTAACGAGTTATATTTTTCACATTATTTTAACTAGGACTTATTTTCAGAGGATGTCTTATTTTCGGAAAAAGACGATAGTGTGATGTTATAGGTGCATTACAGTTGATATAATATTGTTTATTTAATTTTGTAGATGCATCCAATGAGTATTTAGGGCATCATTTTCTAATCATCTATAAAAGTGAATTCGTTTTAAAATGTTAGGACGTGTAATGGATAAAATAATGGGGCCAGATTGTAAAATACAGCAGTTGGGAGAAATAAATAAAATCTGACATTAATTTTACAAAATTTATTTTCTAACACTTAGTTTATTAACATTCATTATTTTAAAATAAGTTATAATATTTCATTAACATTGACTCGAAAATAAATTAAATGCACAACAAACGGAATTGAATTTACAAAGTCACAGAGCTTTGAAACACTTTTTGGTCTGGCTGAGTTTGTTGAGGAACGAAGGTCACAACACTGATCCGATTAGCAAGAATATCCACGTTTTATATTGTGATTTGAAATTTTGAGAGATTATCGAAAAAATGCATTTCTATTACTAATTAGACAATTTTGAAACTTGGGTTTCTTTTATTTAGTAAACACAGTTGAAAGAGTGAATAAAACAAACTGTATTTGTGCAAGCGCTTGTCAGGGATATCACCTGCAATAAGATAAATGTACTTCTATCAGGCTTTGTAGAACATAATGTCATCTTTTTCTGCAACCTACTTATAGATGTATAAATATAAATTCCTTCGCCATTGCAAGAGCATCATTTTGGAGACGTGTCATTTATGGTATACTATAAAACAGATTTTGAAATTATAAAAAGTATTTTAAAATTATAATTTGGTCTTGAAAATGTTATTGATAATGCCTCAGATGTTCCAAAATTATTTGTATTTATGTGTCCATCGGAATGTGATAGATGTCTGATTAATGGTTTATTGAAATTTAAATAAATGTATTTAAAATAACAAAATGTTACTTAAATTTATCATGAACCAATTTACTAAGTAATTCGTTAAAGTTTTAACATATCTACATTTTTTAAATACAAAATGTATTTTGATGTTTTTATTCACAAGTACAACTACGTTTTAAAATACTTTTTTTTGACACAAATTCTTTCTTCCACATATTTTTTATTTTATTTAAATAGCATGCTACACTTTCCACTATCTCTAATAATATATTAACAGTAGTAATAAGATAAGAGTCCAGCTCTTCATAAATTATAACTATTTCACATAATGTCTAATGAACAATATTCTTAGGAATAATTCCATTACATTTTTATATTTAGACATATATATTCAGTTTATTTTTATATGGCAAAAAATAAAGACTCATAATCAGAAAGTCTCTTAAAATGAAAAAATTTTCTAAAATACAATTACATTGAATAATATTTTTAACATGAAACAATTTATCTTGAAAGAAGTTTAGCATAAATTTAATCTAAATATAAAATCATAATGCTGACATTTCAAGAAATAATGATAAAAAGAAGAATTATAATTTATCTGTTCAAAAGTTATTGATTCATTTAATTCAAAGGATTTCCTATAGTAGTACCAACGTTACGTGGCCGCCTCCGAATTTGGAACTCGAATTGTCGTCTAGAATAAATTTCTCCAATTGCCATTGTTATGCAAAATAAATATCTTGTCTACTTTTAATAACCGTCACTAAAATATAAATTTTGGAATTTATTAAAATTTCAGTTTTGGTTGAGTATGGCAACATTCCTAACGCAACGGTGGCATCCTCACTAACGGCCAAGTTAAATTGGTACATCTATAGCATTTGTTATTTCATTTTATGGAAACGTTCGGTCATAACACGGCTTATTAACAGATAAACAATTATTTTATCTTCAACAAATAAACATGAAAGTCATTTATTATCAATCATCCATTTTTAAATGAATTAAATATTATGACTACGAAATAGTTTATACTTGATTTTCAATTGGTATAAAGCTGAATTTGTAGACTAAAAACCGAATATAAGTAGCAGGGGTTGGTCCCATTTTAAAAAGAAATAAAAATAACTCACATAGGCTAGAAAACTATTAACTATTTAAATGATTACAGTCACATAGAAAGGAAGCATTCAATTAATTATAAAACAGTTCACAAATATATATAACAAACTATTTCCTTAAAATAGAGCTTATTTATTTTATTATAGTCAATTCTAACAGATATATTTGAAGCAAACAGTAGTTTAGTAAGTTTTGTTAATAATACAATAGTCCAAAGCATTATACTTTAGAACAGAGATTTTTTTCCAAAATTGTGTAGAGATTATTCTAGGCCATTTAAGAAATTAATATCTCGGTCATATTTCATCGCATTTCACCTACTAAGCATCACACTTGACAATACATTATTACACTCCCGTAAATACATCTAATGCATATCTGTACAATAGAAGAAATAACTGCTGAAATATTATAGTATAGGTAGCATATATTTTATATTATCGATAGATTTAAGATATCAGTTGAGTTGTCTTTTTAGTCTCCGGCTCTGCTTTATTCAGTCAAAGGTCTTGAAAATACTGCCTCATGGTTGACGCGAGATGAAACAATCAATGGGTATCAAATGTGACAGTTTGTATTTGTAGGGATTGAAAAAGTGCAGTCAGTGCTTTATAGAATCAGCCTATTACAACATATAAATAATATAGAAATGAAAATCAGAAGTTGAGACATTCTTTTCAAAATACAACTTGTCTATTAGTCCTAATCTTGAGAAACATGAAAAAATCTCTCATTCATAATTTAGCATATTCGATACCTCCAACAAATAACACACTTTTAGTCATTTCGCAGGTAAACAAAATGCATGTTTGAAAAATTGGCAATTGTACCTATATGAAATGATTGAAAATGAAATAGTTAAATGTCATAGAATTAAAGCCTGAATAGAAATCAAATATTAGTAAATAAAATTTTAATTAGCTCCCTTGCAAAATTACCAAAAGTGGGTTTAGTTAGTGCTTAATTTGTTGGAGTAGTTGATATATTCAAGAATATTTTACAGTGAATCAAGAAGCTTTAATATTCGCTCTAATTGGAAGGTCATTAGATGCAATATTTCTAAAATTTATTAAATAGTTGAACTTGAATGAAGAGTAAAACTGATTGTTACATTGCAAAGTAGTTACTTAATTGCCACAGACACTGAGCATGTATTGACAACTGAACTGATTGCTTAAAATCGCTTAGGTTAGACCAAGGAAAACGATTTATTAATTAGTTATAATCATACAGTTTTTCAAGTAGCAATATTATTATAAAAATAAAATTAATATTTATGAGAATGAACGTAGCTTAAAGCTCTTAACCATTGTTCCAAAACGCAAAAAATTCATGAGAATTTGAGGTTATTATGAATATACGATAGAATATTATAGTTTATGAGATATTTTGTAATATATATATCGTTAATATTACAATATTTAGTAGTTTTTTATGTTACAATTATTGTCTACAGCTTCACATACAATTATTTATTATACAAACTTAATTTTTACTACTATTCATATTTAAAATTAGCAGTGGCAAGAAAAGTATGTTATTTTTCATTCAAGAAATTTAAACAATCTGAAATTTATATTGTCTATAAAGTTTCCATGAGAGATTGTGAGAAAACGTCATGCATTAATATAAATCGGACGTTATTATTGAACTGGTAGTGGACAATCTTAATCAATGTGAATTAAATAAAATTATACACCCATATGAAGTCAAATTATCTTCTTTTCTAATTATAATAATTGTGTATCGAACAAATCTCCATGCAGTTTTGTTAAAATATTTCTAGGCACACCATATTCTTTCACAATATTTAAACATAGCATAGTTTAATAATACGTGATAACTCAAAACTAGCTCTTATGGTGTATTGTAGTTTTATAGAATGACGAATAGTCACAATATATTGTATTGTGATATTAAAATAAAAAATACAAAGATAAAAAAATCTTGGAATTATGTCAATAAAGCCAGCAATCTTTTGCTGTAGAAATGTAGACACTGAGCAAATTTATTATATTATTAATCACAATATGAATGTTGTCAGACCAAAATTATTTTATTCAACAAAAAGTTTAATAAAATGCCACCACTATTAATTATTATAATAGCTGAAATACAACAGAAATAGTTTATACTTTAATATGTATATGCCAGTGGTTGTTTGTAGGTATAATTTATTGTATTTGGGCTGCAGTATTAAAAGTAATAATAGTCAGCATGTATTGAAAAAACACAATGATACAAGTTTAGTGTATTATTTCATCTCTAAGACTATAAAAGACATGCATAAGAATTGTATGTATATACAAAATTTAAGAATCATGATAATAAAACAGGAACATTCAGTTTAGCCTTTATAGACAAACCACCACTGGTATATGGGATAATAATCATGAATAATAAGGATATTACGATGATATGATTAATGGCAACAGTTACACACTTTCCTATATGAAAATTATTGAACGACAATCTACGAAAATATTTATAATTCTCATCAAGATATAATTTACAATAACTATATGGTTAAAGCATTCATTTTTGATACAATTCATGATCACTTATATATTATTTTTATACTTTATAGCTTATTTTATTATTATTTGGCAATTGAAATGAAATGTTACTTTAAGTACATCTTACGTACTTGGATTATCTTATGAATGTATTTTAATTCTGCAGTTTAATCACACTATGACATTTACATTACTATTACGAATACTAGAAAGAAAAATATTCGGTCATATTTATGCCATATTTAAATTATATAATACAATATGAAATTAAATAATAGGGCTTCAATATTTTTATTTCATGGCATCTGCATATTATTCAGTTATCGTTGAACTAAAAATAATGTAGAATAAAAATAAAAACTTATAATATAGCTGGCTGCTTATTTCAAAACGTAATTAGATAATAATTACATCATTAGGGAATTATATTTGGTTCTGTTTTCATAATAAACAATATGAAGTTACATACAGGATCAAATTGGTTGCTCTCTGACTCATATTTATAAATACAATCATTCAATTATTGTAATATTTTATTAAAAATCAAATTTCTTTGTATCTGTTGATACATTGCCAATCTCAAAGCATATGTTATATGAATTTTTCTTCCACAATAATGTTTAAATAAATACATTTTTAAATAAACACCAATGTAATGTAATGTTCATAGTACATACACTTTATTAAAAATTAATATAACAAATGTTATATTCTCATGTTTCATGTAATGTTAAATGTAATAAAAAACCTTCATTTGTTATCAAAATATGGGTTGCTTTATTTAAACTTAATATCATGATATTACTTAGAAGGAAGAAACATTTTATAAGAATCAAACTCATATTAGAAAGTAAGTTTTAAAATTTATGGCTAATGTAGTGTAAAAAATAGAAGCAAAAAGGTGATACATTAGTAAATTAAGTAAATATTAATCTAGTTGATAGAGCAACATTTTTTAAGGTCTCAATGCCAGGTAAGAACAATGGCGAAGTAGGTAAGTAAAAATAAAATAATAACAGCAATATGGTGATGAACCACCAAAGATAGAAGTTGAGGGAGAATAATGTGTATTTATCAATGTTGATATATTTACAACACGACGCATTATTAGAGACAATTCAATCAAGTTGGCTTTTTTTATTTCTCTGATAATAATTAGGATTGGCGATTTGACAGGTGTCAAATGTCATCTCACTGCTGTGAAGTTAGTTCAATAAAGCAACAAAGGTAGGTTCATAAGTGATAACCATGAAAATAATCAGGCATAAGATTAGATTTACATGACAAGTAGTAATACTTATATGCGAAACTACGCCAAATTCTGTTTTTTAATGATTTTGATATAGGTGGTATTGGAGAATACATCCATGAACTGTTCTGTTGGCTGAAACACAGATTGCTTATACAAAGGAAAATAGGAATCACAAGATAATATACAATATAACGTTGCGTAAAAAAAAATTGCAATAATGTCACCATTGAATAGTATTTCAAATGGCATACCGACTTAATAATGGTGGAAACGAATGCGTTTATTAAAACATTACCCACGACTCATCTTTAATATGGGTTTTTATGGTTGTGCAAATGAATGTAAATATTTAATAATAAAAATGCAAGTGTTTATTTTGATTTTTAAGCAGTAGAATCTGTCATGTTTTTCATAGGTACGCGTTCATTTCATATTTTTTTTACATTGTATTTGCTGGAACGTATTTATACACCGTATCAAAACAGAATTCGATGTACATATTTCAATGTGTCGGCGATTATTATTAACTAATTATGAAGTCACTAGGTATTACAGATTAAAACGAAAAAAAGAACAAGTAAAACATGTTTTCAAACGCACGCAAGACCACAATTCTTTTACCCTTGTCAATCTGAACAAGAATAGACAGTAAAAAAACGTTGAGTCTTCTATAATAGTGCTTGCTTGTACCGATTGTTAAATAATCGCAGTACTTCCACCATTTTCAGCATCGCTACAGGTGTATCAACCGTAAGGCGCAGTAATAGCCCAATTACGTAGAAACCTTGATAATAAAATTCTAATAGAGCGCTGATTCTTCGCTTAGACGTAGAGCCAGTGCTTCCAGGTGAATCGGCTGACCACATTCGTTCGTTTGATCGCTTCGTGCTCTTCAACCGGCGAAATACTTAATGCCACACGCTGGAAACATAAATAACTAATGACATGGATACTGAATACAATTCGTGATTAAATATTAGTATTAATGTTATAAAAATTAATATAGATAATTACACAATAAATGTGGATCGTATTGAATCGTTATTCTACAGTAAGTAATCATTACACTTCAAGAGTATTAAAATAGAATGTGGTTTTAGTGAGAACCATTTGTAATCTGGTTTTGGAAAATCTTTTCCATGCAGATGACACTTCATGAATAAATTGATTGCTTGGGTATTTTTGTAAAGTAGCTTTATTATAGAGGTAATTTTTTTGATTAATTCTCCATTTTATGTACAAAATTAGTTTCGATGTACACGGCTTGAATTATACGGTGTTAAGCGAGTAAATTTAGGGATAGTTGTATTTTGAAATAACGAACAAACCTGTCTCCAAGGTCCTCTTGTAACGATGAGGCGATATATCGCCAGGGCCGGAATCATCAAAACTGAGCTAAGAGCCAGACTCCAGCCGAGAAGTTCCGCCCACCAAGGGTACGTGTACTGCTGGTATTGCAAGGGTTGGTGATATAGCAAAGCAAACGCCACCACTCCCTGCAATATGAGAAAAACACATGTTTTACTGCTTGCTTAGGCATTTAGTTATTCTCTATAACTAACAATGATGGAACAATGCAGAGATAGAAGGATGACGTCAGGATATGACTAGTAGTTCACTAATTACCCTCGTTACGATCGCTACGAAACCGTGCCTTCAAACACAATTAATTAATCAATTGAAAATAATCAATTAATGAAAGTTTCGTATTAGAATTCAAGCCCGTGGACACCGCAGTCTGACAGAAGCTCGGCTACAGGACCAAATTTTTCTTAAATATTCGAGTTTATTCACAGGTTTAAAAAAACTCTGAACCATTCAAGATCAGCAAAAAGCAATGAAATATCGATGGGTAAAATACTATTTATTTCCCTCTTGATTTGATTTCTCCTTGTTATTGGCAGGAAGAAGCGTTTGACGTACGGCTGTCTGTTTTACCTATGCGAGTGTATTTTAGACTAGAAATTGAATAATGCGTGTATTTTCATTGAATCTACTATACCAAAAGAAAAATGATATATTTAGAAACTAAATTCACAATTATCTTATCTTAAAGTTGATTTAATTGTGATTTGAGCACATAAATAAATAGATATTCATCCGCAGATAATTCCGCATGGCATCTAAAAATCCCGATTTAACAAAAGCTCTGTAGTTTTAGATCGTCAATATTAGTCCATTTTATTGTTATTACTCATTTTATTATTACTTACAATGATAAACGAAGGACTGATAAACTTCCAGCAAATCCTCCAATAAAGACCAGGCTTGAAACCCAGCATCGCTTCGACATCCTTTGAGAACTTGTCAAGACCTGTAAAATACGTGTATTAAGTTCATAAATTTATGAAAAATTCTACAGTATCCGTTTTTACAGCAATACTAAAATATACATAATCGACTGTGGACAGAAAAAAGGACGTAACCCACATCAAAAAATATTGTGTCTAACTTACAAAAAACGTCCTAATACACTATATTTATATACAAATTTAGAATATATCGACTATAGAAAGGCAAAAGAACTTACCACGTCGTCTTTTAAAAATATTTTTTTTTCGATAATCACAATGTATACAATTTAATACACGTTTTGTTTGGGCGACGCACAATATTTTTTGTGTGTGGGCTACGTCCTTTTCCCTATCCACAGTCGATATTTTTAAGGCGAGTTATAATTAAATTTGGTTTTTATGTTGCAACTACGTGTTGAAATTCAGGTTCGTATCTTCTTAGATCGCGGTATTTTACAAAAAATGATTCCGAGCTTTAAATGCTCTTACAGAGCGAGTCTCGTGCACGATATGTCGACTCTTAAACTAATAATAAATATCACGCAACGAAAACGATAATTAACTTAAACAACAATTAAATATCTTTGGTTTAAAATGCAAAAATCCACGCTAAAACAATTATGTGCGTTAAAGGAAAAAAAGCGCTATGTTTAAAATCGGTACTTTTCACGTGAATCGAAACAAAAAATACATGACTGTGATGTTTCATCGAAAAAATTAATAACTAAACGGCCTTGATTCGACTGGTGATTGTCCCTTTTCTCAGTTGTTATGATTTGTAGTTTGTTGTGGGATATTCATCTCATTTTTCCATCTTTAAAACCTAACGCCCTTTTTCCGCTTACAGAATTGATGCTACATTATGATTTCCATTGAAATGTATACAATTATAAAATTAATTCAAACGTTATTTTGTGGTTTGAAAGACAAACGTCGACTCTTTAGCGTTATCATTGTTCGGCCATTACGAATATGTGCATTGGATATGGTTGGTGAAATTTTCACGTTTGAAGCATTTTAAAGCTGCGCATGAACGAGTAACCACAACAATATACAATTACTTACCGTAAAACCATGAAACTGCAACAGCCTCAAAGAGAGCCGAGCAGAGGAGGGAAATCCCAGCCGCGTGCGTGTCTAGTAAATGAAACATGTATATTCCACCCTGAAAACACAACTCTCATTAATTATTATTCTATATAATAGCCGTAGAATTTTGAATGTTAATCCGTGAAATAAGATAGTACAGGCCTGCTCGGTTAAGAGTAATCGGTAGTTTTATACGCTTCTCAGCAGAGAATTCTTTCGCAAATCAGGACCATTTTCAATGAAATAGAAAAGTTACTTTTTTTCAAGAAATGTACTATTTTTTTGAACTTTCATATTGTTAAATGAACTATTGTGTGCCTTTTTTAGACGTCGAAATTCACTGAATGCTTCTAAACACAGCTATAATCTTTACAATTTCGTCTTGCTATCAATTCTCTAATATTCGTAAATACAAAAATTTTATAGCTAGAAATAGTGCAGCTAAAATTGTACGTCTTCTATGCAGTCGTTTCCATGTCCGCTTCCAACGTGGAGCATATGGCATCCTAATGGAGGTTTCTCAACAGAATTTTTATATGAGAACTGTTTGTTACTCAGTTCCTCAACCTCTGTTTACCAAAGAGAGTAGGGAGAGAAGGATACAGAAATCAATAAATCGATTCAATTTTATGATATCGTACATCGTAAATCGACATATTATGAACATATTACAGTCGTAGCCAATGACGCTGCCAACTGCGCTGCGGACGCCGACGAAAACGAAACGAAAACGATTAATATCGACATATAGTTGATATCTATTTCAGTATTGCACAATCGTTGAAATCTTCAACGGCGATGGTAATATTGTGAACTATATTAAATAATTATTATATTGTTATATTAATATAATGAAGTTGTGCAAAAAAATCAATTGTTAAAAAACGACCAATGAAACATTATCGACGACATCCTCTTCGGTTGTGGCGCCCACGGGTTCGGATCGAATATTTAATCATTCATAAATTGATTTTCCTTTCAATTTATAATTTTGTATTCAAATAAATTGATGTAATCATCACAACATTAGCTCCTATCTATATGCTCCACATTGGGAGCAAAGATGATTGAAAAAAATATATTATATTGGAGTGGGTGTTTATTTTGGCTTATCGAATACTGTCTGCTAAATTATCGCTTAACATATTGAGCAAATGATTATTTTGAATATATATTTATGAGGCGTCTTAACAAAAACCCAGAAATCTATATTTTGTCAAAACCTTAAAACGTAAGTATGCTATAAGTAATTTCAAATAATATGAAATGATATATAACCTGCAAAGCCCGACAGAAACATACGAAAAAACATGTTTAAACTCTTCCACATAAATCACTCGAGGACATCCATAAAAATGAATGCTGATATATACAATTCTATTTTAGTTGTATTTATTGCAATTAGAAGTTGACTGGATAGTAAAAATAAGTATATTGTTCTAAAATGGAAACATAGTAAGATGAAAAAAAACTATCGGAAAAAACTAGTAATTTAAGATAAAACATCCCATGTCCAGTAGAATGGAATAAAACCCACCCAACCTTTCATTTTTTATTTAAGAATTAGAATCATTGTTTACCTTAGAAATAAATAATCTTGCAATATGGTTAGTCTGAAAATGCTTCTTAAAGAAGCGAAACGCGTCGCATTAGTGATAAAGCCCGTGGAATAACAAATTTATCAATTTGGACATACCGGTTTTTGGTTTTAGATGCATTATAAAACACTATATTAGTAATTTCTTACCGGGGTGACATTAATACAAGCGATGCAAAATGAGAAACCGACAGCGCACAGTGTGAACTTTTCTCTCGCGTGCTTTACTCCCTTGAACAGCCAACTGAATTCGTCCATAAGACCAGTGATGACGCACTCCAGACCGCCCATCTGACAAAATTACAGAGACGTCATTAACAAAAACACAAATGCAAATAACACAGTTTATAGCAGCGGACACTGATAATAAAGTTTATGAGAACAATGTAGGAGAGTGATTTTGAAATTACGAATTTAAAGTAATGGTCTTATAGTAGATATGGTCAATTAATTTACCCCAGAATCGAGTCCCAGCATGATGAGCATGAAGAAGAAGAGCATGGCCCAGATGCTGGCTCCTGGAAGTGTAGCAATCGCTTCAGGATACACTTGGAACACTAGCCCAGGACCTATATAACAAACAGTATGTATATATATAAAAAAATAGCACAGAATACTTATTCCTATTTATTTTAATACTTATTCCACGACTTTTTAAAAATCAACTTAAGGCGAGACATGGATGAATGGCAATAGTAATTAGGTCTTTAGGCTACTTTAGACATGCAGTATTTCAATTGCAATGCCGTCATCTATGACGGCTACGGCTATACTAGTAAAGAAATAAAAACAAATTTAGAATAAAAAAATGTTTACCACTTATAATTAATTATTAAAATTATGGTATTAGCTCGATTATACTTTGGTTGGTATAAACGTCAGTCCTGTAGGAAAGTAGTCGAAAATTCTGGGTTCTCAGAAACTCGATTGCGAGGTCACAGGTTCAAATCACAGAATGAAAACATTCGGTCAATGATTTATTATAAAGGCATGTGATGTTTCATATTTCACATCTGCTCTTCCGCTTTGAAAACGACGTGTAGAAAAAATGGATATCTAACTACTAATCCTTTAAAATCCACCCTTCTTTCCTCGCCCTCTTTGGAGTGAGAGGTTAAGCAATCGACTTACAAGCACTCATGTTCTGTTGAGATGCTCTATTGAAAATCTAAATTCTCGATATTGGATACGGATATGGCTAAAACTGTGAAATATTAAAGAAAAGAGCTCTTTGGGTTAGGGAAACTGTGACAAAGTGGCTACTCCGATTATAATTACTTTTAGTTATGATAATATAGCTGCTTATTCTGCAGATGTCATCGAAATGTCAAATAAAGAGTCATACCCTCAGTGGCGACGGAGCTGATGGGAACTCCCTGCTTGTGTGACATGAATCCAAGATATGTAAAGATGACGAAGCCGGAGAAAAATGACGTGAAACAGTTTACAGCCGTGGTCACCAGACAGTCTCTGAAAAAAAGTATTCAATTAATGAATAAAACATAAATATCAATAACTGTTTTAAAAAAAACTAAATCAAAACAAACACCTGATTGTTGTATAAGTAAAAAGTATTTTTTTCACGGCAAGATAAATATCGTAAACTTTTTAAGAGCGATTACAGACGCGATTATTTAATTGCGAGATTTAATAACAAAGTCTGAAGTTAATTACACTATAATGATTTTTTGTGTAAGCGATAATAAGAAAATTTGATTTTGATTTATAAAAATCAACTTCATTTTTCTTCAATGAAACAATATTCTTACACAGTACGTGAAACTATAACCTACTAAATCTAATTCAAATATCATTTTCTCATATTTCATACAGTTAAATAGTTTATATAATCTAACCGTCTGAAAGTACCGTTTCATGTATAGGACGGACGTTTGTGTAAATAAGGGTAATAACTAAATTTACTGGTTAAATTCTAATGAGCTAGTTGACTTTTAGAAATTAATAATCATCTTCTTCAATAGATATCGCTGTCACAAAGACTAGAGCGTTAATTATCTCTTTAAATAACAACACTCCAAAATTAAATACGTGGCAGAAACTTATCTGCGAAATCTGTTTGAGTATAAAGAAATCAAGGTAAAAGTTTCCATGACAGCTGCACTCGTTTTTCACTAGAAAATATTATGAAATTAATAATAAATAATGGAATCTATTCGAAATGAGATTCATTGTTTATGAATGGGATGGCCAAATAATGATACAAAGAATCAATTGAATCAGTAAAAAATGAAGTATTCATACACATTTATTTCGTATTATTTATTCTCTATGATGAATAAATATACACAGTGTAAAAATACTATACCTTTGTTTTGGTGTTTTCAAAACTCATTTTCTAGTACCGATTTTAATTATCCCTCAATTCAAGATGTAATCAAGTTGGCGTTTTTATTACATATTTTAGAGCACTGAATTATTACAATTCATATTTTAGTATAATGTGCCATTGCAACTAGTTTTAAAGAAGGCGACGATGTCATAGTAATACTTCGTAATTTAACTGTTTAACTTTCGGCTTTGTTGATTCTAATGTAGGATTATTTGACCGGGTCCGCGGTGCAGTGGTCAACGTCGTTGGCTTCGGTTACAGATCTCACGGGCTTGGATACCAGTAATTACTGTTTCATAAATTGACTTTTCAATCGATTTAGGGATGGATGTTTGTGATGACTAAAATTCCCTCCAGCTATCCAACCCTAAAAATGGGACGAAAAGACAACGATTAGCTAAAAACTAGTCCTGTATTAGCTATATCCTTCTATCCTTTCTCTCATCTAAACATAGAGGTTGAGGAACTGAGTAATAAGCAGTTTTCGTAGAAAAAATTCTGTTGAGATACCTCCCATATTCTCTAAATTTGGAGCGAACATAATTCAAAATAAATAAATCATTACGATTCCTTGTGAGTGGCATTCTTTTTAAGGATATTTCTTATCCTTTTTAAACGCATAACAAGAGCGGCGTTTTTGGAAAGGTTTACAGAAATCAATGTTCCCCACGGCCTGTATATGGGTATTTATTTTCCTTTCGAGTTTTCCTTTGTTTATGTGTTTTGTCTATGAAAACACTAACGTTGAAGAGATTTCCTCAACAACCACTTCCGTAACATTGTGTCTACACTGGCCGAGGTCGTAATCTTCGATATGTGAAAGTACGATAAAATGCAAACATCTAACCCTATTGCAAAGACACACGCCTTGAGGCTTTTCTGTTCTGAACTAACGTTATACAACACATGGCAGGTATAGTGGATGTCTTCGCCATTTATTGGTTATATTTTCTCCGACTTGTAAGATTATCATGAATAAAGAGCAATCAACTACTGTCATCATTTTTTGATCTTTTGATTTTGTGCATTCATTGTTCACAAAAAAAACATTACGCAATACAGGAAAAAAAATTATTCACCAGCAATATTCTCTCACCTGTAGCAGTTATTGTGGAAAGTGTTGTATGAAGCATACGAGAGATGCACTCCGAAGCCTGCACCCACAGAATAAAAGATCTGCACGGCTGCGTCTACCCATACCTGTAAGGAAAATGTTGTAACTAAAAAATAAATTCGAAATGGCGGCGCTATGTAGTCACTAAAAAACATGACTCGACTTTGACACAATCCTGCTGCGATTTTTAAAATGTCAAATTGATTTTTATCAATATTTTACAATTCCTGGTTTTAATCCATGACGTAATAAGATATTTAAGACAGATTAAAAATTTCGTATTGTTTTTTTTTTGTTTCATAGATTGAAAATAGCTGGCATTCTTTTTTAAATTATAACTTAATACCTTTAAAGCCCAGTTAAGTGGATCTTAGCCCTATCGAAGTGATGTAACACTTTTGATTTGATTTTAAAAGAAAAAATGCATATTTATGAAAATAACAAATTGATGAAATATATATCGATCTGCTGTAACTAAAAAAATGGCTGAGCTAGACTACAAACAAAAAGAGTGTTTATGTAGTCAACCGAGCTCATCGGTTTTAGCTGATTTCAGTTATATAAGTATAATGTTATGTGTTCATTCATATTTTGTAGATTTTATGTAAGTTAATGTTGATATTCTTTTCTCTTTTCGGACGTATTACGTCGCGACACACGTTTTACGGACGCATTACGTCTCGCTGATTTATACAATGCACACATATATTATTTTTGTTTATCAATATTAAAAGTAACTAGAAATATAAGTAATTAAAAAATGTGATATAAAAAGTCGCTCAGACTTCGACCATTTCAAAAACACCATGGCTCCGCGACTCTACATCCCTGGTCGAGAGTAACGTAGAAAATTAGATTAAAAACCGTGAGCGTGGTTCATAATTAAAATCATTTTCTGACTATTGTAAAACTGTCGCTTTACGTCAGTAATTTGTGGAGTGAATATGCAAAAGGGCGAATATTAAAAATAGCAGATGTCCTTTGACTCCGATAAAAAATTAATTCAGTAATTAATAAATGCAAATGTCCATTTTCGTACCAAAACCCTCGATTGGGAAGTATTTAGAATCACAGAGCGCTACTTTTTGGCAAAGGCGCGTAGTGGTTATATTATCAATTAGAAATGAGGTAATGTAAGGTTCAAAGCCCATAATTTCCAGAAAAAAATATTTTATTACCAACCGAGTCATAAAGTATAAAAAAATATACCAAGTCGCTTTATCGTCTCATCTCGTTTGACTCAAATTGCGAAACAGATTTTACGCATCGCTAAACGCAAATCAAATGTCAATAAACTTGTATTAAGGTAAGGAGAATAAAGAAAGAGAATCATTCTTTTATTACTCGTGTGAACCGGTCAGGGCCGTAGGAAGAAATACGACAGCACTACCTTATTTTTTTTTTTACATTCTTTAAAAATTTTAATTACATACTCCGATCGGTTTATTTTAAGATTTTAATGACAACACCCAACAAGGATTCTATCTTTATATTTTTAAGATTAATTACGTTTGTTATAAGTCATTCCATATTTTGATATCGTCACCACACTGGTAAGTTGGTAAGTAGCATATTGACAGTTCTGAGCAAATAGCAAATGAAAATTTCAGCTTGTATGATAGAGTAGCCTCGGTATTTTATGTCACATAGATAAGTATAATGTCAAAATATAAATGGATTTATGCGAATCTAACACTAATCCAATTAGAGGTCAATAGGCAGGGACGATTGCTTGTTTAGAAATCTGCATTAATATTTTATTTTTTTCCATGTCCGCTCCCAATGTGGAGCATATGCTCTCCTAATGGAGGTATCTTGACAGAATTTTTTCTACGAGAACTGCTTGTCACTCAGTTGCTCAACCTCTCTTTTTTTTCGAAGAGAGTAGGGATATAAGGATAGGGCTATGAAAGGACTAGTGGTTAGCTAATCGCTCTCGTTAAGCCCCGTGAGGATGGGATTGGTGGGAAGGAGGACTCAGACTACGAACAGAAATCCATAAATCGATTGAAAGATCAATCTATGAAAACCGTCCGCACCGGGAATTGAAACCGAGACATCCGTAACCGTAGCCAGCGGCGCTACCAACTGCGCCACGGACGCCGACAATTATATTTTAATTAATATACTTACGCTGCATTAATATACTTACTGATAAAATAAATTTGCTGCGTTTTTACAAACTGGTATAATTAATGAACATAATGAATTATTCCAGACAAAGAATTGATAGCTTTTAAGTTGTTAACTGTCAATTCTTGATGGAAAGGCATTATATTTTAAAATTAAAGCAAAAATAATTGATGTCCAAGAAAATCACTGTGCAGTTAACTAGTTTCTGTTAATTTTGTTACTACAATTTTTACCAGTACGGTGATAATATTTTTAGTTCTGTAGTCACAAATATATTGTGATTAGATAATAACTTCTATGGTTGTGTTATTGAAAAAATCTGTAAATTCTTATTGGAAAGGTTAAAAAATAAAACCATATTTTTTTCACATATTACTTTCACAACTATATAAAATGATCAACAACAGTTTCGCTCACTTTTATGCGATGAAATATAAGCGATTGTTGTTTTTAAAAATATTTGTTTTTGTAATATTGCTTGTATTTAATTACCTAAAAGTTATTTTTTTCTGACACCAAAAAACAAAATATTATTAATTAAAGCTGGGGTGTGAATTCGTCCAATAAAACCACGACTCCGACTTAGATTACGACTAAAAAAAGTCTAATTTTATCAGGTTTTTTCCTACCTTTCCTATTTATGTGTGATTGGTCTTTAAATTAAGCGCCAACCAACCAATCCGGCAAACAGCCAAATTTTTCATATTGTACATGTAATATAATCATATATATGTATATTTCAGGACAAGCAGATGTTATAGGCATAAATAAAAATGAAACAAGTACATTAATACACACAGAAATGCAAAAATGGACTTTATAAAAAAAGCAGTTGGAGTCGCTCGTTTTTTACAACTCCAAAACAAAACACGGCGACTCCACGACTTCCAGAGTCCAACTCCGCAGCCCTGAATTAAAACCATTAATGATATTTTGACACTGAAAGACACCGATAAAATGTCATTAATTAAAGAAACATATTAATGTGAATCATAAGTCAGCATTTGGGAAAACTGATATAACTTGTTAGATAACCATTCCCTTTTATATGCCCTTATATTTGTCGCGCCTTGTGGTCAATGCACTTGTTGCGTTTGTCTAGCTACGACTCTGGAATAGACTTGATATATAATATCAAATACCTGGAATCTACCCTCCTACTCTCGTGCATCTCATTTTCAATTTAAACATCTTAAAACTTTTCAGCTTAGAGTTTAAAAAAAGATATTTATCGAAATGAACGTACCGTGCTTACTTCCAAAGCCAAATTTCGAATAAAAACTTTTGACAACGATTTTTTAGTGATTGTATTCACTGATAAAATTTTAATTTCACTGAAGAGTTTTATTGCCTGCCAACATTATCGTAAACCTTAACGTAACTTTTCTTATCATTATTGGTAAACTCATTATCATTTCACAAGAATGATGAGTGGAGACGTATATTTTACCATCTGTTTTCATCAATTGATTTTATCTATCTTTTTTAATTTCATCATCGTTTAACACACAAATTGCAGTCACGCGTCAGACCACACATGGTGTGTTCACTCTGTTTTTAACATATAATATGAGATCGAAAAAATTTCAGCGGGGTTACAAAACTTAACAAATATGATCCACGTGACTAAACACAATTTGGTTTATATCGATAATTCCTGTTGATCGGTCGTGTGTAGTGTATTTCATAATATGCTCATATAGGGACTCATTTACACACGTGTTAACCGAATTCATATGGTGAATGAATGACTATTTTTGGAAAAACATTTATTTCGTCCCCAAAACAAAACACGAATCGACAAAAGGTAAGAAAATAAAGTTTTATTGAAAACAAATATTTATGAATGCAAAATAAGCGTGCGGTTTGAATGCGTCTTTAGCGCGTTCGGCATGGAATGTTAAGCACTTGTGCGACATCATCTGCTTACGATGAATCACTAAGGCCAGTGCTCCACAGCCTTTTCTCGTCTACGGCACACCTACGCACTGTTTAATATTTCGTGGCACACCATACGCCAAAATATGTATATTTCATAAAAAGAACTAAGTACCAAAGTTTCTTTACCCGTGTCCGCTCCCAATGTGTAGTATATGAACTCCTAATGGAGGTATCTCAACAGAAGTTTTTATAATAGAACTGCTCAATCTCTCTTTTTTTAATGTCAGTCATGTACGCAATTCATCCAATGGTTATCTTGAAAGAGTTTATGAACTTCTGACATGTTTTGGTTACGTTAAAAATAAATAACTTCACATCAAAATTCAAATAATCTTTCCAAAACTTTGCCCGGGAGAGCCAACGTATTTCTATG
This sequence comes from Himalopsyche phryganea, assembly GCA_022494535.1. NCBI lineage: Eukaryota > Metazoa > Arthropoda > Insecta > Trichoptera > Rhyacophilidae > Himalopsyche > Himalopsyche phryganea. Next base: position 335,846 of record JAGVSL010000133.1, on the reverse strand, counting down.
TGAAACAATCGAGATTGATATTTCAAAAAATGGTGAATTGAAGCTTCTTGAATTGATAATGTGTATACATTCGTTCACTATTTGGAATAATTTCACTGGTACATCATTAGCTATCAATGTTTCCCAATGTATGCAGCAATGCGTCATTTCTACGGCAGGATTTATTTGTTTTACGCAAGAGACAAGCCCCATTTTATTCCCTTCATTGAAGTTTCACTATCCGTACAAACACTAATATAATTATTCTATTAAATATTCAAGTAATATAATATTCGTTACAATGAGAATAATATCAACGGAGATCTTAGCAACCGAATGGCTTAATTTTTTTTATAATATAAATTTACTCGATATTTCTCATTTTGAACACACTTTGCGGCGGCACACCTGGAATCGTCTGGCGGCGCACCAGTGTGCCGCGGCACACCGGTTTCGGAGCACTAGCTAAGGTCATGTTTTTTGGGGAATGAAAGGAATAAGCTAGTGTAGGAAGATTAAATTGATAATAATTGTAGCTTTTAAACAATGTTATAGCTGTTCAAATATTCGCGAATTTTCAGGTACTCTGTACTGCATGATATATTTTATACGCAATGAATGTGTTGAAAACGAAAAGTTGAATTTAAATATGTAAACGATATTTGGATAAGTCATAAAATAATGAATAATTGTATCAAACCTCTTGTGAATGAACCATCAAGAAGCTTTAAAACTTTGCGAAATGAATAAATATTATTCGAACAATCGTTTTTAAGAATTTTTTAACCTTGCAATTGATTTCATATTCAAACACCAATTCTTCGATTTACCTTCTGAATATTGCAGACGCAGTTTGTTTTGAACTACTTTCATACATCGTGAGAATTATTTAATGATCCGATGAGCAAAACCGGTCAGCAGTACAGAGAAAATTGTGTGTTTTTTTTTAAATATAGTGCCTTTCCACCAAGAATTGACAGTGAACACCTTGAAAGTGATTTCTGAATAGTCATTAATAATTTACATCATTGTTCTTTCCTCTAATTATATTGACATATTAACGGATTCTCAGTTTCCTGGTTTTTTTTTTACTCATTTACAGATACAATTTTTATATCCTTTTCTCGCATGTATTCTAGCAAGCTAAAGGTTTTGCAAGAGGCAAACAATTATGAATAACTCCTTACGATAACTGTTCGTGAATATTTAACAATCAGACATTGTTCGTAATGTGATTTAAAACTTGAAGAATTTACATATTCGTGTGTTTTTGTCAGTTAGAAATGATTCCTCTTTGAGAATATAATATAATTAATTAGTGATAATTTAACTCTTATTTTTATAAACCTATCTTTCCACCAAGAATTGGCAGTTAAAGTCTTTCAAATTATGATATAATCACTTAAAAAAAACAGTTTTATGAGTCAAAGTGAACGTCAAATAATCATTTAGCATCAACTTTTGCCAAATTTTATTATAAAAAACGTTTTGATCTCGTAATATATTACATATGTCATTTTAGAAATGTAAAGATATATTTTTTTTCAAAAGTGCCTTACTTATCAAGTGTATTAATATCAATGATACGATTCCTTGAGTTGATATATTAAATTATATGTTTTGAGAAGTTTTGAGAGTCCTTGGAAATTTGTTTCATGTATTTTATTTGATCTAAGGGAAAAGTCTTGAAATCTTACTGGATGAAAGGTGTTCAGTATTAAAAAAAGGTACACGGTTTCTGATAATATAACTTTTATGGTTTTATTATTACTTAAATTTATTTAAGAAAAACCATTAGTAATTAGCGATCAGAAAAACGATTAGTATAGTTAATTATTTTGCTTTATCGGCTCCGTTCTTGTATCATGTTGAACGACTGAATATGATTCGATTTTCGAAAAACCAGCTTCCGTTAAGATGCTCGATTTTGGAATCCACTAACTTTACATTATGAGAGGAGAGGTGGAAAAAAAAGGTTTCCTACTTCAAAACAACAAACAGTAACACATCCTTAGACAGTTTCAATGAAATCAGTTAACAACGTGAATAAACAATTTTTATTGATATTTTTAATAGACGTCCTGTTTGACATTTGTTACTATTTTATTAATTATAATTTTTTTTAACTAGAAATTAGCTTGATTTATTACAGGTTATTTGTCGGGTCCGTGATGCAGTGATCAACGTCGTTGGCTACGGTTACGGATGTCTTGAATTCAAGTCCCGATATGGGCAGATTCGTAAATTGATTTTTATGGATTTCTGTTCGTAGGCAAGGATGTTTGTGATATCTAAGGATAAGCTAAGACTGGACTAGTGGTTAGCCAATCCCTCACGCTATACCCCATTGAATGGGTAGGGTTTATTATAGACATCACAAACATACATACCACGAACAGAAATCCATAATCGTCGGCCTCTGTGGTCTAGTGTTAATAGTTTTTCCCTAGCAATCAGGTGAGTCCTGGTTAAAGTCCCAGCAAGGTCAATATTAAAATTAAATTTGTGCATGAGTGACTTATAAAATTCCCTTCGAGTTTATCTCGTATGATTTTGCAATTTACAAAATATTTGGCGCATTGGCTGCTAATGCCAGATATTTTTTTTAAATGTAAAATATTAAAATATAAATCATTTAAAAATCAATTTATTAAACTGTCCGAACTGGGATTTGAACCCAGGATATCCGTAACTGAAGCCAACAACGTTGACCATTGCATCACCAACCTACTGAAATAATATGTATTAAACATGTCAAAATAATATGGTGCTTTGAAAATCTTATATATAATAGAACAGACCGCTCTGTAGACGTTTTATTATTATCACATATCACATGTAGGTATGAAATTTTCTCATGACGTAAGCGTTCGCGATGTAAACAATGCACGCACAGTTCCAACGTACTAGCTACTTTAGACATTCAGTGTTTCAATTTTAATACCGTCATCCATGACGGGTACGGTTACACTAGTGCATAATAGTATTTTAAAACGAAATAAGAATTAATAGTTCGGATTATCGTAGCGGACCCTCCTCAGCATTAGGCCGGATAATCGGGAGTTTGGTGTACTACTTCAATAAACACAATGTTCGTAATAATTAATATTTGAAGTGTTTTAGCGCAAGAAAAGAAATAAAAAATGTAAGACTCATTAAAAGTAAGTCAATAAATAGAAGAAATAAATTTCTTGTACGTCTTTCATATTAATTATACTATGTAGGCTCTACGGCGTAGCGCTCGTAGCACTTCAATATCTTCTCTTTCAAAGGTAAAGAAGCTCTACTCGAGTAGTTCGGTTTTATATTTTAGACGATTAAATATAAATAAGAAGTGAATGTACTTTATTAATACGCCGTCATTGATTTCTAACAAGAGTTTCATCTACAATTTGTTTTATTATATTTTACTATTATTAAAATTAGGCTATGTTTTTAAAAAATATTATCTTTACGAAGTCAAAGATTTAAGGATGGACTAAGTAAATTTACTTATAAACTCTTTTTGAGAGTATAGAGCACGGGTTGTCAACCTGGTCCGTGGCTACTGTTGTGGGCGGTGGGCGATTTTGGCTTTTATCCTAAAATCTTTGAAAATTTTGCTTCATAATTTTTGTGTTTCGGCATAGCTTCACCCATGGACTAAACGAGATATTTTAATAACCTTTCCCACATCTTATATTATTGAATCAGGTTTCAGCATGGTAAATAACGTCATGACAAAACAAAGAAAAGATTTCACCAGACATAAATTATTTAGTACACTTAGCGTCAGGCTCAAGGTTCTCATTAGATATTGAATTTGATTTTTAAAATTTCTTGTTTTTTTCAATATTCAATTCGCACTGTTTTTTTGTTGCAATACAATGTTGCTTATAAAAACTTGTTTTTTCAAATCTCCTCAATTATCCTATTGAAATATAGCGATATTGGCGGGCGGTAAGGACATTTTAACCATAAAAAATAAGTAAAAGTGGGCGGTAGGCATAAAAAGGTTGACGACCCCTGGTATAGAGTGTATAAATATATATATCAGGTCCGTAGTACAGTAATCAACGTCGTTGGCTTCGATTACTTCGACGGCTTAAATTATTTTTTCAATCGATTTATGGATCTTGGTTTGAGAACTCATGGATGTTTGTAATGTCTGAAAACTCCCACCTACCAATCTGATCCTAAAAGCAAGGCGTAGCGAAAGTAATCAGCTAATCACTATTTCTGTCCTAGATCTATTCTCTTCAAAAATGAAAGGTCAAGCAGCTGTGTAATTAAAAGCATTCAATCATTTAAGAGAAATAGATAAATTAATAATGCACTTATGATTTTATAATAATAGAAAAATCATAACTAAACAATACTTTTAGTGGATTATTTACTTGATTACTTATCTATGAATACTTTATTTAATTCAAGCTATCGACTGAGGGTGCTTGATGGACGTAAATTTTATCATGTGGAACTATGAGATTTACATTCAGTGGAAAATCGATCTATTGTTCTACTAAATTTATCATTACCTTTATTTGATTGCGGCAAATAAAAACAGTGTTAATTATTCCTGCATTCATCGTTTTCCCGTAGTAATCGTTTCGTTTGAAAGGCTGTTAAAAACGATAACTTGGGGTTCTATTGTATTTATTAAAATTGAATATTATGTATACTTTGCTTTAAAAAAAATTGATTAGAAAATAGGTCAAGTACTTGTCAATTTTACAAAGCTAAGTTTTAAATCATTTGAAATTCTTTCGTTACGTTGTTACAATGCATACGGTTGACTTGTTTAAACCCAAATGAATAATTTAAATAGAAAAAAACTGAGTGTATTTTAAGAGGCTTTACTTCTTGTAAGAATACTATTAACATAATTCGAAAGAAACCTTGTCTCGCGGAAAACAAGAGAAATGTCCAACTGAAAATACGCGAAACAATATAGTATTATACATACATATTACCAACGTAGTAACGAGGCTGGTCAAAGCAATTTCAAGCGTAAAATATATTGTGATTGTGGACATATCGGCAGAATAGAATGCAAATCACAGATCCTGTGTATGTGTGCTTCTTTTGAAATAACAGGGCGGAATATTTACATTATTCCCACCAATTATTTATGATATAAATTATTAATTTTCTCACTTTAAAGCATATAAAATTTTCTGTAAAATTACTATTTTTTCACGCTAAAATGCAAAATTGTGTAGTATAAAATAAAAATTTTGTTGAATAGTATGAAAAGATTTATTTAATCAATTGAAATGTTTAGCTATGAATTGTATAAAGGTTTGTTGAAAAAAATATGTATTTTTTTCATCCATAGATGCACTCTAAATCACTACATTCACCCTTGATTGTTTAACAATAGCAGGGACCCGAACCGGAACCGAACCGATTTTTATTTCGTTTTTTTTAGATTTACGAGAAAATTTTTCGCTGATAAAAGCCAGATTTAATTAATGAATTGCATCAAAAAACTTTAGTTTTTTGTTTTTATTAGCTCGCATTGATCCGTCCTGATTATTATAAACATGTGGAAGTAGTACAAACAAATTGTGTTTTATCTTTAAAATATAATCCCTTTCCACCAAGAATTGATAGTTAGCATATTAAAAGTGATTTGAATACAAGCTGAGCCGAAAACCGGAACTGAGCCGATATTTTCTTTTTACCGAACCGGAACAAAAAAAATAACGGTTCGGTTCCCTGCCCAATAGTAATCATCGTGAAGAAAATAATTTATGTCGTTTGGTTTACTGTGATTTGAAAAGTTTTTATTGGATAATTGAATTGATATAATCGACTTTTGTTACAACATCCAAAATCACATGCGCACGTTTATGAAGGTATATACCTTATTAGTAGTATTAATATTAATAACCATTTTTTCCATCGGTAACGCAAAAATATATTAAATAGTTATTAATTAATAATGAATAAACACCAAGCGGTGCTTGTAACTAGTGCATCCAATCCCGGACCCTTTTTAAGATCTCAGGATTCCGGGATTGGTCATTAAGTTTAATGTCATCTGTTAAATTGTACATTTAAATTTTAATTTGTTTCCATTATTACTTCAATTGGAATTTATATATGATCAAATATTTGTTTGGGCATTGGAATGATTTTTTTGTTGATTTAAAATCAGACAGTCATTTACAAAAAAGAGAAAAATATTTAAAAAAAGACAATGATCAAAATAATTTTATTTTATTTATTGCATTATTATGGTAGGTTTTACCAAATTTATCCAAAAAGAGGACATGTCCTTCAATTTGAGATATTGCCCTCCATTCATATAAGAAGCGGTTTTAATTTGTCGTCCATTTAAAATTATTTAAAAACGTTTGTTAGGAAATATAAGCAAGAAGGAGACTACATTAAATTCATTTTAGTTGTATGGGTTTTTTAAAAAAACTATGTATGTAAATGAAAAAACTTAAGTACACGTTGTAGTTAATCAGGAAGTTTTGATTTGATAGATGATTTTTTAGCATTTACAGTGAATCCCGAGATCCCGGGATTGATTGAATCTCAATCCCGGGATTACGGGATTGAATAATTTACTGGAATCCCGGGATTAGAAGCCCTACTTGTAACACAGGGATTAAAGCAAACGGAAGATAATTATAACTAATGAAATCTTAACACATAAGCTTTGCGAATATTTATATAAAATATAGGAACAGATCCTGACGGGCCTGATATGTATCATTAATGTCATCCCGTTGAAGATTAGCAGTGAATTATTTTACATATTAATATGACTAGAATGTGTGCGTAACGTCTAGTAAAAATATTCAAGATGTCATCGTTGTGCGGGTAGGTTCTGTATTGGAGTTTTGATGAACCTTCGCAGGGGTGCAACTATGCCATACCACAGGGCTTTATCAGTTTCGTGCTTTATCGTGTCACGATTTTATTATTGCGGTCGACAATGCCGCCGATAATGGGAATCTTCGGGCGCGAGAATTTCCAATCGCATTCCAGCTGTAAGCTCGCCGCCATTTTGATTAGGCAGAACGTCGTTATTAAATACGTTCAGAGATGCCTCTGTGTAAAGATGGCGGCAGAGTGGACGGTCGAGAGCAGGTATTTGATGGACACTGAGTGTAATTAAATGCACACATTACGAGTCGCCGATGGAGTTGATGAAAAAGAATAGACTTATATTTAGATTATTATACGTAACATTAAGGAATATATTTCATAATAAACGTTATTTAACAGATTGATTAAAATTTTCGATGGGTTCCGCTGTGACTTTGTGGAAGTTCGTTTTTAAATTAATATCTTTGTTATTCTTCTTGATTTCCAAATTGTGACAGTTATTTCACCTCTATGAGAAGTATCTTCGCACGGACTTTATCTTAAGATTGTTTTATTTATTAAATAAGAGTATTTAATATAAAATTTACGATATTTACTCTTTATTTTAACGTTTTGAATAATAATTGTACGATAGGTTAATCTGAAGATGCTTCTCAAAGACGTGAAACACGTGTGACACCTAGTTATACCACCAATAGAATAAAACAGTTATCAACTTCTTCTTAGTATATTTTGATTTTATTACAGTTTAAATTATGTACAATAACTAAGAGTAATTTAAATGTAATCAATTTTGTATTGTAATTTGAAATATTTTGTGAGAAGATAATATCTTATTATTATGAGTTGAAAATTCGTCGGCGTCCGTGGCGCAGTTGGTAGCGTCGCTGGCTACGGTTACGGATGTCTCGGGTTCGATTCCCAGTGCGGACGGTTTTCATAGATTGATCTTTCAATCGATTTATGGACTTCTGTTCGTAGTCTGAGTCCTCCCTCCTACCCATCCCATCCTCACGGGGCGTAGCGAGAGCGATTAGCTAACCACTAGTTCTCTCATAGCCCTATCCTTTTATCTCTACTCTCTTTAAAAAAAAAGAGAGGTTGAGCAACTGAGTAACAAGCAGTTCTCGTAGAAAAAGTCTGTTAAGATACCATATGCTCCACATTGGGAGCGGACATGGAAAAAAAATTAGTTGAAAATGATCACTAAATTTACTGAGCGAAGCCTGTTTTGAAATAAAATTTGTGGGAATATGTCCGATATATCCAGTTTCGATTCACGATTTCAGTGTACATACTTAATAATCGAGGAGACAAGTATATAGTCGAGAATACTGAATTTCAAATATCGTTTTTAAAAAAGAACGCCAAAATTTAAAAGGAAACATTGTAATAAATCTAATATCTAATTAGCAACTTGACGTAAATAATTTAATTTATAGATTCATTCAAAAAAGGAACCATTCTGTGATCGTATCTGATATAGGCTATGTTTAATTAGTTTTAGTTTATTACGCAATTTTTAATTATAATAAACTGTATTTATTTGGAAACGTGACAGCTTTGTCGCAAGACATTTTGTTTAATTTAGAAAAGCGACTGAAACCGATGACTAGTATTATAATGTGTGAATTATTATTATTATTAATATAATTTCATCGTGTCAGAAACTTTTGAATTAAGAACACTTATTCTTTAACCATAAAGCCGTAAAAGAAATTAACACTAAAATATCACACGTGATCATTGTTGCCAACGTGACGAGGCATTACGTGATTTTTCAATTTGATAATAGACAATAATAGAGCATCACCTCGCTCCGATTCCGCGTATTTGTCAATCATCGTCGCCTCATTTCTTTCCTTTCTATCGTGGTTTCCCCGGAAAACACAATATTTACCGAGCAGTAGTGGATGGGTGGTAAAAAAACAATAAAATAAAAACAATCTCTCACCATATTTTCGATAAAAAAGCGATAAATACTCAAACTAGTGAATGTTTTATGCATTCATACGTGGCCAATGTGAATTTTTGAAAGCATATTTTTTTACAATTCTACAAGAATCATCATTCGGAAAATTAATGAAAAGCGAACCTTTTTATTTAATAGAATTGGATAGAATGACACTATTTTCTACATATCTATGTTTTTAAAATATCAGTTTTGTGAAATTAATATATTGAAACCTGTTTTTTATTCCTTATATTTACATATATTTTTGTTTTTGAATACTCAAAGAGATGTAAATTATAGAAGGTATATATAAAACCTTTTCTTTTCGCTTGATATTTTTTCATTAAGGATTAAAAAATAAACTCGTTTCGGAGATTGACGTCACTGTCTAAGATCATCAGGATATAAAAACGTCATTTCAATGTGACATAATAATTAACAGTATGTTTTATCTAAAGGATAATCCTAAAAATGTATTATTTGTAAATATCTGTATTCACGCAAGACTGGGTTTTCTAAGTAATTTAGTACTTTCCTACATACACGAAGAAAAACGTCGCTTAACAGAAAGTTTCTGTGAAGAAAAGAGACATAATTCTTATTTCAGATGTTATGTATATTTCTTTTATTTGTTTTATTGTAGCTTTTTATAAAAAATATATGTTTAAAGTTTCCACTATGGGTCAATATTAAATTGAGCGAACGGTGTTTATTGTAAGATAATACCTCAATCCGTCTCTGTCGTCATAAAGATACGACTCCCCAGAGAAATACTTCACTAAAAGCAAATATAGAATAAGCATGGTTACCTATAAAGGTATCGAATCGATGAACATTAGGATAACAGGTAGACAGGCACATATCGTATGTTCCGATTTGGGACCGCGGATGTCAATCGTACAATGCACAAGCTATTCAAATTCAATGTAAACTAATAGTTATATATTATTATATAAATTATGATTTCTAAGAAGTGATTGATTTTCACACTATAGTAACTGAGACAAAGGACGACCTGGAGATTGTGTTTCATATTTGAAAATATATGTACCGATTTGACAGTTCTGTTTTTAACGAAGAACGTTCGAAATTTAAGAAAAATCGATTGTCGTTTGTCAGAACAAAAATGGTTCATAAATGCGTCAAAAACATTATAAACATTGAACAAGAAAATTGAGTGAACATTAAATAAATGTTAATGGAAAAAGTATTTCTTGTGGCATTCTAAGGTACTTCTCACTTTTGCTGTTGTTGAAAACTATTTTGGCGTATATTGAGAAAGATATGGTATTTCAAACAAATGCAAAATATGATTTCGATTTTTAAGGGCAAATAAAGACACTGTTATTGGTGAATAAGATCAAAATGACTGCTTCGAAAAATTATAGAAAGCAGGTGGCAACAGTCAGAGTAGAATATTGAGAATTTCTTGTACAAAATACGGAATCGTAATGTTTTCATATATATAATCTAACAGAATATCAAATCCATTTTTCGAGTCAAAAAAATATTATGAAAACTGACCAAAGCCCTAAGTTTGAAAAATAAAACCATATGATACTATTCTACACCGATATTATGAAAAATATTTTCAGATTTTGGTAAGGCTTTATTTTTTAAATGTTATCTTGAACATCCCGAAAAACAATATGCTAATGGAATTTCTGGGTTTTTTGGTGCTCGTCTATTTAATAATGACGCATTTCTTTGATTTTTTTTACGACGTATGCTCGATGAAAATTTTTTAACTTTATCATAGTTGTATCATTAATATATTATCATATTAAAGAACTTTGTTTAAAATATAATGTAAAATCTTATGTCATTTAATTATAACAATATCGCACCCCCGCAAGAAAAGTGGCATAACTCAAAAATGTGAGTTTTCAGATATTAATGATTTAGTGAAAACGGTTACAGTGTAACAAGTACGAAAAAATGTCACAAAAGATAATGGGACGGTTTTTTTTTTTACTTATTTTTGGTATGAGTTTGAAATAAAAAACTCCCGAAATACTGTCAAAGTGCAAATTATGACACCAATCACAATTACAGCGGCACCAAATCGCCACACAGCCAAAGAGTTATTTTAGCATTCTAGCGGTGAGTTAACGAACTATATAAATGACGTTTTTTAGAAGACAGATTTTTAAATTTGAAATCTAGGTTTGGATCTCAAAAATGACGATTTTTGAATTGCTACTATTTTCTTGCGGGAGTGCGATATAATGTCACTACGGAGCACCGTTAAAACTTATTTCAGCAACGTTCTACGATAAGTTTGCGTAAAAAGAGAATTATTTAATTATTATTTTTAATAAAAACAGTACTATGATATCAACTATTTACACACAAATATATACAATCTAAGGCATTCTCAAGTATCTTAAAAATCGTCTTCAACGGTAAAATATATCACATATAGTTTTAATGTAAATGATTTCGGAAGTGATCTAGAGTTGTATTGAATTTAAATAAATGGCGTCCTTTCACCGCACATTCGTAGCAAAAATTTTATAATTTTCTCGGAAAATCAACTGTAAATAGAGTGTTTCCCAGAAAACTATTTTTCATTCTTTGTTAACGATGACACTCCTACGGCGTGTACAAAAACCCAAAAAATAATCAGGTTCGGCGAAATCACTCGCAAAAAAATAATGTCTTTTATATTTCGTCGTGTCTGACAACACATGATTCAAAATAAAAGTGTAATTTACTGTATACAATAATAGTGGTAATTATTCTATTTTATATTTAAATATATATATCTGAAATTGTCGGCATTCGTGGCGCAGTTGGTAGCGTCGTTGGTTACGGTTAGGTATGTCTCAGGTTCAATTCCCGGTGCGGAAAGTTTTATAAATTGATATTTTAATCTATAATTTAAGACATTGACTGAGGGTGCTTGATGGAATTTCAATATTAAATTTGGATTATTGAGATTTTGTACACTTCCATGTATTTAAATACATGGAAGTGTACAAAATCTCAATGATCCAAATTTGATATTTTAATCAATTTATGAATTTATGTTCGTGGTCCGAGTGTTTGTGATGTCTAAAACTCCCTCCCACCCATCCGATCCTCGCGGTTCGAGCGATTAGCTAACCATTAGTCCTGTCCTAGCCCTATCCTTCTATCCCTAATCTCTTCGAAGAGAAAGAAAAGAGAGGTTGAGCAATTGAGTAACAAGCAGTTCTCATAGAAACATTCTGTTGAGATACCTCCATTAGGAGACCATATGCTCCACGTTGGGAGCGGACATGGATTTTTTGCCCCGAAATAATGGATTTTGTTTTTTGTTCATGCAGGGACTTTTCAAGAACGTACTAATTTTTTTGAGCCCCCAGCGGTTATTTTAATTACTGATAACGCTTTTTCATCACTTCATTTATTAAATATATTTCCATCGAAAATCTCCCGTAGTTGCTTTGCCGAATCTGGCCATTCTGTTAGAAATTTTTCAACATTTATCATGTATTATTTGTAACAACTAACCTGAGTATCAGCCAACCTCGCCATTTGCGGCCTCAAATAGTAAGCGATACCTTGGGCAGCCCCTGGCAGCATCAGACCTCGCACCAACAGGAGTGAGAGCACAACATATGGCAGAGTAGCCGTTGCCCACACAACTTTGCCAGAACTCTTCACGCCTTTGAAGAGAGACAAATACAGCATGCTGTACACGGCTAAAAGGCAGAGAACCAGCTGCCATTTTGGCAATCCCAAGTCGTGGAGTCCTGACGATTTCTGCACTTCTAATACTTCTCTGTGGAAGAATTCAGACGCCGGCGTGAAGCGGCTTAGGGGTCCCGGTGGCATGTCCGTCGATGAGTTGGATCCTGATTCGATTCCAAGCGAGCTATCCCAACAGCTGCCGGAGTTCCAGGTGTTGTTGCAGTGGATCCATGGAAGCTCTGCGGTCGTTGCAGACGATACGAGGAAATATAGAGCCCAACCTGTTTATATGAATGATAGTCATGTTAAAAAATAATGTTTCATTTTGTCAATTTTTTTAATCGAATCTTACGCAATCAATCGGATTGACAATCTTGTTCAAGAATGATAGTGTACGGTGGCGATTGAAGGAATGAATGTACGGTTCTTCTCTAACACGCTCAGGACTGACAATTTGAATGATTCAATCAAATGGTTATTCCGATAAGTCGTGTAAGGTTTGCTTATAGCGTAGAGAAATGAAATCAATGATTGACAACTAAACCGTATTAATCGAACATTTTTTTCGTAAAGAACAGCTACCTTACTGATTTAACACAATATATCTTCAAAAGTTTATAAACATGATTAAGCATTGTTTTAATCGATTCATTTTGTTTTTTACAGCAGTGCTAAACTAAATCGGTAGCTCACAGTATCATGTTTGGCAGGGCAGGTAAGAAAATTGTGAAGAAAGATTTATAATACATCGAAAATTAGGAACCAAATACATAGAAGTGAATGTATTTGTACATACAATATTAGATATGGAACACTAAACAAGATATATAAATAAAAATTGCACTAAAATGTAATAGAATAAGGACCTTAATGAATACTTCATTTGTTCATTTGTTCATTTGTCAAAAATATATTGTGTTGGTAGGCTGGTACATTTTCTTATGTGTAAAAGCTTTTTACTATTACTTTCAAATTATTAATCTAGATTTAAAAACATCAAAGGTAATCAAAAAGACATTTACTCACCGATAATTACGTTGTAGTAAAACGAGACATAGAATGCAACCATCACTGCGCAAAACCCCACGCCTGTAAAAATAATAATTAAGTAACATAACGATCGCTGATTCTTGACAGTTAAATAAATTACAGCTAAGTTTCTACAAAAAATACGTAATTTTAATCTATGAGCATCCTTTCATCACACTATCGAATGGTAATAATATTCTGAAATTTATGGAGAGCGAATTGCTTCTTTAATCGATGACGTCTTTCATAAATATAAAAGTATACTAATTATATTGTCTTAATGAAATTTGTTATACACACTTTTAACTTGAAGCTGTAAGCGTAACATGATATATCGTTGCTGTAGATGTCAAAGGAGTCAAGCCACAAATTGAAATGGCGAATATGAGTTAAGTACACACAAGTGTTTTAAAATCATCGAAGATGCCGTGGTCAATGGATTTGTGTCGCAAAAAGTCCTATTTATGAGTATTTTGTAAATTGACAATAAACCTAGCAAGTCTCTTGATTGCCAAATAATAATTTAATATAATATGTGGCTTAACGTTGTCGACTGAAGCTTCCCGCGTAACACCACAACGTATCTATGTTCAAAGTTTCATCGTTCTATCTTTAAAAACAAAAAATGTTACTTTTTGTCACAGAAAATGCGCTGATTTATCAACTTTGTGATTTTGTTGTTTAACTCCCTCGATGTCTACAGTGACGATATATAATACAGTAATTAATAATATATCCTAGTTAACTTTTGTATGCAATTTTCAACATTGTTGAAAATATTAAAACCTTCTTATCATAAATATGTATGACAATACTACATAATTCAATTTACCTTTGAACAGGGGACATATTTTCCACAATGAGATAGGTCCTTGCCTATTGAATTGGCCGAGAATTAATTCCATGTAAAACAGAGGGACTGCCCCGAATATTAACATCAGGGTGTACGGAATCAGAAAGGCGCCTGTTGACAAAAAGAGTTTCATACACGTATAACAGATATAATTTCAATGTAAGACCATTCAGATTAATATCTACTGAGGTATTTGTACTTTTATCGTGCTCCTTAAAGAATATTTAGAACTGGAATTGTATGATAACTATTAAATAAATAAACACACACAATCGATTTAGTCTCAGCTTTAAAACTTGCATTACTTAGGTCAGCGCGTTGTTCACAAATTTAACTTATCGCTTCGGACCTTAAATTAAATATCATTGTGTCTTAGTGGCAACACTTTATTTATCTCCTTTGGATTCCACGATCAAGGGTTTGAGTTCCCGAATATATGTAGACATACCGATTAGTTAGTCACGTTATGTTTAAACGAAATTTTCAATGTATATAATGTATTTACAATTTATCAAAATTTAACACTGCATTTCCAATGCTTTAATCATCTGTAATGTTAATAAATCTCTTTCGCAATTGACCAGTGTATATAAAGATGTGGATAACTTACTCAAATTATTATCTAGGAACTAATTGTTGGGTTCAAGGACCATACTGACCTTCAAAAATTTGAGAGAATCAAGATCAAGTATGAATGTAAGGCATGTCCGATCTCTTCGTGCCCGTGGGTCAGTCATGGCCCACAGGCCGTATATTAGAGACTTTTTATCTTGATGAAAAATCCACGTCCCATGACTGTGGGATAGATCGTCATACATCATATCCTTCCGGAAATTGAATAGTATTAGCAAAACCATACATCTGTCTTGAATCAACATGCCAGGGAAACATGCAGACAAAAAATAACTCAATTACCTCCTCCATTCCTATAGCAGAGATATGGAAATCTCCAGACGTTGGCGAGATCAACTGCAAATCCTATGATGCTCAGGAGGAAATCCGCTCCGGTTCCCCAAGTCTCTCGACCATCATCCCCTACAAAAATATCACAAAAGAAGTTATATTCACGAACGCACTTTTTCCGAATTTTATCAGACGAAAATTCCTGTTAAATGTAAGTGATAAACACTGCTCAATCCGACAAACTCAAGTAAAAAGGAATATTGCACCAGACTGATGCAACTCGATTTATATTGGATACTGCTTAATTGCAATGGTGACAATAAAAACTAAATGTTACAATATACAAATGAATTCTTATTGCTAGGTATCGTCATTATTGATTTCATATTAGCCTAATACGATAATCAAAATTATTTCAGATCAATATTTTCAATTAGGTACGTTAAATGTTTTCTGTGAAAGTTAGTAATCAATCTTCAGAAAAAAATTAATAATTTTACAAATTTTATTCGTTCGCTTAAAGAAGAGTAAACATAGCTGAATAATTTGTAAAGATCTTATAATTGCGTTAATAACGATATATTGACCGTGTATTTTAAGATACAATTAATTTAAAAATGAAGTCTTCACCCTTTTCTTTAGCAGAATTTGCCAGCGCCCCTTGTGAAAGAGACTGAGCTTCAGAGTCATCCTGCCCGACTCCTTCCAGATCCTCCGGACCATCTCCAGGACTGGGTGGTGCAGTTGTGAGGACCACGTTCTGTACAACGCAACTATCTTCTTCTACTTGGACCAGCAGTTCCTCTGATAAAGAATCAGATTAATATTGGAGAATATATTATGTAATATGTTTATACCTAGTTAGATTTTTAGTTTTTAACATATTCATGATCTATAAAAGTTGCGTTTTTATCGCGCAAAACTTCTTCATTCTTAACCATATTCTTTTTGATTCTGTATTCAACAGTGTAGTATTCTTGTGAGGTAGACTATTTTTCATTTTACGTTGGGAGTTTTATAATTCGATTGATCATGAATGAATAATCTTAGAAAAACGCAATGATAGATGCATATTTTAATCAAATCTACTATTCATACATTCCACTGAATAAGCTAACTGAATAAAAATTCAAAATATCTTTGATATTATCGACTTATTTTTCGAAAATCTAACAATTCACTGTACAACTAAAAACCATAATTTATAATATGTATAATTTAAGTATAATTTAAGACATCGACTGAGGGTGCTTGATGGAATTTCAATATCAAATTTGGATTATTGAGATTTTGTACACTTTCTTGTATTTTGTCACTAACGACCCGGGTTTCGCCTTTCGGCACCTTCAGGCATTCGAGCACACGAATGGACTCGAACTGAGAGACAGTAAACAGTGTCTAACGTTTATATAGAAGATACAAATGCGACAAATATTATTTACGAGGTAAGATACCATACGTCTGAGAGCCACACTGATACCTGAGTTAAAATTTCGGGAATTTTAATTAGGGCGATTCCCGAAATTTTAACTGTGTAAAGTGTACAAAATCTCAATAATCCAAATTTTATAATATGTAATTCCACTTGTTGTTCAACTAGACACGACCCGTGTTTTGCTTTTTTAAGTTTTGCATGAAAGTATGTATTTATAGTATAGTTTTGGTTACATTCCATCAATTATTACTGAAAATAGTAGAAATCGATATAATAGTAATATGTCTTACCAACGGTATAATTCCCATCAGCTTTAATTTAAAGTATGTTAACCGTACTTATATATATTATATTATATCGTCGTTGTTCTTAAATAAGACATTAATTGAAAAATACTAGTTGTGAATAATTCGACTTTGATGTTTTTCAAATATTTAAAATGCTATTTTTTTCACGTTTATTTTGTTTGTACAAATCTGTTTTTAAGTTAAAGTATAATTTATAAAAATAATTACGGTAGAGTTTGAAACAAGAAAAATTTTGGTATAACTAACTCAATACGTAATTTTTTAGATTTAGTGTTTTCTTCCAAAACAACACAGCGACAATATGTTTATTCTAAAGATGCTTCTCAAAGGAACGATACACATATCACACCTGGTAACACAAATTAAATCGTAAAATTATTAACTTTGTTATATTAATATTGAAAACGAATTTCTGTCGAATATATACAATATTCATAGTTTATAGTTATATTCACCATAAAATATAAAAAAATTTCATCGGTTACTTTTTTTTCGATTTCTTGCACTTGCACAAAATCTAGAAACGACAAAGGAGATTAACACAACTGAATTGGTAAATAATTATATAATGTTATTATCCTACTTACTTTTTTGAAAAAGCAGCGTGTTTGCTGACCCATGATGTTTTGAAGGTTTGTGGCGTCCTGTAACAAAATTAAACCTCATAAATATTTTACTATTTTAAATCGTCGCTGTAAGTAACCAATTTTTAATATATATCAGATTTACAATGATTTTATCGCAGATTGAAAAACACTAAAGTTTGTAAGCTATGGTACCAAGAAAAATATTATATTATATCATTGCAGAATATAAGCCGATATTAAGCCTAGCCGGGAATTAAACTGGAAACATTTGATCGCCAAGTGGTATTCTTACTGCTAGAACATACACAAAATGTTTTTATAACTGATGACGATCCAGGCAAAAAAAATGTTGAATAATTTGTATATTCAATGCAATCCTTTCGAAAAAATTTCAACTTTTAAATATAAAATCACTTGCTATAGTGCGAAATAAAATAATAATGTTTATTTAACTTTCATTTTATTCTACAACTATTCTTCATTTTATGAATCAAAATAAAGCTGTTGAACTGTTTTTTGGCCAAGTGTTAAACCCTCAGTGATACAATTTCCCAGGTGTAATTTTGAGCTAGCTAGTTTATAATTTAAGACATCGACTGAGGGTGCTTGATGGAATTTCAATATCAAATTTAGATTATTGAGATTTTGTACACTTCCATGTATTTTGTCACTAACGTTCGAGTCCATTCGTGTGCTCGAATGCCTGAAGATGCCGAAAGGCGAAACCCGGGTCGTTAGTGACAAAATACATGGAAGTGTACAAAATCTCAATAATCCAAAAACTAGCTAGTTTAGTTGGTAAAAACATAATTTTATTTAACAGTTTTTTAGATCTACAATTGCTTAATTTAATAAATAATTAATAACTTTATATTATTTCCTGATCTCTTGAAAGACGTTATTTTTAAATTTCAAAAAAAAGTAGGCGAGCGCTACAAATACTTTTGAGAAAGAACAATTTTTTATTGATTGAATTGGCATTTACTAACTCCATTATAATAGAATAAAATTTCCAATGCATTTAGTTCTACAAAACGTTATGGCTGTGACGATGGCGGTAATCAACTACCTACAGAAGTTTTGTAGAACTAAATACTTTGATATTTTATCCTATTACAACAATTTTTGAGTTTAATATTTTTAGCAGAAAGTCGAACGAATTCAGTTGGACTTTGCCAAAGTTGTGTTTTTTATTTAAATATACCAACAAGTTGTAAAATACATTTTCTTTATCACGAATAAAAGTGTTGTATGCATTTCGTGATGGATTTGATAGAGCCGGCTAAAGTTTGGAGGGATAAAGAAGAGGCGACGAAAGAAATGAAAATTTCATCTGTAAATGGATTCACTGCTGTTTATTTCAATATACTATTACAGCGATTTAAAAACATTCCTGAAATAAAGATTTATTTGATTATTATTTGAGTGTTTATTTTTTTACTGTTTGCGCGTAGAAACTTAACTAAGATGTGTAATAGTGCTAAAGATGGAATAAATTACAAAGACGTCGTTACAAGAACTATGCGTTGACTAACTAAAATCTGTGTAAAATAATTCATTGCTGTTTTTAATCTATATGAAATAATGCTGTTTTTTTATTTTATTTTAAAAATGCAAATTACCAGGGTCTTAAGAGTTGCGGCGTCATACAGAGAGTGAGTAGACCTCAATTGATTTTCAAACTTTTAGTTAATCTAGAGTGATTGATTTTCCGCATACTTAAGTGTACGCCAATAACTTTGGTAGTGGCTCCTAAAACACTCCCAGTTAAGGGAAAAGAACTGTAAATAGGCATAACGTTTGCTTCGCCACTGGATACTTTTTGTAATATTAACGAGTAGGAAAGCAGTGATGGGAGGAGGCAGGTAAATAAGTTTATTTTATTGGAGTTTTACAAAGTAAATGTCTATTCAATATATTTAGTTTTTGGCAATCACGTCAGAAGTAGTTATTAATTTATAAATTTAAGGTTTATTAGCAACGGCACACGTTAGCCGACACTCTACGTTTCAGCTCGCGTGTTATATTCGAGCATTGCTGATTAGAGGTCTGCACGGGCCCGAGTAAGGAATTCAAATTTAAGAAAAAAAAATCGTACTATGTTCGGGTCATGAGTCAGCCATAAGGCTTATTCATAACTTACATAATTTGTTTCACATGTGCTATGAATACTGTTGGAAATATGGAAACAATTATATATATTCTTTGAAAATTATAAATGAATTACTACATTTAAAAAAATCTGGTTTTTTCGGGTTAAGAAAAATAATTCTGAACTTTGGGTCGGGTTCAAGTAACAAGTGTGATATTGAGACTCGGGGTCGGGTCGGGCCGGGCTTGAATATGACTGGTTCGGAACGGGTAATTTTATGAAATTTCAACCCGTGCAGGCCTCTATGATGCGTATTGTTTCTTGTATTTCTGACATGTACGGTCGCATAGCCGTGTTACAAATACTGTTGTTTTGTCCACTAGTAGCTGCGCTGTCAAGAGTTTGAATGTCAAAATGGAAAATTTCATTCATCGATTCGTGGATTTTTATGCAATTACGTAGTTCTCATTTAAGCTCACCCATCCTAATCGATCGTTAAAACACACGCAGAGAGACAGAATGCCTAACTGATAGTCCTAACCTAACCTCATCTTCATATCCTTACTCTCTTGAATAAAGAGGTTGAGTAATTGACCTAGAAAAAGACTAGTTACAACAACGAATTCTGCCATGATGTTGCATTAGGGATCTGAATGCTCCACTTTGGGAGCGAACATGGGTCTAAAGGATAATCTTGTTGAATCAATCTATTTTACAACCAATATGAAAACGTATCTTACAACTTGTTGGTATATTTAAACAAAAAACCTATTGATCTGTAAAGAGAAACTCTACGGTCATTTTACATCATTAATTCTGCGAAGTTAGTCAAATTTTCGTGAATAAAAATAAACCAATATAGGTTTGGAAACCTTTGAGAATTTTCATCTGCCTATCTGTTTTATTGAAAAATTTCCGCCACGCGTAGGCCGTTCTCAATCATTTCGAAATGACATTTGAATTCTTTTCACCTTTTGATATCCGAAAAGATTTTAGTTTTTGTTACAAAGTTACAAAAGTTATGTATTATATTATACTATAAATAGTAAAAGCGAACACTGAGTGTTGGAGGAGATTGACAACGGGTAACTAAATTGAAACACTTCGTAAAGTTTTCGTCGATATAACACGGTTGATGAATTATGGCATATTTTTGTACAAGACGCTTTATACAGCACGATTTCAGCATTTTTTTTTATAGAAAACGATCCTATAATGGAAAAGAGTTTGAAGTTCAAGAGGCAATTACAAAAGATCTTGGCCCCTTATCACGAACAATGTAAAGGTTTATTTGCTAAAAGCAAACAATCTCTTATAACAGAACTCTTAAAGCCTAAATCCAGAAATACTCCAGAGTTCTCTGATAATGAAAAATAGTCGAACATATAGAATTGTAAGTAATAGCGATGATGAATGAATGATTTGTGATATTTTATTCAAGTTTTGTTCAATAAATACGTAGGTAAATGTATATTTTTTCGATTGTTTATTAAAAAAATAAAAGATTTTAACAAACTTTGACATTTTTTGGAACGCATACTCTAAGTTTGTATGAACTACAAACCTCGTATAATACGAATTTGTGTTACACGACGTTTTTGTGGAAGAACCATACGACAGTGTTATACGAGACCCAAGTGTATATATTTTTAAAGATCAATATAGAGCACATTGAATGCTTAATCTGGAAACCGGCTGAATCTTCAGGAGATAGAAAAAATTATACTAACAATAAAGATAGGAAAAGACTAGTAGTTAAGTAATCGTTTTATTTCTGCACCATTTTTAGGCACGGATGGGTAACAAGGAATTTAAATCCCACAGATATCCATGCAGTGGGTACAAATATATAAATCAATAGAAATTCAATCCGTAAAAGTGTTCGTTCGGGAAGTCGAGCCCTTGGCCACTGCCAATTGACAGGGCGAACGAGAGTGCAGAGACCTGTTATCAAACGAACCTGTTATCAAAATTATACTTGGCTGAGCGTCTCTGAAAAGTCACAATGGCTCTACCATACATTGGTTCTTCAAAGATCTGTTCTGGCGAAATTAATATTTTGATGCAGTTAATTTATTTTAACGAAACACAAACAGTAGAACCCTGATCTATCGTCTATCATCCATTGTTTATTTCCCGCATGTATCGTTCACGGCTGGACACCTATAAGGACAATGTTAAGTAAAACCGCATTCAACGTTCTCTGATCTATATTTTTCTTTGATTTATCGGTTGAATATTACGGTCCCGTTACAAATATTACCTCGGTTGATAGTTTTTGTCGATCATGTGTCACCCCGCTTGTAAGCAGGTGCGATACCATTCAACCACTGTCGTGAAAAATACCGTGACTGCAAGTCCGCAAAGGTCATCTTGTCGTTATGATGTCAGCTCATAATGTTTCAACTGATCCACTCACCCGCTGAGCACATATTATGTAAATACTGTACAGTCGTCTCACCGAGTCGGTCAGTGGTCATTGTGGCGTAATATTTCACATCATGAATTATTCCAACTTGCAACTCAAACGCCGCCTATGAAGAGAGTTAAGACTTTAGCTGAGAGACTGAAAATATATATTCAAGACTGTCCCACGCTTATTGTTTCTTTCATGTTTCTTTGAAAAATGAAGAATCATTGTTCCGCTGTTTCACAGTCACTGTGAAAGATATATTAACTACAAGAGAATGATAAAGATAACTTCAAACGACATATTGTGCTTTTTATTTATCATTTAATTATGCATCAACTCTCGTTTTGTAAAACATAGATTAGACGCATTCGACAAACCTTGGAAAATGCCAAAATGGTATCGAAATGAAGATAGTAAAGTGTCGTTCAAGATATAATTCATTAAATATCGACATATTGAGTTGCTAACAGAGTTAAAAACTTTTATAATCAATGAAGTTTTAAGGGGCTTTGTAATTAATTGCGTAATATTAGAAGCGCCCCAGATTTCATTAAAATAAGAAACAGGTGGCTTAATAAAAGAGGGTCCGTTGTAGAATGCGCAGGAAAAAGGAAATCTATAAATATAATCCTGTTTAAGATAAGTTGTTTATAAAGTATTACGATCAGAATATTTAATACATTGTGAATAGTAATTTACAACGTATGGATTAAATTTACTATTGTTGTCATTTGGTTGTTGATATCAACAATGTCATTATAATTTTTTTAGCGGAATGGTATCATAAAGAATAACTCAAACAACTGAGACGAATTAAGCATCTCTATATTTGATTATGTATTTTATTTTAAAGATAAGTCAGAAAAAGTGCGAGAAAACAAACTTTTTCGTCAATTTAAAAAATCTTCACAAAGTCGTTATATTTTAAAAAATAAAACACAAGTCGTTTGTACTACATCCACATATTTATAATGATCAAGACCAGTTTCTCTCATCACGAGCATTATCAATTAATGATCAGTTTAAAATATAATACCTCTACATCAAGAATTGACAGTTAACACCTTTAAAGTGAAAGTCGTTTTACTTAATAAATTGAAAATTTTACTCGGCCACTATATAAAACACACCATTTCCTGCAAGTTTTTCTTATAATCTAATATCGGTAACTAACGATAAACTCTGAAGTAGTCACGGCGTCAAGCAGTTAAAACATATCTGAAAAACAGGTCTCAATTCTTTGCTAGAAAGACTTGAAAATTTTACTAATTTCACGGGAAAACAATGTAATAGTGTAAACAAATACATACTCTGCAAATGCAAATATTAAAAAAGTTTTTTTTCGCCGTTTCATGAGATTTAGTCGACAGTACACGATTAACGATTTTCGCGAAATGGGAAAAAACTTTCTACACGCATTTTTGAAAATAAATATTAATAATATTTTTCATTAATAGATGTCACTGTCATGGTTACTTCAACATTTCTCTCAACCCTAAATTTTAGTAATATTACCTAAGCAGAGTTATTTTATATTTAACTAATAATAATTTAATTATACTAAGTTGATTTAAAATCAATTAATAAAACGAATTTAACGAGTGGTAAGTCAATTGCTATTTAATATTGCTGATATAATTGGAATCATCGTAGCATCCTGCAATAAGATAACGATTTTCAAACTACTATTTGACGTCATGCTTTCCACTAATCGTCACGCGCGCCATCTCGAGATACTTCGCTAAACCTGTCATATAGAAAATTTTCTACGAATGTCATATGGATATAACTGTGCACGGAGTGAACCGAAAATGTTTTCGCCCTTTTCGTGTCTGTATATATTGCTTTAAAAGAGATTAAGATTAATTGATTAAAACGTCTCAACAAAGATTGTTCATTTTAACGTTCGATTTAAGTACTTACATTGGCAAACTTGTTAATCAAGGAAAACAACCACAATGAAATTCGATAATTCATCTTTTATAGCTGTCTAATAATTTTTGTTTTAAACATCCTCGAGATATGTTAACTTTGTATTTAAAAACTGGAATCGCGTATGCTTTAGAAAAGTCCCGGCAAAAATAAAAGTGTTGAATATGTGGCGTTATGGCAGAAGTTGTAGATCAGTTTTATCTTAGCTTACAGGAGAAGAAATATGAACCTTACTAAGAATTCACTTATTCAATGGATCTTCTTCATGGATAATTACTATAGTAATACGAACATTACTTGGTCACCGCCAAATTTGGAACTAGAATTACCAGCCCAGAATAAATTTCTTCAATTGCAATTTTATGCAAAATAAATACTCTACTTTTAATAACCGTCGCCAAAATACCAATTTTGGAATTTATGAAATTTCAGTTCTGGTTGAGTATGGCAACATTATTAACGCAACGGTGGCACTATCACTAATGGCCAAGTTAAATTGGTACATCTATACCGTACCGAATTTTGTCACATGCTGACAAATATGTTATTGTAAGAATATACCCAATATGCCAAAAACGGACAAATTGAATTTTGCCATAACTTTACAGAAATAATCCTGCATTCATCGTTTCATTTTGAAGAGCCATTAAAAATAATAAATCGGGGTTAAACTGCACTATATAAATAAAGTATGTATTTTTCTTTATTATAGATATTATGAATATTGCATTTGCGTGCACTAAATTGACAATTCAATCAAATTGAAATCAAAAGCAAGTAACGGTAAACAACAAGTTATCGTTTCTTGATAACATAATCGACAGTCATTAATTTCCCAGTCGCCCTGTTCACAATTGACAGCGCGGGAAACATGGAGAGCTTCGGCGAGAAAAGATGCGTCAGGAATGCGAATTGAATAGGTGCGCGCCATCGACAGTAAAATTCCACATCGAATTCCGCCATTATGATCCTCCCAATGGCGTTGTGGTCGTGGAATTTATGGTTTCCTATTCAACTACCATGTAATTTTCAATTCGGTATTTATTTATTGACGTGGTGGTTGTGAAATCAAATGATTAAATTCTTTAATATGTCTATTATTTCATTATTATGCACATAAAATCCACTCCACCAACACAAATGTTATAGTATAGGATCAGTATGATGGGTATTGATGCTTTTTTCTATTTAAATAATATTCAATTACGATTCAAATATACCGTCAGTTGGAACGCAATAATTATTTTAAAAAATACGTATAAATCTAATAATGTTTGATTAAACCTACGATAAATTCTGTACTTCAATGATTGAAGATACGTTTAATTTTCAGTGCATGTACACCATGCAAAAACGGTTATGATCTTATGCTATGTACTAATGCGCTAATCAAACGTCCACGATTTTTTTTTTCTATTTAAAGTAATAATAATTACAAATTAAACTACCCCAGACGAGCTCTACAGATAAGAGGTAGGGCATTGAAGTGGCATGCAAGAATTTCGTTATTTGTTGCAGGTATTATCAAAATAAACTAATTTTTATATTTGAATTTCATATATATAGATAAGTACTTAATTTATTTTAGTGGATGGCAAAAAATTGACATCGTTTTTTATGCCTCTGTTGTACTATTATTCTTTTATAATACTGCTCTCCATTTTAAATTATCAATTTATACTTTAAATTTGGATTATTGAGATTTTGTACACTTCCATGTATTTTGTCACTAACGACCCGGGTTTCGCCTTTCGGCATCTTCAGGCATTCGAGCACACGAATGGACTCGAACTGAGTTGGACTCGGACTCAGTTCGAGTCCATTCGTGTGCTCGAATGCCTGAAGATGCCGAAAGGCGAAACCCGGGTCGTTAGTGACAAAATACATGGAAGTGTACAAAATCTCAATAATCCAAATTTAATATTGAAATTCCATCAAGCACCCTCAGTCGATGTCTTAAATTTATACTTTGTTTTTCAATTACTTTGAGCACTCGTTTGGGTAGATTGCAGTTAACTTTCCATTTACAAAGTAGATAAAAATAAATTCGTAACCATCACTGATATAATCTGTTTTCTATAAAGTTCAGACAATGGCATAAACCTGATACAACTATCAACTATATCTGATAGAGCTAAATAGTTAGCTATTTTTATTAAAATGAATTTCTATCAAATAGATACCAATTTCAACAATAGATACTAACAATACAACGATCAATAGAATTGTTAGCTTAGTGATGGAATTACAGCACATATACTTGAATAATGAAGGGTTCAAAACATTAGTGATGTAATATGAAATATAGTGTAGCATTTCTGTAAGTAGAAAAAATAATCAGTGTTTCTGCTCGAAGCATTTTTTGACCAAATGTTAAGTTAGTAATAACCCTATCAGAGGTTGGAAAAACACTAAGCTTTAACACGTAGGTCTGTTATGGTATATGCTGAGAAAAGTTGGTAAATCATAAGAAGGTTTATTTTCAACGTAAGCATTTTATACACTATCGTATACTATGATATCTGAGTGGGTTTGCTAATTAATCTAAAAAAAGACAGAAACATTTTACAACACTTGCTGAAACTATAATATAATAGATAAAATATTTTCAATGGTTTTAGCGGTTACTTTGGGGAAATTAATTATTACTGTAAAGTTTTAATTCGATGAATTTTAGCACTTACGGTTGTTTTATACTGGATGGGCGATATATATTAGTAATCGTCGCTCCGAAAATGGAGTACACGAATTTCTAGTGAAGCATTTCAATCACTTTTAAGGTGTTAACTGTCAATTCTTGGCGGAAAGACATTATATTTTAAAAAATAAAACACAATTCATTTGTACTATTTTCACATATTTATAATGATCACGAGCATTATCAACTGAAATATAAATAATAGCATTTCTTAAAATAGAAGCATTTAAACTTAATGTGTTTAGCAAGAACTAGGTGTATTTAATTCAGCCACTAAACATGTCTTTTTCGAGAGGGTTGATAGAAGAATGGTGTAAAAAGGTCCGGTAGTTTGTTTATAGTTTTTTTCATGCGCCATTTCAAGATCGGATAGGATTGACAGGAAGAGATGATAACACATACAGCTATGCATTTGCATGAGAATTCTTTTATCAGTACAAACTACGTCATTTTGGAAACGTTTTATTTTTATCAAAGCTGGGAGGTAAAAGTTTTACTCGTGCTAATTTAATTTGAATTGTTTTATTTATCACTTAATATAATTTACTTAATACATCTTTTAGAATTTGCCAGTAAATTATTAATAAAACTACTTTTCACGCTTCATCGATACTTGCAGCACTTTTAAAGTTCACGCGAACGCGCGAAGTAAATTTACTCAAAAATAAGAAACAGTAATTTCCGATCCGGCACTTTTCACCGCCACAATTTAACGAGACCATCTATTCGTTATTAAGATATCAACTGTTCACATGACTGAGCACCGAACATAGAAATCTGAACAGGGTGGGACGTGGGGTGTCTTTTAAATGTTGCCCAAGAAGAAAAATACTCCCTTAACCCTTCATCGCATCGACGTTTTATACTTAACCCGACAGTTAAACGGCAGGCAAGGCGACTTTCAATTATGTCATGTATTTTTGGCGTTAAATATTTGATACAACATAATCTGAAGAAAACGTAACTTTAAGAAGGTAAGTAACGTTGAAGTTTCTGTGACAGTAAAATGTAATTAAGTAAGAATCGAAGTTTTAGTAAATATTTCTGTTATTGAATAAAATATATATCAGGCATGGAAGAGGATGTCTACACCTGAAGAAAGGCAGAGCATTAGAAGACAGTAGCATCTCTGGATGGATGACGTGTCACAAGACCTACGAGTGCTGGGAGTTCGCGATTGGCGTAAGAAGTCTGAAAAGCTGGTCGTGTTGAAGGGATTGATTTAGGGGGTGAAGGATCATTCCGGACCGTTGCGAACAGGACAAGGAGTAATTTATAATAATTATTTATACCACTACAACGTTCAAAACGTCTCAGTTGTGAAAGGTATTCCCTAATAATCTATCGTATAATATGGAGGGTAGCGTAAAGGTGTCTTATTTTTCTCTTCATCCACAACACGAACGCCGTATTTTATTTCGGAATCAATCAATGTCTACATAGGGTCTCCTAATGGAAATATCTCAACTGCTAGTTGCTCAGTTGCTTAACTTCCTTTTTAGCCGAAGAGAACAGCCGAAATTCCGATTGACACTCGCTTCGACATTAATTTACATAGCTAGGTAATGTCTAACGAAAGCAGAAAATAAATGAAGACAAACATATTGTGTTACTTTCGGAGGTAAAATTATTTTATAATATTTTTTATATCCGTGAAAATTGACTGACAGATTCTAAATAATAATATTTCTATATCAATTTTTACTGTGCTTGTTCGTGTGATTTATCATTGTAATACTTTCTGTGTACTTACATTTAAGGGGTTGCAAATTTCGTCACACGAGGGCTGAGCACCGTATACTATAGGTAAGTATTACATACTTACTACTGTTCCGAGGCATTTTATGCTATTTACAAATTTATGGACCATGTCAGCTTACGCGACGGAAGATTGGGTTGAGTTAGGTTATGTTATGATCTTTATAACAGGCGGAAGGATTATTTTGACTTCAACAGAGCCGAATTCGTGAGAGGTGCGATATTTTTATGTTGTTATGTATAGAATATTTAGCTTTTAATGATTTCTTGTAGTATGTTTGACACCAAAATTGGGTAAAGTTATAATTAGTGCTGTACTGAAGTGTATGCGAGGAGGGAAGAGGTTATATAAAATACGAATGTAGCCATACACGACGCTGCAAATTTGCATTCATTATTATCATCAAATTTATAATAATTATAAAAGATATTCGAAAAAATCGCACTTATGTCATAAACATGACACTTGTTACGATTTATTCGCAACATTACAATCGTCACCTATTGGCGATACGCACCTCGCTGCGTCGTTGGTAGGAGACGAAGGGGAAGACACGCCAAGAATTGCGTTATAACCTCCTTACGTGCCAGGATGTGGAACGAGTAGGACGTGCCGGTAACGCGCTGGAGATTGACCTCGGACATCCGAGTTCGCCACCGAGATGTTTTATCACCCAAGGTCGTAATTTTATATTTATATATTATAATAGTTTTCCTTTTAAGTGTAACCATCTGTTCATAAATATTGTTTCGTCGTGTAATTTCTGTTTTATTTGTTTATAATGTAAATTCTCTGCATCTACGGTTTCCGCATCCCTATTAAAGGTTTTTTTAACGGTAACCGTATTTTCATTATTATTATTTTTTCATTCGGCGTGTATCTTCACGCCTGGCGCCCAAATTTTAATTACACCATGTATTTCTACTTACAGAACAAAGTAAAGTGTACCGAGATTGGCAAACATTATCCACTTCCCTGTGATAACTTCATCCTAGTTCTCCGCTGAGCTTTCCGTTTTTCTATATTTTGTGATTCCTCCCCTTCCCGCTGATAAGTCGCAGCACATCACTTCATTTAATTTCATTGCAATACACATTTTAATTATTTTATTTTAATAAACACAACACACTGCAGATTTACGAAAAGTGATATTCCTAAATGCAAATATAAATAAATATGTGATTTTAAAAGAAAATATTCTGCAAACGTTAGATTTATCAAATGCGATATTTGAAAACACGAATATGACAACTAAGGCGGAATACAGATAGCGACGATGACACGAATGTAGAATCAAGAAAAGGATCATCATTCTGACAACGCCCATTGAACTGAAGACATCTCTGAACTGCACAATCATCATCATCATCCATACCTAGAGTGAAATCGTGTCAAGCATAAAACAATTGGAATTATATTGCTAAACAAATATACATATAATAACCAAAGTGCTTTATACTATTTTATTATACGTATTGTAGATTGGTAAAAGTAAGTTTTTTTACCATGTTCGCTCCCAACTTGGAGTATATCGCCTTCTAAAGGAGGTGTCTTGGCAGAAGTTTGTTTATTACTCAGTAGCTCAACCTCTCTTTTTCCGAAGAGAGTAGGGATAGAAGGATACGACTAAGATAGGATTAGTAGTAAGATAATCATTCTCGCTACCCCCCGTTTTTGAGAAGTTTTAGACATCACAAACATTCATGACTACAAACAGAAATCCATAAATCGATTGAAAAACCAATTCATGAAACTGTTCGCATCGGGACTTGTATCCGAGACATCCTTAACCGTAGCCAACGACGCTAAAAACTGCTGTTTTACCAGATGGTATCCAAAAAAACGAAATGTCCTCCATGCATTTATGGTGCGGTCTCCTCTTTTCTCCATTTCAAATTCGTTAATATTTAAATGTAATAATAAGTTTTTTTTTTATAAAATAATGCAAAAAAGCTAGTCTATGACTGTTACACAATATGAAAAGGAGCGAGACCACAATACAATTAATTACGAAAAAGGATGTACATAAAACCGAGGAATAAGTTAAGCACGAAGTACTTAATTTGAAATATATTTTTTTAAAACATTTACAGTGAATTCATAAATCTAGGGATTGATAATAAGACAATCACGGGATTGACTAACTGACCGGGATTCCTGTATTGGAAGCCCTAACGGCAACCTCAAACCTTTTGCACGCTATCCCAAAGCACTGCTATCCTAGACACAATGGTAACTGATGAAAACGTTATACTGTGAATGTATAATAATTTAATAATAAAGATATTTACGCCGCGTTAAAATTTGGTAAAATATTGCAAAGCCTACGGCGCAACATAATGGGAAAAAGTTTTCATAAAAACTGTTTACTGGACAGATTTTAATTCGGTTTTTGGGGAAACGGTGATTTTCATGCACCAGTAAAAATTGGATCTAGCATATAGATAGGAAATTAAAATGAAAATCCTCGTTTACGTGAATTTAATTTTAATTAAGCTGCAACGGCGCATGACCGATGTCAGTATAATTAATTACCCACTAAGCAATATATATTATTATTTACTAATGTGTGCACTATATGTACATTTAAGTTAATTAAGTTTTGGCAATGCTCCCGACTAATTCATATTGATTTGATAACCTATGGCACAATTTTGGTCCGTATTCTAGTATAAACTGTATACAAAATATGCCAGTCTCTGTGGTTTAGTGGCAAGAGCCGTGTTTTAGCGATCAAATAGGTTTGAGTTCAAGTCAAAAACATAATATCTGGCACCTTAAATTAATTTATGACCTTCAATTGACCTACAACCACGGTAGGATTTAGTATTCCTCAAACACAATTAAATAATTAATATACAAAGTAAACCAAGGCTACATTTTTATGAGGCATTAAAGAAATCCAATTAAGCAGTGCTGAGAAGAACACGCTTCAGGAGCTTCAAGACGATACCTGGAGGCTGGAAGACTGTAAAGGTTTTCTCTAGTGTAAAAAAGATATGGCGTAAAAGAGGTGGTCACTTCCGGAGTTGGCTTCCGCTCTGGGAGAGCCTTTGCAGGTTGTTAAAGGTAAATGATAAAGCGGTGCAGACGACAACACAGTAAGAGGGTTATAATTTTTTAATAAATGTGTAGTGGTATTTAAAATATAAAAAGGAAATCGAGTTATAACTATTGCTTCTAAATTGATAAAAAAACATTCTTTGATACATGAAAACATATCATTAAAAACTAATTAGTAATACACCCAATTCTCTTTTTGCACGGGGTATACGGGGGATCCAGAGACTAACGTGCAAAAAAAAACCTTGTAACAAGAATAAGGTGCCTATATGAAAATGTGAGATAGGTTCTTAAAATACCCTCAAAATATAAAATTACGAAACTCGAAAATAATTCGAAATTATTTTCATTTAAATAAACACATAGTTTAATGAGATACGACTGCACTAAACTATAAACAATTCGTAACGTATCAAGAAAAACAATTATTTTATTCAGTAATCAGACATTAAAAAAACAAAAACCAGAGAGGTAATAAAATCGAAACATTGAAGAGTAACACAAATGTGTCAAAAGAATAATAAGTCACGAACACCTGTATCTTAAAATTTTCCAAATGGCAAAATGACGTTTCCAATATTCACAGGTGTTTTTAAATATATACATATTCTGTATTAAATAATACTTTTCGTTTTTATAGCCAAAAAAGCCGTCAAAAATGAGAATCGTGAATACCTTGTAATTATTAGCACTAAATTTCATAGCCTTGCTAAGATTTATACCTTATCAATTGATAATGCTCAATATGATAATCATTTCTTTCACTCAAAAATGATTATTTATGGTAAAATTGATCATATGTGCATTAAACGATATATCGATATTCCGTACGTATAATCACGTAAGTGCCATAGACGTTATTATACGTCTTTTGCATTTTCTTTGTCTACACACTCAATTCTATAGGTAGGCATCTAACAAAATTGGGAAAAGTAACTACTTCATCTTATATAGCTATTGTAACTAGCCACGAAAGATTGTTATCCAAAATCCAAAGTTCAATGTCGTATCTGTAATAACTCAAAGTCTTTAACTTTTGAACAAAACTTTATATAAAATAAGAAACTAGATTTAAAATAATACCACTGTCATAATTTTGAAGAAGTTAGATGGAGTTGTTAATTTGTAACTGCGTTTTGAATCTTTGAGACGCTTTCCTGTAAAATGACATGTTTGCAAATACGGGATTATACGTAGTGAGTGTCGATATATGGTAGTACGCATGGAAGCGTTACAAATGTTTTGTTGCAGTATATTTACGGGACAATCGGACACGCCACTGGCCGTGACTTGCTATAGTGTCAAATTTAGGCGCTAAATGGAAGGTGTGCGACCGAAAGATACGTAAGTAAAAGCAAAGGTGCTGCGTTGTTTATCTAGCTTTCTAAGGGTTGATATTTTATTAGAACGCTTTAGCACAATACCGTTGGGTTAACTCACAAACTATGCCAGAGATAAATGTACTTCAACTATGTCTATGCAATGGGCAATGTTCACGAGAGCTTCTCTGAGCGGAATATACAAATGTTGACCAGTCCTAACCAGCAATTGTGCGGCATAATTTTTACGATTTTACAAACACCTTTTTTTATTATGCCCAATCCCAATGTGGAGCATATGGCCTCCCAATGGAGGTATCTCAACAAAAGTTTTTCTACCAGATCTGCTTGTTACTCAGTTTCTCTACCTCTCTTTTTCGAAGATATTACTGATATGTATAAGGATAAGGCTAGGTCAGAACTAGTGCTTAGCTAATCGCTCTCGATGCGTCCCGTTTTTAGGATCAGATGGGTGGGTGGGAGCTTGAAACATCACAAACATACATGCCTACGAACAAAAACTGTCCATACCGAGAACCCAAACATTCGTAACCGAAGCCAACGAAATTGACCACTGACCCACGGATCCGACTTGTTTATTACCAAAAATATTATTTTTCTTCTATACTTTTAAGTATAGATATAAAAAACAAACGTTTAATCGATTAATTATTTGAATTGAGTTCATTTTGAATAAATATCTATATTTCTTAAAAAAAAAAAATTGATCAGTTTGTATTAAAAATAACGGCAAAGATTAGCAAATTACTAGCACTACCCTAGCCCTATCCGTATATCCGTGCTCTCTTCGAGTAGCTCTAGTAGAAAACTTATGTTAACATATGCTCTATTAGGAGTCCATATGCTCCACATTGAGAGGGGTTGCAAGATACTATAGACTCGTGTATTAAATTGTTTTTTTTTGAAAACGGAAAATCTAATATATAAAAATCAATGTGAGTTTGTTCGTATTTTATGCACTGCGATACCGTTCATCCGATTCCGATAAAACTTTGTCAAGTTATTGCTTGCACTTGCGTGAACGATATATATAAAGTACAATTAGGCCCGGCCCAGCCCGAGCCCGACTGTTAACTTTTTAATTTTTAACTTACAGTAGGTCTTATTATAAATAAACATCAATCTCACAATCCAGATACATCTAAAATAAAAAATCAAATTCGTACAAATAGCGACATATTGGAAAACTTTCTGATTTATTCGTGTACGCACCACACAAAAAAACAAAAAATATTGTGTGTTAAACAGAATTAAAACACAAATACTTTCTTTGAGTGGGATTGCAGCGCATACCGGGTACTCACTAGTAATATACAAAAATACTGTGATACTAAAATATTTCCCAGTAGCTTTTGGTAGAAGAGATTTCAATTGAAGGTAATTTAGATGTACTAAAAACAAACCTTTATATTGAAATTATGCTTGACACGAAGACACAAAAGGGGCGATTTATATTATCTATGGTCGTAATTATTGTCCATGAGACTCGTTAGCGCTGACAAAGTGACCGGAAGTAGGCAGCATTTCCGCCGCTGATTTCATTCTTCATCGATCATAAACGGATAGCTGTGCCATTTTATAAAACAACGTGTACCTTTTGGCGTCAATATGACCGAGAGAATAAGGTTTTTTGCAAAGTACCAAACGGGATATCTTTTTATTTAATACAAGTGAGTAACCTGCATGCGTTGCAATGCCACTCAAACAAAGAAAGGGTTGGTGTTTTAGTTCTGTTTATTGAAATGCTTTTGGATTAGAGGTTTGCACGGGCTGAAGTTTCATAAATTTACTCCATTCGAGCCCGTCATCTTCAGGCTTGTCCCGGTCCGAGCCCAAGTTTCAATATCACACTTGTTACTCGACCCGACCCGAAGCCCATATTTATTTTTATCACCCCGAAAAAAGCCGGATTTTTTAAATATAGTTTTTCATTTATACTTTTCAAACAATATATGTTATTGTTTTCATATTTCCAACGATATTCGTAGCACATGTGAAATAAATTATTTAAGTTATGAATACTATTACCTTATGGCTGACTCATGACCCGAATTTAATCTGATACTTAGAAGGGTTTTCCGAGATGTCGCTAGGTGTACGTATTTGATTCTCTTTTTTAAATTTTTTAAAGATTTTAGATGCTTAATTGTTTTCTTCAGAAACCTTAAACGATGTGCGCACAATGACTCACCAAAGTTTGATCGAAATCAGATAAATGATAAAGGAATGCATAGAAGACACACAGACAAACAAATCTTCATTTTTATATATATAGTTTAAGTGAGTGGAAGAGATATTTCAATAAACATAAACGTTTCCTTTTAAGGTGTTAACTGTCAATTCTTGATAGCATTACATTTTATAAATAAAACATAGTTCGTTTCTTCTACTACCACACTGCATTTTTTTATATTATATTTCATTATTATATAATTTAAGTATAATTTAAGACATCGACATCGTTAGTTCGAGTCCATTCGTGTGCTCGAATGCCTGAAGATGCCGAAAGGCGAAACCCGGGTCGTTAGTGACAAAATACATGGAAGTGTACAAAATCTCAATAATCCAAATTTTATATTATTATTATTTATTAGATTTATATTTCATCAGTTTGTAATGCTCGTGATGAGTGAACCAGGTTCTGATCATTACAAAAATGTGGAAGTTGTACAAAACAAATTGCGTTTTTTAAATGAGCGTATTAGCATGCAATGAAATATAAAATGCCATCTCTAAAATTGTGAGATCTTCCTGCTTGACCAAAGAATTTTTTTATTGTGGGGGTATTTTAAGTAATGGTCAAGTCTCAATATCACACTTGTTACCCGAACCCAACCCGAAGCCCAGATTTATTTTTCTCAGCCCGAAAGAGGCAAGATTTATTTTTTAATATGGTAATCCATTTATACTTTTCAAACAATATATGTAATTGTTTCCATACTTCCAACGATATTCATAGTACATGTGAAATAAACTATTTAAGTTGTGAAACTATTGCCTCATGGCTGACTCATGACCCGAACATAGTACGAAATGTTTTTCTTATTTATGTTTTGGATATACAATATTTTTTGTTTTTCCGTCTGTTGCAGAGACTTCGCTAGTTGTACGTATTTTATTATTTTTTTTTAGATTCTAGATTTAAATTTTTTTTCTGAAACCTTCACAGCTGTGTGCACAACAGCTCACCAAAGTTTGATCGATATCGAATTAATGGTAAAGAAATGAATAGAGGAGAAACAAACGAACAAATATTCATTTTTTATATATATATATATTGATAGAGATTTAATTTTTCTCAATACGCTTCACTTCGGTATTCGCAATAAGAATTTATTATCAAAACCATTTATCTAGTTATGGAGGTTTATAAAAAGTAATAGGTCTTTTAAATATTATATGAGTAGCTAGACAAGTAGCTTAGGGTCTAGTGAATGTGGTTTATAGTTTAAACTTGATAATATTGATAGATCGCTGTTTTACGAGTGTTCAAAAAGCCAACGATATTGGACGGCTTAAGATTCTAACTACTTTATGAAACTTTCCACATTGCCATTATTTTATGAGAACTATGGATTTAACATTACCGATATCAGATTTTATGATACTTTACTTTGCATGAATAATAAAACCTCGGCATAGCGGTCGAATGCAGGCGAGGAGGTGTCCGTTCAAATCTAATATATTAAAATCAATGTGAGTTTGTTCATATCTTATGCACTGCCATAACGTTCATCCGATTCCGATAAAACTCTGTCAAGTTACTGCTTGCACTTGCGCGAAGGATATAGGCATAGTACAATCAGGCCTGGCCTGGCCCGAGCTCGACTCTCAACTTTTTATTTTTTAACTTGTAGGACTTATCTCTACTATATAGCACAAAATACATGTAGAAATATGTATGTTTGTATGTCTGTCGGTCACAGCAACTCTTCCCAAAGGGCGTACACTCGCGACGTGAAATTTTCACACGTCATTTAAGAAGCAATTGTTAGTTCAACTGTGCTATTTTCAACCTTCAACTCTCAACATTTAACTTTTAACCTAAAACTGAAAACGCTATATTTTTGACGTTTAATAATAAAATCAACAAACGTCGAGAAAGATTGCAACAGCTCCTTACTAAATATTCCGTGATTTTCAACGTCTTAGCATCATGTCGCCTAGCAACTATAAATTTGTTATAAATTTCACGAATAATAAGTGTTTGTGCTTAAATCGTTAAATTTGTAAGAGATTGTAATTGTGTATCAAAAATGAATCGAAAGAAGGCCGTGTCGATGAAAACATTTCTTTGAAAGGTGTGATTATAAATGATACCGATACAGCTTATCGTGGAAACTTGGTAATTATGCCCACCAGATGTTTTCTGCCCAGATCAATGTTGAATGCTGTGTCTACACTGTGCGTTTCAGAAACATTAATTGTTATTACTTACGAATGTTGTTGCACAAAGTCAAAGGTCCAACAAATTTCAAAGATCTCCGAACCGTCGATGGAATTGAATGTAAATCGTAGTATGGTAAATTAGTACATCTTGATGTGCATCTGGAATAGGTCTGGCCAATCAACTTTCCAACCCAAAAATGATTTGGAAGAATAATAAGGAATGCATGTCTAAAGATATAGTACATTGAATATCTTGGGTCGAGAAAATCATCACGTTGCCTTGAACCTATACTGATGGCATCTACAACGAGACAGTCACCAAGAATGAAGGTGGAAAAATTGTTAACATTTATTATTACTATTTTCAACTTTTAACATTATTATAATGTCATGGACTATATTTCGTGGGTGTTAAAGAGTTTAGGTCCATGGTGATATTTTCAACTTTCAACAAAATTTTGTCATTAGCCAACATCAAAATAACCTAATAAAAGCGTGCACTATCTTGGGCGAAGCCGGGTTAAAAATACTAGTTATATATAAAAATCAATCTCATAATCCAAATATATCTAAAATCTAAAATAAACAATCAAATTCGTACAAATAGCGATATCTCGGAAAACTTTCTGATTTATTCATGTACGCACCAGACAGAAACAAAAAAGTGTGTAAACAGAATTAAAACACAAACATTTTCTTTGAGTGTCATTGCAACGCATGTCGGGTACTCATTAGTCAATTAAAAAATAAATAATGTAGTTTTTTCACAAATACGAGACACTTCCGTCTTCTACCGTGGTACGTTATTTATTTTATTAATTTAATTCAAAAGGTGACAATTCTCAGTTTGACTGTGA
The DNA here is from genome assembly GCA_022494535.1 of Himalopsyche phryganea. Lineage (NCBI taxonomy): Eukaryota > Metazoa > Arthropoda > Insecta > Trichoptera > Rhyacophilidae > Himalopsyche > Himalopsyche phryganea. The sequence continues at coordinate 297,752 of JAGVSL010000133.1, read as the reverse complement.
TATGCAATTATACTTTTATGGTTTATACCAGTAGTTCCCAAACATTTATGTCTATATACCCCTTCTTAAAGTAAAAACCTGACCATGAACCACTAAGTAAAATAACTACAAAGAATTGAAAAATTATAAATTTAATTTTGATGCCTTGACTGGTCAATATGTAAAAATAAAAAATAAATAAAACATTTTGATATTTAAAGTATGATAAGAAATGACGACTAGATGATTAGAATTCACTCTCAGCCTAAAAAAACGGAGCGTAGAGAGAGCGATAAGCTAACCTCTAGTCCTGTCCTAGCCATTTAATGTCATTTAATACTTGAAGAAAGGTAAGAGCTGCGCAAGTCGGTTCAACCTTCCATTGGACGGATCGGCCACGCTGACTTGGTGGCGAATAAGGCAAATTACGAGGCCTTTAAAAAATTTGCGGCGTCATACGGAGAACGAGTAGACCTCAACTCATAGAAGCTTTTCATTTATATGGAGGGACTGATTAAGTGCACTCTACCAACTCTTGGGAAGTTGCTCCAAAGACACTCCCAACTAAGGAAAAAAAACTGTGGATAAGCTTAACATTTGTTACGCCGCTGGATACTGCCGTATAATATTAACCGATGGGAAAGCAGTGGTGGGTGGAGGAGGGTAAGGTAGTCCTGTCCTAGCCCTATCATTCTATTCCTAATCTCTTCGAAATAGAGAGTTTGAGCAATTGAGTATCATGCGGTTTTCGTTGAAAAACTTCTGTTGAGATAGTTTCTTTAGAAGTCCATATGCTCCACATTGGGAGCGGACATGGTAAAAGAACATTGCACTATTATGACAGTAATACAAATACTTTTAGTAATCATTATTATCAAAAAGTATATGTTAAGCATCATTTTAGGAATAAGTAAAAAATAGTTTATTTAGTTGAACAAGAATTACTTGGGCACCATACCATGAAAACTGGCGGTATTGTAGTCTTTATTAAAATTGTTGCAAAGTGTTTGATACAGGGGAATCGTGAAAAAAATTTGAAATGTCCTCCCATGCGAACGACCCACAGGTTTTGAGGTATGCCACAAGGTCAAAAAAGTTTAGCGAGAAAACATCTAACAAGTGTTTGTGATGTAAAACAGAACGCAACCTCTTCAAGAAAACTTTCGCTTTCGTCAGACCTTCGGGGCCGTTAACACGAAAAAAGACGGTAGGACTCTTCGTGTTTATTTTATCATTTCTAATATCGAGGTTATACTGACAGAAGGCATTTAGTCAGAAAGACAAGTTCTGAGATAATCGCATTGAAGGCATTTTTTTTCAAAGAACTCTCTCAAGTACAATTGTTTATTTTTTCAAATGAATTGTTGAACATCATAAAGAATAATCTTTTCGGCATACAAATCATAATACTTGATATCGATAAGTTATAGCTATATCACACTTTTTGCCAGAATGAAAAATAGCAGTATGGCTTAATAATGTTTTCTTTCAAAACCAATATATCTTATGACTTTATGCGTTCTGCGTTAAATTGCATACATTTAGTCATTTAAAACAGAAAACTATCAACAACTAACTTAATGCCTTCTGTCAGTATAATCCCGATATTATATAATATCATAGTTAGCCCGGGTATACAATTTTCAATATTGTTAAAACAGAACTGGCTTCTAAGTTGCTCAAACTCTCTTTTTCGAAGACAGTCGAGATATGACAGAAATAGTGGCTAGCTAATTGATGTTGTACTGTCAATTCTTGGAGGAGTGGCTTTATGTTTTTAAAAATAAAAAGCAATTTGTTTGTTCTAAGTCCACATGTTTTTAATGATATATAATTACTCATACTTTCGTCCAGTTTTTAGGATCGGATGGGTGGGAGGGAATTTTTGACCCCACGAATTCCTTCGAACAGAAATCCACCAATCGATTGAATGAAACTAGTAAACTAGAAATGAGTTCCGTAACCTTAGCCAAATTGACCACACACTACTACCGACCCGGCTTTTGTTAAACTGAAACTCTCCACATACCATCAATCTGGGTAACTTTGGCCCAGTTCTAAGGGTTTTTGTATTTGTATGGTTCACCATTGCATTTATGTGTGGTATTGTTCTACATAGAAATGAACTAATATGTTAGAAAGAAATTTTATTAACATACATAGATTTATTGTTATAATTTATAAGTAAAGATAAAACCAGATGGGCAAAATTTTCATCCAAATCGGGTAACTTTGGCCTACGATACAAACAATCACATTATATGTAATTACAATATATTAGACTGGGAAAAATACATAGCATTTGATTTACAGATTAGTAATACAAATTGAAAATATGGCTAATCCAATTTATTTGAAGAAAAGTTTTTAAATTGTGTTTTATCATTCTAAGCTTAAAACTCAACAATAAAACAAATTATGTTGCACATTCATTCATATTTTTATCACCAGGGGCTACTCAATGCCTTTACTTAGCTAAAAAATATTCATATCGCATTAGTATTATCATGGTATTGTAACAGCACTTTTTCCCATGTAGTGGGCCAATCTTAGACCGATGGGAATACTTACACAAATTGATGATATTTGACATATTGATAATGTTATTTTATTAACGTAGATCCTTGGGTGGAAACGTTACAATATTCTGTACGAAGGAACCGGTCAAGTAAAAGATGGCAAAAAGACGTAGGTGCGTAAATATTTGCGTAAATTTCTTATCCGACTATCCGGGTCGTTAAACCAATGTGTTAATGCTCGCAGTGAAAGTTTGAACGACCGCATCCACCTGAAAAGACTTTTGTCGCCATATTATTTAATGCTAATAGCACGAAAACGTTTTTGTGTCGCCATAATATAGCCATGTCGCGCTTTTCTTCTTTTATTACGCCATACATTATATTACACCGTTCATCAGCCCATAGCCTCGGCCAATATTTTTGTCATTATCTTTGATTTATGGATAATTTTTTAACATAGTATACATATGATATTAATGTCATAACCAAAGCGTAATATTGCCAGCCAAGCGCAGTGTTTCTCAACATTTCTTAATTGGCGACACACTTGAATCAATTGGACGTAGTTATGCATAAAGTAGCCAGTCTACAAAAAGAAAATAATATAGATCAGGTCCGTGAAGTACTACTCTGAATTATTTATAAACTAACTACTTTATGAGATTTGTTTATCGTTTACGAATTCCATTTGAGTATTAGAACTTCTTTTTTATAGTAATTTAAATTGTTGTTTTTTGCCAGAAATGGTTTCTGATTACTTAAAAATATCCATTAAATAGCTAATTAGCATAATGAAAAAAACTTCACATGTGTTCATAAATACTCTTGCGTGTTAAAACAAACAAAAGTGACATTTATTGTCTGTTTATTATCACAAAATCATCAAAAATAAATAAACTGCATTGAAAAACATATTTTCCGTACAGTTGGCGATATAAAACACTGTCACTACTATTTAGCAGAAAATAAATTTATTAATATGTCTGTCTGTCCGTCACAAAAACTCTATTATTATCAAATCAGTATTAAAATTAATTCAAATATCTATGTAGTTCTTTTAGACTTGAGAGTGATAATAATTTGTCGTATTTTATCTTGTGTATAAACGATATAAACCATTTTCTGTCTGTCAGTTTGGGTTCAATCGTGTGCTCGAATGCTGAAAGGCGAAACCCGGGTCGTTAGTGACCAAATATATGGAAATGTACAAAATTTCAACATTTCAAATTTTATATTGATATTCCATCAAAAACCCTCAGTCAATATCTTAAATACAAAAACTTCTCTCAAACGTGTACAGAAGCGACCTTAACTGGCACCTAAATATCGCCAACGTCTAAATGATCTAATGTTAACGCTCTGTTTACCGCGTGAAGTCTATAAATACTAGTTTTTCTATAAAACATGGCATTATGATATTTGAAAAATTGACTATCCGAGATAGGTATATCCGGTGGTAGTTTAAGGGTTAAAAAAATGTAGATACCAGTGGGATAAATAATAGTTATAAATATAATAAAGCCCATCCCCAACGATAATTAATATATTATTAATAAATCATATTATTAAAATCCTTTTCGTGAAAATTGTCATGGTTGTTTATGCACAAATTTCAATGGCATTGTTTTCGGTCGTAATAAGGAAACCATTCAAAGCTTTCGGAGTAATGATTATTTATCTAATATTGTTGTCTCAGGGCTGTCAAAAACAATTACTTTGCAGTTGAACGCGCTAACTTTTTAATTACTGCAATGATTTAGGAATGTCTCTTAAGCGCCTTTAAGCCAACTTTACACCGTAAAAGAAAACGGGACAAGCTTAACCCACCAAAGTACAGACAAAAACATACATTTCCAGAAATATTTTTTTATTTAAAGCAAAAATAGTAATATTTAAAGAATATTTTTTAAGAGAAATATTTGGCAAGTTGCACAATGTGGCAGATAATTTTTATTTTTTAAACCAGACGAGATTAACTCGAGAAGAAAAGAGATTAAAATCATCCATTCTCAATATCTCAAATGTCAATTTATGTTTTGAAATTGCCAGGTCTTGATCACGCAACCATCCGATCTCAAAGGTAAAGATCTTATTGCTAGACTACAGAGACCAAAAAAATATTTAGTTCTAATAGAGTTATCAATATTGTCGACAGATATTTCAGTACTGTTTGTCGTCATTAATTTACAAAACTGATATTGACCTGCGGAGAGTGTTAAGAATTTAGGATAATAATCATTTGTATAAATTTTTAACGAATATCACATTTTTATTTTCAAATATGCAGTAATCATTGACTAAAATATTTTTATCAAATATGGGTAATAATATTACTTAATGTTCTCATACATAGCTATTTCAGCATGAAGCCATTGTCAAACTGTATTTAAAAGGATTTTTTGTTTATAATAGTGACAATATAATATCATAATATTTATCAACTTATTTCTTAAAAAAAAAAAAAAAAAACGCAAATTATTTTGTATTCGCGACCATTATCAATTGAGCGAAACCGGTCCTAATCATTTCAAAAATACGGAAGTAGTAATATAGTGCCTCTCCACCAATAATTGATAGATTACACTCTGAAAGTGATTTATCAACCACCTTGTTTATCCATTCTAAGCTAACTATCAACGATATTTGAAAGTTAATAAATACATTTTTTTAAATAATAAATTAAAAATTAAGAGCGAGAAAGAAGTATCTGAATTTCTTTGGATTTTTTCCTCACTCAAATAAAAATGTTATTTTATTGTTTGAATATTATTCCTCTTCTCTGTTCCCGTAAAAGGGTAAATTCATTTCCCACCCATAATGTATAATATGTTAAATACTTAGGATTGGAATGAACGCTTAAGTTTTATGTAAAAAGCTCACGCTACACTATTGTGTGTGAGTGTGATTCTCAAACAGGCGAAACACGTGTTACACCTAGTTACGCAAGTGGATTTAAAAGTTATTAATTTCTTATTGACTATAGATTTACACAAAGTAGTCGCCGAATCCACTGAATATATAATTAACAATGTTTACAATAGTAATTATTATAATCGTCGATTTGAAAATCTAAATCAATCTACAAGAATTATTCGTCTGAAATAAAAAAATAAAAAACCTGAGCCAAATTCAGTCCAAGGTAAATAATAGTAAGTATGGGTTAATATAAAATTTATATGACTCGAAATAATTTTTTAGAGACGTTTCTAGGATGCCCACTGTACCTTGAACCGTTAAAACAAAGACAAATTGCTTCTTTTATTTACAATAACAAGAGAGCGACATTGCGCAATTCAAGATATCAAAATGTCGTTTAAAAGACTAAAAGAATATAGGGTCACCATAAGGTATTTTGGTATGGAAAATATACTTATTTGGAAGTAATCCTTTTTTATTCCACTGGTTGTATTATGAATTGTGATACGTGTTTCGACTCTCTGTAAAGCATCCTCAAACTCAGATATTAATACCGACCTTTCATAATTAATATACTATAAAGCGTGTCTGTGGCCCAGTGGTAAACGTTGTTGGTTTCGTTTATGGATCTCACGGGTTCGATTCCCAGTACGGACAGTTTCATAAATTATTTCTTTAATCTATTTATGGATTGTTGTTTGTAGACATTTATGTATTTGATGTCTAAAAAATTCAAATAGCGAGAGCGATTAGCTAACCACTAGTCCTGTCTTAGCCTTCGTTAGCCTTTTAGCCTTATTTATCGTAGAAAAAAAACTTTTGTCGATATATCTCCATTACTCTTTCTTACTTTTTCTTCAAGATGAAGACCAAACACTCAAAATTCAACATTTATCTTAAGTAAAATCCTGAAAACAACGTGTCGGGAAAGCGGCTATCTAAGTAAGTCATTATTTACTTCCATCCTTCTTTCGTTACTCTCTCAGATGAGAAAATTTGAGTGACTGAATTGAAATCAATTTTCGTACAAACACTAATTTTTGATATTCTTTATTGATTCTACTGAAAAATTTCGCGGCTCTTGAGTTTGGAGAAAACCAGTTTAAAGTACATATTAAATCGTCTGTAGATAAAATATATTACCGTTTGTCGACGTAAGGAATAAGTGCGCACCAAAAGTATCATAAAAAAACATTATAGAAGTTCATGTGTGTGTATCTCTTTCACATTATGCCGTCTTTTATCCCACACTTTTCCAGTAAGACATCTAAAGCTGGGTAGCGTAGCTATAGGATCTGCCATAAATTATAACAATCAATTAACTTTGATCATGCTTTAGTCATATAATTACTTATTCAATAATTATTATGTTCTCATTAACTTTGTTTTAGTGTACATATTGTGTATAGACACGTTAGTTAATAGTGTTGTGATTCTACATCAAGGAAACGGCCTCATTTGCGGTAATGGAGGCTGTAGTCGTAGGCCTTATAACATACTGTGGAATTTAGAAAATTGAATGAAAATTCATACACGTAATTATCTTTTTGCAAGGTGGATACGTTTCAGGAACTACCGTGCAAAAAGCCGCCTAAAAAAAGATAATATGCACATTTAAAAATGGGTGATAGGTTCCATTACTTAAAATACACAATTATTAAAATACCAAAATATTAAATTCTACAACTAAAAATTATTCGAATTAATTTTTTATTTATATGTAAAAACAGTTTCAAAAGATGTGTTTACATATTACATATTAAATAATAAATTGATATGATTTACGATTTAAATTACACATTAGACATTAAAAAATGATAACCAGAGGGGAACAAAATCGAAACATAGAAGAGCAACATAATTGTGTCAAAAATAACGCATAAAATTGTGCGTCTTAAAATACGCCTAATGGAAAATATGCCTATTCCAATATTCACAAAGTGCCGAAGTGATTTTAATATATACAAATATATTGTTTTTGATTATACTTTTCGTTGTTGATAACCGTGTAAAAACACAGAATAGGTGGTCTGTTTTCTTAGACCGTTCAAAAACAACGTGTAAACAAATCCATGCGAAAACAAAATCGGTTGTACGTAGTTTTTATAGGTCTAGTAAACTTTAATAAACATGTTGTTATCTCAGTACATTTGAGATTACAAAATAACTATTAATTAAAATGGTAAGTGCCCAGTTTTTGTCACTAAATTATGGTCAGCTTACTAATAAGAGAGGCAGCACTTTGCTATAGCATCCTGAGAAAGTTTTTCGGTAAAAGCTAGCACGTTAGATTTGAATAAATTTGGGCAAACAAGCTTTGGTTTCCTCGGCCATTCTTTAAAATATTGTGGTATATAACAATTTAAGTGAAGTACTTCGGAATGTAATAAAAACCAAATTAAATTCGTGGGTTAGATGTTAGCTTAGAACTCAGGTTAGGTTGGATAATACATTTGGATTGTAAATTTATGACGCGGCCATTATTATATTGCCCTAGGTTTCAACGGCACACACTACTTGCTAAAGGCAACTTAAATATGAATAAACGAAAAGAATATAGGATATATTATTTACTTAAATGTCATACCTACGTTTACACAGTACAGTCAAACCAACTATTAGTATGATCTCCATCATAACATTGACAGAAACTGTTTAATAACATATTACAAATAAAACATAAATTGTTTTACTGCTTCCACATTTTTAAAATGGTCAGGTACAGTTTCGCTCATCGCGAACACTACCAACTGATAAAATATAATACAAATCTTTACAATGCAATTTATATGAACTATTTTTTGACTCATACTATTTTTCTCACATAATTGACAATTTTTAATTTTTGATTTCAGATTATTCATACGTAGGAGGTCCTCAACAATTTTAATTGTAGACTACTTAATTTCATTACATAAACCATTTATTAATTGTTCAAAATTTGAACGGTTTAAATTTTATATTGAAAATCTATCAAACACCCTCAGTCGATATCTTAAAATATTCTTAGGTTGTAATGTAAGAATATATCAAATACAATTGAAAAAACGAAGTGGACGAAGGAGCCATGTTGCGAAGTCAAAGTTTTTTTTGTGTATTTTTTCCAGTGGTGGCTAAGTGAGAATCATACAATATCACAAACTAAGAGCACATTTGTTAAAAATTGCACGTGTTTCAATAATGTCTCATATTAGGATCGGGTTAGTTGTATTTCACAAGTGTTTGAGAAACACTGATATAAATTGATCGTAACACATAAAAATAACAATAAAAAATCGGACATTGCAGTTTCGTGCGAACGAGTTTTAGATTGAAACATAATGTATTACAAAATGCACATTTTTGCATTAAAATCTCATTTAAGATATCGACAGTGTTTTGGCCAATTGATGTAACTCTCGAAATTGAAATTGTTCAGGAGAGAGTAAAAACTGTTTTTGCCGGAAAACATTATACGGTGAGTTGCGTTATGAATCTTTGAAATGCACTCATGTAAATTCTCAAGTTTGCAGATACCGGATTATACATAGGCATTGTCCATATAATACTGGCTGATATCAAGTGTGGGGGTCAGAGTTTTTAAGCCAAAAACCAGTGTAAAATCATGTTTCCCTTTCCAAACAGTGGTCAATTTATTTGTCTAATTTACACCATTAGGTCGAGACCTGCACTGTCGTTTTTAAAATGAGATCCAATCATTAAATCATTTTCGTATTTTTTGACGGTTACATCAATTGGCCAAAACGCCATCGATATTATGAAAATTACGAGACTCGATTTAAGCTCGTTTTTTATTACGGTCAATCTGAGTAACTTTGGCCCAGTTCTGAGGGTTTTTGTATTTTTATGGTTCGCCATTGCATTTATGTGCGTTATTGTTCTACATAAAAAAGAACTAATGTCTTTTAACAAGAAAAATTTAATTAACACAAATAGATTTGTTGTTATAATTGATATGTAAATATAGATAAAACAAGGTGGACCAAAGTTTGCATTCAAATCGAGTAACTTTGTAAAACAATCACTGTAATTGCTACAAATTCAGTGATTTTAAAATCTTGACAACTTTTCTTTATGCTTTCATATATTCTGTAGATAATTGAGATGACAAAAATGTACAGCATTTGGTTTACAGATTAGTAATATAGTGTTAAAAATATGGCTAATCCAATTTATTTCAAGCTTTAAATTGTATTTTATCATTTCAAACTGGTAGCTTACAAATTCAATACTAAACCAATTATGCTGCACATTAATTCATATTTTTACCGTCAGAGGCTACTCAATATCTTTGCTTAAAAAAAAAATATTCATATGGCATTAGTGTTATCATGGTATTATAACAGCATAATGTCAAACCTTTTTCCATGTAGTGGGCCAATCTTAGGCCGATGGGAAAACTTACTCAAATTGATCGTAATTTTAAAAATAGAGCGTAGATGAAAATAGACATACTGTTATAGTATTTTCAACGAAAGTGTGCGAATAAATTATTTGGCAGTTTTAATACATCGTCTTGCTTGATATCTATTATACCCTTAGCTGAATAAGCCCCTATTATAATAATAACGTTGCCTTTCTTTGGCTGTGGAAATAAATTTAAGTTTGTCAACAGTTCTGTTCTCTCAAATGGTTTGAGAAGAATGGCCTACCAGCTACCTTAGAGTGCACAACAAAAGATGGAAATTGTCTTTCTTATTTATTATTATTATTTTGCTTATAAAAATGTCAACTTGAAAATTGTTCAGCAGGTAAGATGTAACCCTCCCTTAAAGGGTATTTTATAGCTTTCTTTATGCCGTTAACCTTTCTGCTTGTTATATTCGCATTTAAATGTAAATCATGCGAGAATGGCTGCTCAAAAAATTACAAGCAATTTATTATTCATTTAATATTCTACATAAATTGCCGATATAAAAACAGTAATAAATCGAAATATCTGTATTCGAGTTATTCATCTTTTTATCGTTAAAATAACATAATTTATTTAATGAGTGATAACTTTCTACAAACACTCCTTAAATCAGTTTTTTGTTTCTGTAACCATGAGCACTTTCAACGTAGAGCACATGGTATCCTAATCAATCAAATGATCCCTCTATGGCGAAAAATTCTCTGTGCAGAAAACTTAAAAAATGCGCATGATAATTAAAATCTTTTTTTGAAAATATATAAATATTTTTATGGTTTGTTTCGATCCTAAAAAACGGGGTACAGCGAGATCAATTAACCAACCTAACCTAACCTAACCACTAGCCATGTCTTTACACTATCCTTCTATCACTACTGTCTTCGAAAAAGACAGGTTGAGTGACTGAGTAATAAACAGTTCTCACAGAACATTAATTCTGTTGGGATAGCTAAATTAGTAGTTTATATGCTCCCTATCGGGAGCGGATATGGTTGAAAAGGAATACATATATACTATATTTCTTTGAAAATAAATTTGCATAGCTTGTTATCGGAGTGTGCACTACCACGAGATGAGTGCACGGGGGTTCTAAAACTGCTGAGTGGTCACACTTGCGTGCAGCTTAGAGGGAACACTGGTTCTAACAGAGCTTGTCTCATCAGACGTTGTTATGCGAGAACTTCTTTCCTCCCACTTCTGTTTTGGACATCACAAACACTAACATAAATCCATAAATCGATTGAAAGATCAATTTATGAAACTGTCGGCACCGGGAATTGAGCCTGAGACATCCGTAGCCCTAGCCAACGACATTACCAACTGCACTACGGACGCCGACAAATCTTTTCCTCCCACTCTTAACCGAATCTAAAAACGAGCCGCAGCAAAAGCTATTAGCCAACCACTAGCTTCGTTCAGCCCTATCCAGAGTAACAAGCAGTTGTTGTAGAACGACTCCTATTGAGATATGCTCGATTAGAAATCTATATCTTCCATATTGGGAGCGGATATAGTTGTAAAAAATATAAATGTAGGGGTTGATATTCAACACACTAGCGGTCTACCTTCTCGTGGTGAATCTGTTGGGTCCCGTCATTGAACAGCAATAAAATCATTTAATTTTTAAATTGATGAAAATGTTTTTTTTTTATATACCATGGTAGCAAATCCTATTCAACCGTATGATGTCATAACGCAGAATCTCAACGGAAATATTATATCTGTCATTATTTGCTATATAAACTTACCAGAGCTATGTGGCGAGCTGTTGGATGATCCATAGCCGTCGTCGAGTCCAGGAGTCGATCCTGAGCCCTGACTATAGCCGCCAGGTGTTCCATGGCTGGTGCCGGCAGCATTGCCTGCTGCTTTTGCCTGATTTCTCTGCAGTGACAAAGCCTGGGCTTTCGTTGAGTCGTCTCCAGGCTTGATGGGATGGTTAAGGTTACCTTTGGGAATAGTATAAATAAATAGGTAATCAATGCATTACATAAATTATGCGATATATATTTTAAAGCTAGTTTATCTAAAATATCTAGATTTTTATAAATTTTTTCCACTGGTTAATAATTACAAATGCGCTGAATATTTCGTTTTTTTTAATGAGAAGTCACTCTATTTAAGTTTGAAAAAATTTGAATTTGTTATTGAGCTTGTTATTGCTAGAAAACCGGTTTTCCATTGCCAGCATGTCTTCGGAGGATTTATACAAATTGGCAGGGAACAGAAAAGTTTGTAGAAACCGTTTAGCGGCCATATGCTCCGGATAAAGAGCGGACATGGCAAATGAAGAGAAGAATACATATGACAAATACGACTATATCGATCGTCCAGTTCATTAGTCAGACATCTCCAAATAACCCATATTAAGACATGGGAAAAGCAATATTCAAATGGCCACCATAAATCAAATAATATTGATTTTATCCAACAGTTGTATAATAATTAGGTACTTTCCGATTATATTCAATAGACAGATATTAATAAACTAGTATAACTGTACCATCATAGATGACGGTATTGAAATTGAAATACTGGATGCCTGAAGTAGCTAATACTGTCGGAACTGTGTGTCCATTGCATAAAATTTTATTTTATTATACACCGCAAACCGTGAACGCTTAGGTCATGAGAAAATTTCATACCTTCATCTGATATGTGATAATAATAAAAAGTGTCTGCAAAGCGGTTTGAGCTATCTAATATATAGAAATCAATGAGGGTTTAATCGTATCTTATGCACTGCCATACGTTCCGATAATACTTTGTCAAGTTATTGCTTGCACTTGCGCAAAGGACATAGGCATAGTACAATCAGACCCGGCCCAGCTAGAGCCCGACTCTCAACGTTTTAATTTTTAACTTACAGTAGGTCTTATTATATTTATATAAAAATCAATCTCACAATCCAGATATATCTAGAATATAAAAAATCTATAATGAAGAATCGAATTCGTACACAAAGCGACATCTCGGAAAACCTTCTGATTTATTCGTGTAGGCACCAGACAGAAAAACAAAAAATATTTTGTGTCCAAAAGCACTTCAATAAACAGAATTAAAACAAAAACACTTTCTTTCTTTGAGTGGCATTGCAACGCATGCTGGGTACTCACCAGTTATATATAAAATATCAACCTTTTCTTTAATTCTTTAGAAGGTTGGCTGCCTTAGAATTTTTGTTGGCAATTTTGAATTGTCCGAGTACTGAATCAGATAGAGCGTAAAATTTTACATTTAACTGCATATTATTTAACTAAAATTTCAGTTCTGTTGGAGTCGTCAGACTAATGAACTGGACGATCGATATTCTTGCATCCTTACCTCATCTAGAAGGGGAGGATTTAAGCCGTTAGCACAGTGGAATGTTTTCTATTTAAAGATATAGCACTCGCTTGTTTCGGTTTACATTTAACACGGCCATAGAGAATGTAGTTGAATCTGTTGCCACTTTAGAGATTAAGGGTGAGTTGTCTTCAGTTGTCGGTAGTAATGAGCTCCTTGCAACTACCCGTAAAAGGTGGGTCCGCCATTGTAAATAACGTAGGTTTACTTTACGCCGCTTTACATTAGTTATTGGAGAGATTCAAAAGTTTTATTGCGTCGTTCTTGTCTCATCAGTAATGATACGTAATTTTATAAAAACTCTGTTGAATTCTTTTATTTTTTACCACCAATATTACATAGTCTTAGACACAGTTAAATATTTCAGTCTCTGTGGTCTAGTGCTAAGAGCTTTACAATAGCTATCAGGTAGGCCTATTTCCAAGTCCTGGCAGGGTCAATATCAAACATTGTTTTCGCAAACATAAATAAATTAATTAAATATTATGTTGATGCCGTAACTATTGTACATTATATATATGTGTTTATAGTTTGTCTATGCTTTAAGCATAATCATATTTAATGACATTGCGTTTAATATTTAATATTTAAGAGTTCTTTCAAAAAATGGTCGAATTTTTTTTTATTTTCAGTGACTGTTATTTTTCAAAGTTATAAGTTTTATTATTAATTTTTTTACTCTTGTTTAATTGATAATTGTTGCTGCGTGTTTTAAATAAGGATTCTTGCCAGCAAAACAGTACACATTGTGACAATGACTGCAATACTCAGCTGCCCACCAAAAAAAAAAAGACCACCGGTTGGTGACCGATGCTATAGATTATTGATGTACAAGATATATGAGAGGCGTGCCCGAGAGTAACTAATGCTTTGGTGTCATTTTTGCACAAGTGTACAATGTAAATATTATATAAGTACTTGATATGGCGGTGTGAGTAAATACTACATGGTAAAAAATCGCACCTTCAAACAAGTCCGGCACCAGCGACAGCTTCGGTCTGGACTCTTTTCTACCTGCCGTAAGGACGATAGTCTTGGCTGACCCTCTTGGAGCTACCGGCGGAGGCTGTTTACGACGCACTGACGTAAGATCCACTGCTGAAGGAGTGGAGTCAGGTACCATTCCATTTTCCGCAATGCCTGTGAAAGATAAATGAAACATTAAACATTCATGTTCCAATTTATATAATTCAATTAAAACCTAGTACATCATTTACCAATCTACGATTAAATTACAACGTCAAGCCAATGATACTAGGAAACACAAATTCATTCAAATTTGAATTGTTGAGATTTTGTACATTTCTATATATTTTGTCACTAACGAACCGGGGTGCGCCTTTCGTTATCTTCAGGCATTCGAGCACACGAATGAACTCGAACTGAAATGCCCCTTTGAAAAATGATACACTAGTAGAGCATAGACGCTTTATAGCTTTGCACTCCGGCTCTAGGATCTAGAATCACAGGATCCATACAAACTAATACACTGGCACGCTCTGTATCACAAACAGTATCAGTGTAGTAAAAGGTACAAAGCAGAAATCATTTACGACTGGAAACCTGATAATAAATTGAGCGTAATTAACATGTGATAACTAAATAATAATAATAGCCCAGAACGCTCTGTACACGTTTTATTATCACATGTAGGTATGAAAATTTCTCATGACCTAAGCGTTCGCGGTGCAACAATGCACACACAGTTCCGACGAACTAACTACCTTAGACATTCAGTATTTCAATTTTAATACCGTCATCTATGACGGGTACGGTTACTAGTACTAAATAATGAAGAAATTAACGCAACGCTGAGGTCTACGGGTTGTACGACAAAATTAACTCATTTTTTCTTGAATAAGTTTTCTTTGAACTTATTCACGTTATTATGATTCACGTTGGGTGTCGATTGAGGCATTAAATTCCGGTCCCATTTTATGATCCAGGGATTTCAGAATTCAGAATTTCTCAACACGGGAAAGGTCATAAAGTATAATTTCTTAATTGCACATCTAAAATTTAATTTGTGTTCATTATTGCTTCAATTGGAATGTATAAATGGTTTAAAAAATTTTTCGGGCGTTGGAAGACAAAAAAATAGAAAAAATAATTAAAAAATGTAAACATTATAAATGTAGTTTTTCTCAGGTAGTATTCTAAAAGAGGACATGTCTTTCAATAGAACTTTAAAATATTGTGTACCATCCATCCATCACGAAAAAGAGGACAGGAGTGAAGGATGAAGAAAAAGGATCTGAACTGCATTATTAACATCATCTTTATCCGTCATACTGTTTAATCGCGTCACGCACTCAACATTGGAATCATATTCCTAAATAAGTATCATTTTCTTGGCGTCCGTGGCGCAGTTGGTAGCGTCGCTGCTACGGTTACGGATGTCTCGGATTCAATTCCCGGTGCGGACGGTTTTCATAGATTTCAATTGATTTATGGATTTCTGTTCGTAGTCTGAGTCCTCCCTTCCAGCCATCCCATCCCAACGGGGCGTAGCGAGAGCGATTAGCTAACCACTAGTCCTGTCCTAGCCCTATCCTTCTATCCCTACTCTTTTCGTAAAAAGAGAGGTTGAGCAACTGAGTAACAAGCAGTTATCGTGGAAAAATCCTGTTAAGATACCTCCATTAGGAGACTATATGTTCCACATTGGGAGCGGACATGGAATGAAAAAAAAGTGTCATAAAAAACTGTGTATACGAACAAGCCGAGGCACACGTTGTAGTTAATCAGGAAGTTTTAATTTGATATTTGAATTATATTTTAGCATTCATAGTGAATTCCAAAATCCCGGTAATTGAACGTATCCCGAGATTGGAAGCCCTAATGCGGATATGGTTAAAAGCAAAGAACTTCAGAGATAATAAAAACCATCAGTTAACAGTAAATATGAGCTTTAAAGTACGTTATCAATTTCATAAATTACTTGACTTAATAAAATAAATACGAAAGATACCTATATAAAAAGATTTGAAATCTCGCGAGACGTTTTTTGATATCCAACATAATTTTTATTTGCGTATGTTATTTGACGGAGAATATTCATCAAATAAAAGGTAAACATTATATTTAATGAATTTATGTCTGACGGAAGCTTTTGAGTTTTGAATTTTGATTGCTGAAAATTTTATTTATTTAACTTATAATTCGTGATATTTCATGTATTATAGAGAGTACTGTTTGCCGGATGGATCTCTGAGATTATCTGTATGTGGCAAATGAAAGGGAAATTCACTTAAGTCAGTTCGGACAACGGTCGAACTGGTCGACCACATCAATGGCAGGTTAATGGACTGATCAAAGGTCAGGGAACATGACATTTATTTAAATTTAGACATAGTGAAATCTCATAAATAAAATTGCATGAAAAATATTATCTATGATCTATTTAAGTATTTTGTCTGGTATGTAGTGCGGTAATTAACGTGCTGCGGTTACGTAAGTCTCGGGGTCAAGTCTCGGTACGGACAGCGCCATAAATATTTTTTTTCCAAATCGATTTATCGATTTTCGTTCGTAGGCATGGAATTTTGTGATGTTTAAAATTCCCTCTCACCCATCCGATTCTAAAAATAGGGCGTAGCGAGAGCGATTCTCTCAGCACTCGTCCTGTTATAACCTTATCCGTCTTCTATCTTTACTGTCTTCGAAATAGAAAGGTTGAGAAACTGAGTAACAGGCATTTATCGTAGAAAAACTTATGTAAAGATATCTCCATTAAGATTCCATATGCTCCACATTGAAAGCAGACATGGCAGTATATATATCATCGGCAAGCAATTAGAAATGCCCGCATGCCCTTGTATTCCGCTCGCACCCTTCACTTAACATGTTATTGAGCGAGTAAGAGATAAATCCACGGCACGCGCCTGATATACATATATAAAATAATACCTTTTGTCTTTAATTAAATTGTGCTGATAATAATAACTATAGTGCATTCGAATAAATTCTTTTCTCACAAGATGACGCTGATTGCCAATTAATATTGTTTTCTATTGATTATATAACTTGCAAATTGCAGAGGCTAAGTAAACATGGCGTTAAAAGTTCCCAAGGCGTTTTAAAAGTGAAGTATTATGCTTACAATAAACGTCAAGGGAATTGTTTAAACTTCTTCAAGTGTTTGTCGATAATTGACTTTTAAATTGGCTTGCTTTTTAATGAGGCAGCACTGAAAACGCTGAGAAAATATTTTACACAAATATTAAGTGTTTGTTCTTGCAACACAAAGTCGTTAAAATGAGTGTCCACAAAGGAATCACACGGTGAGTCTTTCACACAGTACTAACACTATTTTTGTGGCTATTTTTTATTGGGAATTAATGTATTATATAAAAAATTATGTAACCAGACAAAATGGCAGCGAAAAAATTGATTAAAGTATATTAAACATCTCGCATATAAACATAAAGCTTACAATTAAATGAACTTTTCTTTAGATCATATTCACTTTCGTAAAAATAGTTTTCACTTATAACAAATACATTCCACAAAAAAACAAATTCTTTCACTAAAAATAAAGTGATCCCATATCATAAAATATATTTTAACATTGAAGAAATATATTACATTTGAATTATTGAGATTTTGTACAATTCGAGCGCACGAATACCTGAAGATGCCAAATGGCGAAACCCGAGTCGTTAGTGACAAAATACATGGAAGTAGTGTACAAAATCTCAATAATTCAAATTTGATATTGAAATTCCATCAAGCACCCTCAGTCGATGTCTTAAATTATAAATATATTACAGTTTCAAATAGATAAAATAGTTTTCACTCAATATAAATATTCAGACTTTGAAATCTAAAGTTGAACGAAGCTGTAATGAAATGTCACTTATTCTTCTAACCTATATTAATTAGGCATCCTGTATTGTCTTTGCTCCACGCATTACATTACATTACACAAAACAAACCAGACCAACCTTAACATAGTCTACTACAACTTACTTTGTTAAAAGAATCCGTGACTAAGTGGAAACTATTAAAATCAAAGTTTGAGTGAACTATGTTAATACTATCTAATCCAAAGTGAAAACTATCGAAATAAAAGTTCAAGTGTATCAAGTAAATACTGCCTTACACGAAGTGAATTTTTTTATAACCCTAAATATAATACCATCTCTTTTATGTCATGGTGTCAGTTTCATGACCGTACTATTTTATTCATAACCTGAATTTATTGGGTCAGTAACTATTTCAATTTTCGGTCAGTAAGAAATAATAAATGGTCAGTAAGTTATTCGTTAGATTATCAGTATACATGTGGTCAGTTAATAAAATAAACGGTCAGTAATTAATATAAAATAGTCAGTTATCAAATTAACAGGTCAGTTATTAAAATTTCGATTTATTTAGAACATTTGAATATTTCTTTCTCCATTGTCTCAATAATGGTTAAGAGGATAAAATGTAAAAGTATTTAATTCTGAAAAATTTTATTAGTGAATTGATAGCTATCAACTAACTATAAAAGCACTAAATACTTTTATATGTTATCCTATTATAATGGAGTTCTACCAAGTAATTGCCAATGAAATAAATCAATAAGGGCTATTTTGAGATGTCTGAGTAGTTAACTGAACGATGGATATTATTGTAGGATTATGATTTTCGGTCAGAATTATGAAATATGTACATTACTTACCCAGTTGCATAGTCTCCTGAGACACCGTGTTGTTTGTATGGGAGCTCGTCGAGTCTCCAATGGCATTCCCCATAGCTTCCAGCTCCATGGCGTCCCGTGTCCAGCTCCCTTTACTTCGAGTGGCTTCAAGCCTTCGGGAAATCCTTATTCAGGGCGCACTTTCAGCGGCATTCTAAAATTTATTGAAAACATATTTTTTAAATCATGACCGCTAAATTACATATTGCAATATTAATGAGAATTGTTTGAAGAAGTGCCGTAGAGCACTTCGGTTCCACTACATTATTGTTTATTATTATATATGTATAGAAAAAATTGTCTACTGTAAGGCTAGTAACGCACTAGGCAGTCACAACGATTTAGATAATATATCGACGTTTTGGTCAATTGATGTAACCCTCAAAATTGAAATTGTTCAGGAGAGAGTAATAACTGTTTTTACCGAAAACATTACAAAACATCAAGTGGGGGAGGGTCAAAATTTTGAATCCTAAAACCAATGTAAAATGATGTTGCTGCCCTAACTGCTCAAATTGGCCGCCCTATTTTTCTGGTTTCGCAGTCGTGGCTCCCTAGTGTAATAAACCTATTTGTCAAATACAATTGTTATGAGATTAAAATAGTTAATTTTTTACCATATCCGCTCCCAACGTGGAGTAGGGCTAGAAGGACAGGACTAGTGGTTAGCTAATCCCTCTCACTACACCCCGTTTTAGACATCACAGACATTCATGACAACAAACAGAAATCCATAAATCGATTGACAGATCAATTTGTGAAACTGTCCGCACCGGGAATGGAACTCGAGACATCCGTAACCGTAACCAACGAGGTTACCAACTGAGCCACGCAAGCCGACGTTACGATGATGAAGCAAACACTCTGAGATGCATTATTAGTACTAGGAGTAAATATTCAGATGTTTATCATTACGAAAACTGATTAAATTTCATTTCCTAGTTTAAAACTCAGCTTCTAAAACTTGCGGTGTTTATATTTTGTTAATTGAATTCTGCGGTTACCTTGTAGCAATTCATTTCCAATATAACATTGATTAAACGTATCAATACCACATTCGTGTAAGGTAATAAGAGTATCACATATTTGCACATTGAAAGTAAGCGATCGTGGTAAAGTTGTCGGAAAGTATCTTTTATTCACATTTATGGTCTTAACTGTCAATTATTGGTGGAGCGGCATTATATTATTATAACTAAAACCCATTTTTCCTGCTATTTCTACAATTTTATCAAATACTAGTGAGCACCCGGCATGCGTTGAAATGCCTTTCAAAGAAAGAAAGGATTTGTGTTTTAATTCTATTTATTGAAATGCTTTTGGATTAGAGGTCTGCATGGCCCGATATTTCATAAAATTACCCAGTCCGAGTCTCAATATCATACTTGTTACCCGAACCCGAACCAAAGCCCAGATTTATTTTTCTCCGCCCTAAAAAAGCCTGATTTTTTCGATATAGTAATTCATTTACACGTTTCAAACGACATATGTTATTGTTACACGATTTTTCCGAGATGTCGCTCTCTGTACGTATTTGATTCTTTTTTTTGTATTTTTTTTTTAGATTTTAATTTTTTTTCCATAAACCTTCACTGGTGTGCCCACAACAACTCGCCAAAGATTCATCGAAATCGGATGAATGGTAAAGGAGTGCATAGAGGATAAACAAACAAATATTCATTTTTACATATTTAGACTATTGAGTACCCGGCATGCGTTGCCATGCCACTGGAAAGAAAAGAAAGGGTTTGTGTTTTAATTCTGTTTATTGAAGTGCTTTTGGATACAGAATATTTTTTATTTTTTCGTCTGGTGCGTACACGAATAAATCAGTAAGTGTTTCCGAGATGTCGTTGTTTGTACGTATTTGATTCTTTTTTAGATTTTAGACTTTAATTATTTTCGTTAAAAACCTTCACGGGTGTGCCGCACAACAACTCACCAAAGCTTCATCGAAATCGAAAGAATGGTAAAGGAACGCATGGAGGATAAACAAACAAACAAACATTTACTTTTATATGTATAGATCCAAGACCTCATAGTGAGCATTTTGAGTTGCTGGTCGTTTATTCATTAATGACAAATAGATAATAATAATGAATAGTATAAGATTTTTATATATGATATTTGATAAACGGCGTGTATATCGTCAAAAACAGGTCAGTAACGAAAGAATTCACTTATAAAGGTTAAGGAATGATATCGTCGTCTTAACTAACAAACTGAGTATCTAAATTTCAGCAAAGTTTTCAGGGGAGTTTTAAAACTCAATAAATTCAGTTTAAACCAATGCTATTTTCAATTTTCAAATGTGTTAATGATAAGTTACATGAATAATGATTTAACATTATTCATAAAGCTGATCGACTGAGGAAAGGAAAAAGGACGTAACCAACACCAAAAATATTGTATACAACTCACACAAAACGTATTGATAACTACATATATATAATATTTCTACTGTAGAAAGGCAAAAGGACGCATCCTTCCGTCTTTACAAAATATTTTTTTTTTCGATAATCACAATTTACATATTTTAATAAACCTTTCGTGTGTGAGTTACGTCCTTTTTCCTTTCCAGTCAATATGTAACATTTGTACATACGCAGTTTGCCAGTTAAGTCGACGATATGTATTACTGACATTTCCTTTATTATATAAGGCATGGGTATTTCGTAAATAAACGGTTAATAAATGTATAGTAACGTAAAAGTTTGTCGGCGTCCGTGGCCCAGTTGGTAGCGTCGCTGGCAACGGTTACGGATGTCTCGGGTTCGATTCCCGGTGCGGACGGTTTTCATAGATTAATCTTTCAATCGATTTATGGATTTCTGTTCGTAGTCTGAGTCCTCTCTCCCACTCATCCCATCCTCACGGGGTGTAGCGAGAACGATTAGCTAACCACTAGCCCTATCCTTCTATCTCTCATAGCCCTATCCTTCTATCCCTACTCTCTTTGAAAAAAGAGAGTTTGAGCAACTGAGTAACAAGCAGTTCTCGTAGAAAAATCCTGTTAAGATACCTCCATTAGGAGACCATGTGCTCCACATTGGGAGCGGTCATGGAAAAAAAATGTAAAAGTACGAATATTTTAAATTAAAAAAATGGGTATTATTTATAAATAAATTTATAGATTTGTGTTGGTAAGTTTTCATTAAAATGGAGCGTAGTGAGAGTGATTAAGTAACCATATTATAACACAGGTTAAGCAATTAAAAAACAAACTATTCCCATAGAAATACTTCTGTTAAGATAAACTCCACTAGGAGTCAATATGGTCCACATTGTGAGATGGTTAAAATAAAATGCATAAATATCGTTAAATGTTGTATTTGCAATACACGTATTTCCACGTGCGCGTAACAAGCAATCGTACTACCAATAACGTGTTCAGTCGATCAAATCATGAAAGTACTAACCATAAAAAGTTTTTAATAAAATCTGCCAATAGATGTTAGCAACCGATCCGGAAATTCAATGAAATTTGATAACTCTTTATTGCTTCTACCAGTCAATAAAAATCATATTACAGCTGCATGAATGCACAGTAAAGTTCTAGATTCTAGAAATATTCTACACCATAATATGATATAAACTTCGAATCTCAGAATATAAAATTTCACAATTTACTTGCATTTAAATAATATTATTGCGTACCTTTACTGGATGCCTGCTGGGAAATTCGTTTTTGAAAACAAAGCTGTCGATTATAAAATTGCATTTATAATGTCATATGTATCATTGTGCATCCCATTTAGCAGTCTAGAGCAGGGCTATGCAAGATTTTTGTTAACGAAGGTACACTTGGAAATTATCGTCTCCATTTTGTACCTTAATTATATTATATATATAATATATCGACATATATATCGACTGTGTTTTGGCCAATTGATGTAACCCTCAAAAATAAGAAAATGAGTTGATGATTTGGTCTTATTTTAAAGACGACAGAGCAGGTCTCAAGCTTGAGAATTTCCAGGTGTGCATTTTAAAGATTCATTACGCAACTTATCATAAAAATTTCTTGCTTTCGATAAAAACAGTTTTTACTCTCTTCTGAACAATTTCAATTTTGAAGGTTAAATCAATTGGCCAAAACACTGTCGATATAGTCAATTTAAGTGTAAATTTATTACATTTTATAAACACATAAGTTTATTGCGTTTGTAATGTCACAATTTAAAAATCTTTGAAATCACAATTTGGAACAATGTATTTAGTTTTACAAAAAGTTTATCAGTTTCTTGATACTTTTAGCTATTTCGGCTTCGTACCATCGTCAGAACTATGCTTGAACATAATTTAGCTGGTGGTGTTGAGTCTTACTGATCGGGCACAAGTTAATGCATATGAGAATAATACCGCATATGATCAACATTGGGATCGGACATGATTACAGACAAATAAATATCATTCAATTCTATTATGTCCATCAAATAAATTAAATTCAATGAATACAATATATAATGCTAACAATAAACTTGAACTGAATCCAATGACATCTGTTTTCACGTAAATATTTTCATGTTGGTATCCACGTTGATAAATGACGTTTTAATTAAGGCAATTCTCTTTTGGATTACATTGTTTCATGAACGAATTGAAGTCTGGCAATTATTATCATTCGAAATTGTAATTAATTGATAATTACTCGCAACAAACATACGCGGGCGAGTGTCGTAGGATACTAAAACCAGCAGAATTTTCGCCGCCTAATTCATTTCGATTATAATAGCATTTTCTATTGACGTCTGTTTCCGATTAGGCGTTTGACAATATTAACGTGAATATTGTGGCACACGGCTGACCAACGATCTGGCTAAACTAGGCCACATTTTTAGTCAACAAGAATTACCGGGTATAGTGACGACAATTTGTCGCTAAAATTCATGAACTTTGCTCGCGAAAGCTTGTCAATGGACATACAGGAAGCGCGGGAAAGAATGAACGTAAAAAGCAGTGCTTCTCCAACTGTGGGAGCCGTAATGCTTCTACGGAGGACCGTAAAATGTTTCAGTAGATCTAGAAGTATTTATTTATGCAATTTTTCTTTTTACATATGTATATATTTTATATTTTTTTTGTCTTCTGAGGCGATTTAAGAATGCAGTGATTTTTTCAAAAAAATGTGCCGGAACACACTGTTTGTCGAGCTCAAAGAAAATTATTTTCAAATATCATTTAAATAAATGTCAAATCAGAAATAGTTTTTCCCAAAAGTTAGGTATATAAATCTGGATTGTAAGTCTGGATGTAAGCGTGAATATTGGTTCGACTAATTTCTTTTGAAACATTAAAAATACCACCAAAAAAGCTGCCAGGACGCCGTTCCAAAGTGATACGTGACAAAAAAGTCCTGTGTACATGAATAATATCAAATAAAGCTTTTGATAAGTAAATTAATTTAATTTTAGGGGAAGGGGGGCGTGGCGTATTTTTTGAAAAATTTGTGAGCCGTAGAATGAAAAGTTTGGGCAGCACTGGTATAAAGGACGATCACGTGGGAATAACAGCACACCACGGAGACGCGTGAATCGCCTGCATGCTGGAACAATGGAGTGAGCGTTTCGTAATTGTAGACTGAAAATTTTAAACATTAAATGGAGAAATAGAGAAATGTCAAAGTAGAAATATTGCATTCTGGGTGACTATCGTTAGTCCTCGATATGATTCTTAAACATTTTTATCAGACAGTAATTAGATCTTTGGACCACAAACAGATATCCATGTTTTACCGAGTGACAAGTGAATTTTTGGGCTGCTTATATTTACATAGCACGCAATCGGTAAAGCGATGTGAGTTACACATTTTAATTAACACAAGACATACATGGAAAAGCGTATGTAGTGTAAAGTTGTGCGGCCAGTACGAGATGGCGTACATGGATGATCAAACATATTCTATTCTCCTTCGACTGTCTTTACACACGTTTTCTCGATCTAAGGTAAGCGCACCACCTAATCGCGCAGAAATGTGTCCGGGTATAAAGTCCGCTATTGCCTAGTGCCACAAATATTTGTCACTTAGAATAGTAACGGTGTAATTCCAAAATTACGAAACATGAGTTTGTACCTCAAACACGTTCGAAAGATGTTATTCTATTAGTATTATTATAGTGCACCTCTATATATACTCCTAATTTATTTAAAAAACTGTTTTATGTTTTTATATTCCTATATTTAACTATATTTTTCAGAATAATAGTGAAGTACCTGCAATATCACAATAAGAGTGAAGTGTCCGAAAAGACTTCACTACTACACTACCGTTTAAGTTCTTCAGTTGATTGACAAACAGTTATTAATGGCTGTTATCTGATCCTAAGAACATTTTACAAAACCTTGATTTTCTCAAGACTTCAAAACTGGAGTTACACCATTACTATTCTAATTGACACATATATAACTTATCTAATGTAAAACACAAAAATTATTGTACTAATTCCACAATCTTATCAAGTAATTTCAAAATGATAGTGACCAACAAAACCGGTCCTGATCATTTGATAAAATTGTCAAATGAGTACAAAAACCCACCTCGATTAAAAACTGATTGCGCAATATATAGAACCATTAAAAATACATACCTTAATGTGAGACAAAAAAGTTACGTGTTTAGTTTCACAAGAATAGTTATATATTGTACTATAGTTAGCTATTTCGGTTATTGTTCTCACATGGGATTATTCCGAAATAACTATCATCTATCTTTATAATTCTTTTCAAATTAAATACTTAGCTTTTTTTACTTTACTATTGCGGAGCAAGTGAATACCAATTCATTCATTCATTCATTTTACCATTAAATTGAACGGAAACAGAGTAACTTAAAACAAGTGAAATATTTGAAATGGTTTTCGAAAAATTAAAAATTCAATTGCTGGTTTATGGATGACCATATTGGCAAAATCGTGTTTTGAATTCATAATGTAATTCAAAAATGATCCTAACTCAACCTACGGAAAAACGCAACGATTTACGGTTATTAAATTTCACTTGAACAACAACTATGGCTAAAAAGTGGTAACAATAATATATTTTGGGAGACATTAATAAAAACATCTATTTTTAAATCAAATAACTAGACTCGCATGCTTTCATTTCTCAGCCATTATTATCTTTATAATACTTGAAAAATATTTACTTCCCTTAATTATTGCAATCGATTTATTAAAAATAAGTATATACGACCTTTGAGGATGTTTTCCAGAACGACGATGAACTAAGTATTCCATTTTTAAACATTCACGTTGCGTGATAGTGTTGCTAGTCATAAAGTTCTTAAACAGTCTTTCATAGACAAAAGATAAAGAGAAAAACCAATTTTAGAAAACACGTATTTTAATTGTAAAAAATTAACTTACGATTTATCGTAATTCTATCTTTTCGCGATAGAAGTTATTTAATTTGTTTGCTTCGCAAATAAAAGGCCAGCCGTTCATCCCTTTTGACCTGACGGGTAACGGACTAAACAAACTCCGCCGTGTCAATCAGGCTAGGTAAATGTAAAGCAAAATTGTTGCAAACTTCACAGCGTTATCGACGCGTCGCGCCCATTTTAATGACATGCATAATATTTGCTTTCGTCACAAAGCTTTACCAAAGGCTGAAAGTCGCCCGCGGCTATCATTAGCTACAGCCTGTCATATTTGCACAGACAACAAACATTATTACCATAGATATTGGAATGCAGCAGTAGCAACGCTGCACTGAGGCGAAAACTAATTTGGCCTCTATGGTCACATATCGCAGGGAAATTTTGAATGCTGATTTCATACTTGTGAGGGGACTTAAAGTTTAGCCACGGCGGTAGTATGGCGAATCATATACGACGTGAGCTTTTCAGGAGGAATGCAATACTGGCTATTTTTATAATAAATTATAACAACAGAAATCCAAAAAAAGATACATTTTTTGTTAGAAATAAAAATCTAGGTTATACTTAAATAACTTCGTTTTATAAGAGCTATAAAGGCAAAGTATAATTAGACGCAATCACTCAATTGTTTGAAGATTTAAAAAACTTCTAATAGGGCGAGTGTTCCTAAAGTCAGACATCGCCAGTGGTCGACCTTTTGAGCTTAAAACTTGAATAATAGTGGATACATTAAAAAAAACAGATTTTTTAAATTCGTGTAGGTAGTTTTGCCAGTTACCAATGTATATTTGTACTATACTGACCTACATGATGCAATACGCAATTAAAAAAATGTACTTTTTTACTTCGCAAGATTCGACAAATTCATTTTATATGGGGATCGCTAGCAAAATATACTTTATACTGTCATGCTTTGCATCATTATGTTTTTTATTGTTCTGTCTACTATCAGTAGATTATTTCACGATATTCATGAAGTTTCATAGTGATGGCCGAACACTGGGAAACGATAGGCCGACCACTGGGACAATTGGCATTTTTTTTTGTAAACTTCTATTATTTTATACTTGGTACAATATTAACTATTTTATTTTAAGTTGGTTACATTGCTTAATCCCTGTTTAATGGAATAACAACGATTTATCATTCATTGACTCAAAATCTCTTTTAAAAGTACACCTGTCGTTTAACTGGCTGAGAACTGGCGAAACGACCCTTTACAATTTTCTCTTTGGCTTGAAATTTTCAATTAATTAATTTGAACCAGACGTATATTATTTCCGTATGAATAATAAGATTTGTTCAACTATGTCCCATCCAAACGTGGAGTAAGTACATGAACTACTAATGTAAGATAACTGCTTGCTATTAAGTTACTAAACCAATTTTTTGGTAGAGAAATGGAAAGAAGGATGGGGTAAGAAAAATACTAATAGGCAAGTAATCTCTCTGACTACGCCACGTTTTTAGTATCGGGTTGGTGGGACAAAATGTACATATCACATACCTCCATGCCTTAGAACAAAAATCCAAAAAGAGATTAATAAATTAATATTATAAAGGGATCGTTCGGGTATGCAAGCACAGGGACACTTCAACCGAAGAACTGTGACTTTTCGGCTTCAAAACTGGTTAAAATATAAAGATAATACAATAATAAAATATTCAGTATTACAACTAATTAGCAATGTGTGAGATATCTTAAAGGTTCATTTGAAATAAGCTCTAGTCTTTGATGAGTATACTGATGAATCGTGACATCACATCTTTTCTATAATGTATAATGTGTCAAATCAGATTGAAAACTAATTTAAATAGGTATAATAAATACTATTTTCAGTAATGGTCTCTGTTAAAGCTTTTCGTTATCTACTTTTCAACCCTGAAATGCGGTCGCTCACCTGTTTAACACCATCCAATCATCATGTTATCAAACGACCTTTAGTATTTCGTCGCCATTTTAACATTCACTTGGACCATTGGTTTGTTTGCATTTTGATGAAATGCCCAGACCATTTCCACTTAATAAGAAAACTCTCTCAGCAAGATCCGGTACAGCTGTAAATAAACTTATTTTCCTATCGTTCTCATTAATCGAGCGGAAAATATCACTAAAATTAAAATTCATTAAAAAGTCGTAAAAATAAATTCGCCACATTTCGTACTATTAATTGGTGTTTTTTTGTGTGGCTTATCCGGAACTGTCAAAACGTACTAAATTACTTTACCGATACAGTGGCGTACCGATTTCTTCACAAGAGTTTGCCAACAATTAGGGCCCAGCTGGGCCCAGTACTATTATAAAAATGTAATGAGCTATATTAATATGTAAAGTTGAGTTAACAGACGATAAATTTTTATTTTAGATATTTATTTACTATTTTTCATGTCTCAGGTTGGCCGATGAAAACATGACCAATCTTAATCATGACAATACGTAGGCTAAATTACGATTTAAAAAATATCAAATAATATAAAAATAAACTAGTGTCACATTATTTATTAAGTATTTCCATTACGTTGTTTGCTGGTTTTGTTTAAATTATAAACTAATGTTTATTACCCAGTTTTACCCGGGATAGAAAACACTAACATTTAGACGTTGTCGTTATTATGGCGTTATTTTGGTGCTTGTCAAACGAAGTTGAAAGTTGTCGCCGTGGACCGTACTTCACGTAGCACCCATAAAATATTGTCCACCAATCGATAAGAATGTTAAAAGTTGAAAATTAGCTGTTGATAATATCACGGCGGACCGTAACGTAACACTCGCAAAATATAGTACATAAATTAATAATAATTTTTCAAGTTGAGAGTTGAAAATATCACCGTGGGGCGTACCTAATGTAACATCCATAAAATATTGTCGATTAATTAATAATAATAATAATGCTAAAATTTTAAATTGAAAATAGAGCAGTTGAACTAGAAATGGCAACCAGAATTACATGTTAAAATTTGGCGTTGCTACTGTTTACAGTTTGGGAGGAGTTCTTATGACAGACCGAAAGATATATACATCTATTTTCTGCTATATAGTATATACCAGTTATATTTGATATTTTCCTTAGATTCGGCGGTAACTTTGTGGAGATTTTTATTTTTAATATAAAATTAAAATTGATAACTTTGTTATTCCACTGTCTTTATCACTAACGTGGACAGGGTCTTCTTAAACCAATCTGCAGACTCTTCCTATTAATGAAAATTTAAAGATAAACTCCTGATTTAATTCTTACATTAAACATTTGTTTGGTTGCTGTTGTTGGTTTGCAGTTTGATGGGGAAGGGCCTGCGATCCTGCCAGTTAGTCTGAAGATGTTCAAGGTCGCATCATTTATTCCATCGCGTACTATAAAACCACTTACAGAGTTTAAATTAAAAGTTATGTAATTCTGTTGTGTCTATTGTAATACTAAATTTATTTGCATCTTGCATTTTATTTATCCACTGTTTTTTTATTGTTTCAAAGGTCTATTTCTGTTTTATTTTGTTTGTCCTTATCCCAGGACGCGGGCCATGTTTTCATACTCTCTCATTTGTTATTCCACTGTCTTTATCACTAACGTGGTCCGTTTTGCCTTTTTAAGAAGCATCTTCCGACCAACCATATCACAAGGTTATTTATTTCAAAGATAAACTATGATTCTAATTCTTACATTAAACATAAAGGGTAGGGCGTTTTATTCCATTCTACTTGCGATGCGGTTAGTCTGAGGATGCTTCTTAAAGAGGCGAAGCGCATCATGTTAGTGATAAAACCAGTGGAATAACAAAGTTATCAATTTTTAATGTATTTTTATATTGTAATACTAAATTTATTTGCATCTTGCATTTTATTTATCCACTGTTTTTTATTGTTTCAACTGTCTATTTCTATAATATAAATCTATTTGTCAACTTTAATTTCAGTTATACTTGATTTGGCCCACCAAACGATTTCAGTGGGACATCACTGTTTTAGATAATACGCGTTTGTTATGATGCAAATGTGTCATTGCACAAACAAGTGGAGCAAACAAAACTCTCTGGTCGGCGGGAAATAATGAAATACAATGATGAACTTTAAAATTAGGATGCGATCGTATGTCGCTAGTCGCTAGGAATTAAATATAAACTCTATTGTACACGCAGTAGCTTCAATGTTACGCACACGTCATGATATTTAATTGCTATGCTAGTGCATAATGTACCTACTATTAATCACCAAACTGCTAGGTCAATATTGAGTACTAGTGAGTACCCGGCATGCGTTGAAATTCTCTCAAGGAAAGAAAGGGTTTCTGTTTTAATTCTGTTTATTGAAGTGCTTTTGGATAAGAGGTCTGCACATGAGTTTCAGTGTCTGAGTCTCAATATCGCACTTTTTTCGCGAAGCCGACCTGAAGCCCAAATTTATTTTTCTCAGCCCGAAAAAAGCCCGATTATTTAAAATATAGTAATTCATTTATACTTTTCAAACAATATATGTTATTGTTTCCATATTTTCAACGATATTCATAGCACATGTGAAACAGATTATTTAAGTTATGTAAACTATTGCCTTATGGCTGACTCATGAACAAAGTACGAAATATTTTTCTTAAAGTTGAATTCCTTACCCGGGCCCTACCGAACCCGAATTTGAAAATTCTTTACGCGTAATATACAATATTTTTTATTTTTCCTTCTGGTTCAGAGATGTCACTGTATGTACGTATTTGATTCATTTTTTTAGATTTTTTTAGATTTCAGATTTAAAAATTTTTTCTTCACGGGTGTGCGCACAAAACTCACCAAAGTGTCACTGAAATCGGATGAATGGTAAAGGAATAGATATATGGATATGAACGGATTCGCCTCCAAAACACTCGGAAACCAAGACTTACAGCATGACAATTAAAAACTGCAATGCAGGAACTTATAAACTGTTGATTTGGGAATGTCTATATTTGAGGCAGGGTCCTAATATAATATGATGATTTTAGACGATTATATACCACAAAAGTTTACTGTTGCGTCATATAGGTTTATAAACTAAACATTCTTTATTTTTTAATTTTTTATAAACTTTAATAACGTCCTTCATTTTAGTTAACTTTTTAATACAAAGTACAAGCAAAAGTATACAGCTGGTGAAATATTAAGCTATTGTTTATCTATGGTACTGTATTTATGTGACAACACGCTCTAAGGGGGAGGGGGAGTCTAATGTTATTTGGCATAACAGCTAATGATTTCCGATGCGCAATTGTTTTTAAATTTTAAATCACCTGAGATAAATAAACTCTAGGAGAAAAGACATCAACAAACACCTATGTCCAAATCTCAAATTTAATTGAATAAAGCTAAATTTGATATTGCCCAGATCGAATCGATCACCGGGGAAAAGCTTTTACCACTAGACCACAGAGGGCGACATAATATGATGATGATATTAGGAAGACTATAGAAAATTTCATAAAACCAACAAAATAATTTATACCATTATACATCACGTCGGTTCCGTGGGGCAGTGGCTAACGTCATTGGTTACGGTTACGGATGTCTCGGGTTCAAATTTTATAAATTGATTTTTAAATCGGTTTGTGAATTTCTGTTCGTTGGCATGAATGTTTGTTGAATGAATGTCTAAAATTCCCTCCCACCCATCCGATCCTTAAAACGGGGCGTAACGAGAGCGATCAGCTTACCACTAATCCTGTTCTAGCCCTATCCTTCTATCCCTACTCTCTTCAAAAAAGAAAGGTTGAGCAACTGAGTAACAGGCAGTTCTCGTAGAAAAAACTGTGGTTGACATACCTCCATTAGGAGGCCAAAGAAGTTTTTTTATACAAGGCCGTAAAATAACTAGTACTTTCGATGTAGTTTTCTTTTTGTTTTTAATGAATACATTGATAAAAACGCATCGATAGTATTCGTGCATTAAATTACTAATCTATATGAGGAAATTCTTCATATTATAAATTAGAGCATTGGGTTACAGAATTACAGCCCACGAAGCCAACCACTGGATCAATGCGGTTAACATTTCTACCATTATGTATAACATAATATAAATATTAAATTCTGTATTAAGTTGTTAAAAAAGTTCAAAGTTCAAGTAATTAAAAACCTTTTCTTGTGTAGTAGGAATGGCTCGAAACTAACTCAAAACTTGTATTTGTCATTATTTTCTGCCGTATTAAAAGATAATATGTTCGAAAAATAATATAAAATCCAACAAAGTTTCAAGTATTTTCACCCACGTAAATATGCACAGGTAAAAACTTTGTTAAAACGAAAAAGAATGTCTTAATTATAAGTCTAACTTAAAATCATGTTTACTTATATTATGAGAAAAAGTTTAGGATACACGCTTTTTAAAACTAAATATGCGTGGTTTTTATAATCTTATTATCATAATATATTCTCTCTTTTTTAATATTATATAGTTGTGGTCTACGAAAGCTTTGATGATGGTTTGTGGATAGTATTAAAATAGTGAAACGTTTATTTTATTTGTTTAGATTTCGTGCTAACTCTTTAAGCCTGTAGTAGAGTGGAAAACGAACTTGTTTTTAATTATCGTGTACACGGGCTCGAATCACTATCATAAATTGATTTTTAAATCGATTTTTCTTCAAAGACATACATGTCTGTTATATACATTTCTCAAGAAGAAACGGGGCATATCCAGATGTATTGGCTAAAATAGTCCTGTGTCCTGTCCGAGCCTCATCGATCTATCCTTACTAGTATTGTGAGGTTGGGAAAAAAACCCGGGCTTAAGCCGGAGAATAAGCTCGCATAAGAAAATTGGAGAAAAAATCGTTACAATATTTATGATAACTGTATATAATTTTTAGCATCTGGTAACACTTATTTTAAAAGCGTGGTATTTTTTACCTATGCCAACATTCTATCCAAAACTTTGTGGTAACGATGCGTTATTAGTTCGATGATATATTTCGATGGAAGTAAAGAACTTATTCAATATCTGATCACCAGTTATACCTATGTAAATTTGAACCCAAGGCAAAATATTCACGGAAGCTGTTCTGTTTTTATGTATGATGTTAAACTCGGCAAGACGCACATATTTATATATCCATATAAAAAAAAATGTCAAATATCATAATTGACTGGTAATTCCCCATTTTATTGGTTTTTTACAACACTAATTCTTACATTTTCCAAAAAAAGTAAGTTAAAAGACTGAACAATAACTCTCTTTTAAAAAATATTATATATATATTCTCCAGTATAGTCCACATTATATTATTCCGAAATAAAACTGAATATATTGGATTGCTACGAATCCAAGACTGTTTCTAGCAAAATCATGTGAGAGAATACTCGGAATTGTAAACAATATGAATTTGTTTAACTTCATCAAATATGATGCATATTCTCTAAATATATATTTTTTTGTTTGTGCGAATGATATACTGCAGTATATTATGTGAGTTGGACATTAGTGATTTTCGATGTCAATAAATTTCTGAGAAATAATCTGATGTTTTACGTTTAATGTTGGGAAACAGGATATTCACGTATTTTCGATGGATTCAGCGGCAACTTTGTGGAAATTCATTTTCAATATAAAATTAAACTGTCAACAGTTATTCCTCTGGCTGTGTTACTAATTTAACGCGTTCTGCTTTAAGAAGTTTCTGCAGACTAACTATATCACATGGTTATTTATTTCTAAGGAAACCATGATTCTAATTCTTAAATTAAAAAGGGTAGGGTGGATTTGTTTCCTTCTACTAGGCGTGGGGAAGGGGTAAGACACAAACAGTAATAATTATAGCAATAATTGCCATAACACAACTAATTACAAATTAATTTATTATGTACTAGTGTTTGGAGATGAAAATCGCAAGGGAAATAAATTTAATAATGGTAAACCACATGTCTTATTGTTAAAATGTTATTTTTTAAGAATCAATTACTGTTAATGGTGTTATTAATTTTGAAAAACTCTAAGCAATTCATTATAATACATTTATGTTTGCTCAATAGAGTATTTCTACGTTATTATTTTTATTACGATCATTTTCAATTAAATGATTCGTAGACTATGAAAAATGGACGAATTTTAAATCATAATTTAACCAATTTAATCATTTTTCCCAACCAGTAGTCATTAATTTCACTCTATTGAAGTAACTATTTCTATCAAGTAACCTAAATGTTTTTTTTTATGAATATTTAATTGTAATCTTAAAATATGTAAAAGAGTAATGTAGTTATTGTTTGAAGTACGCTCATTGCTATCAACACGTCAACTTTGATTTTTACTTTAAGCCACAGCTTTTTACCACTGCACTACGGACCCGACAAAATACTTAGATCTTACATAGTATATTTCACTCATTTTTATTTAAATGTTTACTGAGATCTGGCTATGTCTAAGGTTTAAATAAATATCGAGCTCTCTGACATACCATTAGTCCATTTCCCTGCCAATGACGTGGTCGACCGGTTCGACCGTTGTTCGAACTTAACTTGACTTGACCTGACTTGAGTAAGCCTTTGTTGAACCCAAGATATCCGTAACCGTAGCGTAACAACTTTGACCACTGCACCACGGAACCGAAGCTCATAAATGATAATATGATTTTACTTACTAAGTGCTTTAATGCTGACCTCTGTGGTCTTGTAGTAAGAGCTGTACCCTAACGATCAAATTGGCCTGGGCTTAAGTCCATTTAAAATTTATATTTTATCAATCTTAAATACGTGATCTTGGACATGGGTGTTTGAAACGTCTTTTCACCTCAAGTTGATATCATGTGATTTGAAAAAAATGTTTATATCTGCCGCAATGGCTATTATTAGCGGTAATACAGAAAAAATTAATATCACTAACATTTTTTAGTTGTAGCGTGGACAACATTAAATAATAATAATATGCTTGAGAGAAAATATTTGAAATATAGTAACCACATTTACGAGACTTTCTCAAACTATTGTCGAAAATATGTAGCAAAAAGTTAACGGTGGATTACTTTAGGTTTATAAACTAAACACACGGATTATTTATTATATACCGAATTTAATTTTAAAGCTTTTATCGACGCCCTTCCTTCTAACTGACTTTTAACACAAAAGGTACGAATGATCATAAAATCGATAGTTAATTTATAAGGCCGTTTTTACATAATATCAACAAAAATTGAAATTGTTCAGGAGAGAGTAAAAACTATTTTTATCGAAAATATTAAATGGTGAGTTGCGTTATGAATCTTTGAAATGCACTCCTTTAAATGATCATGTTTGCAGATACAGGATTATACGTAAGGAGTGTCGATATAATAGTGGTTTACATCAAGTGTCAAAATTTTAAAACCTAAAACCTAAGTAAAATGATGTTTCCCTTCCAATACATTTTTATAATTTACATCATTTGGACACCGAAACCTGATCTGTCGTCTTTAACAAATACATAATAAAATATTCTAAATACGTGACGTTTTTTAAAACAACTTTAGAAAGGATTTTATGATTAAATGTAGGCAGTGGCGGATTACCCAATAACCGCATGAGGCGCGCGCTTGAGGCCTCAAAAATAACTGTCAATATGTCAATATTATAACTTATATATCTTTAATTCAGTGTTCAAAACTTATATTTATTTAACATTTAATTCTTATAATATGGCAACAATTGTTTTGGTTGAATAAATAACAAATGCAATATGTACCTATTTTTCATATTTTCTATGGATTTGGCGGTAACTTTCTGGAAGTTCATTTTTAATATAAAATTAAAATTGATAACTTAGTTACTCCACTTGGTTTATCACTAACGTGACGCGTCTCGTCTCTTTAAGAAGCATCTTTAGACTAACCATATCGCAAGGTTATTTATTTCATAAGGTAAACAGTGATTCTAATTCTTACATTAAATAAAGGGTGGGGGTGGGTTTTATTCCATTCTACTGGACGTGAGGAAGTGAATTTTTCAATTTATTCTTTCTTAGGAACATCTTCGAAATTAATGAAATATTTGTGATTAGAAGAGATTAAAAATACTGAAGAATTATATTTATATACGGAATACGATTATGCCGAATCACTTTTGTGACACTTTTTTGTTGTCACAAAAATGAGACTTCCTAATTATTTGCGTCTGGGGCCTCCCAAGTTCTGAATCAGCTTTTGAATGTAGGACTTCGTGTGCCGATGTGATGAACATTATCAAATAAGAGATTGTTTAATGGTAAAACTTATGATAGAGCTGCTTTCAAATACTTCGATGAAGTCTATCCTTAGTTATTAGCCAATCGCTTTGCGATCTATTTTTTTATAATATTCAGTATGTAGCCTTGTAGTGAAATCTCCGATTTGCCATCGAAAGGTTATGCCCTGGACGGAAGTAAATTTAAATGTGGATTTATTCAATTGAAGATTTGAGCACTTGAACGACTTCTTGAGTTTATCGCAAGTGAATTAAAAAATATTAGACACATCGGTGACAAGTATTTCTTTTAATTTTTAAATTCAAAATCACGGAAGAAAGTTAGAGCATAAATACATAAACACATAAATTATTTTGCAATTTCTTGTGCATAGCGTTATGCTGACGTTCTATAACTTTTACTTCCTAGAAAATATAATCTAAATTTGAAAAGTACAATTATTGGTTGTCAGTCCAAATTCTCAATTCGAATCAATGTCAAGTAAAATATTTATCAACGTCATCAAAATGATTGGAAAATTTAATAATCAAATCCTTTTGTAAATAAATTGTCTGGATTATGTAAATAAAAACTTCAGCGCTAACTTCGAAGAACAAGGAAATTATAATTAAAATACTTTTTAATTGAAATGCCCCCGGGTATCATTCAGAAGGTTATGAGTTTCTTTGGCTATTGTTGCCTTTAGAATTATTAAAAAATGCGTGTTAAAGATACAATACATCAATATAATGAAGCCAGTGTGAAAAATGTTGCTTTTAATAGACATTCGTGAATGTGAAATATAATATGCTACATTTTTGAATCTCGCTTTTCATCATATCTTTTTATTCTTTTGGTGTCATCTTCAATCAAATGATAGTAAACGTATATTATTTTGTACATATATGAGTTGCTGAGATGCTTAACAAGCTTCCGAAAGCTTTTAGAGTTTTGTGTGAATCACGAAAAACTGTTATGGGCAGTATAAAGCGACTCATTGACTCATATATATCCTTGGCCAATTTTATGCATTAGGCTACAGATGGGCAACGCTCCTAAAATATATGTTCCTGTATTATCTTATTTCCTGTATTACACACCGTACTTGTTCAAAGATTATTGCAGTTTTCGAAAACGATTGGTCGAAAATGCTCTTCTGCATTCGATTGCCAGATTGCCGATTGCCGAAATTTCTGTATTGAAAGGAAAATAAGTGTGGGCTCCGGGTCGGGTTTGGATAACAAGATGTCGGACTTGGACCGCGAGGTTTTAGAAAATTTCAGCCCATACAGACCTCTATCTGCTGCCCTCTATTTTCACTGCATGATAATTTGGAATAATTCATATTTATCATTACAAAAATATGTGCTTTTGATGGTACATGACGTATATCTGTGTAATTTAAGACATCGACTGAGGGTGCTTGATGGAATTTCAATATCAAATTTGGATTATTGAGATTTTGAGATTTTTGTACAATTCCATGTATTTTGTCACTAACGACCCGGGTTTCGCCTTGCGGCATCTTCAGGCATTCGAGACAACGAATGGACTCGAACTGACAGACAGTAAACAGTGTCTAACGTTTATACAGAAGATACAAATACGACAAATATTATTTACGAGGTAAAATATTATACATCTGAGAGCCACACTGATACCTGAGTTAACACTTCGAGAATCGCCTTAATCCTTTTTTTGTAAACAACACATTAACAGAGTGGTGAATTGCCGCTTTCCAACTTCTTTTTGAATTACCAGTGACTTTACAATTATAATAGCATTATGGGTTTCGACGGGATGCATAAATTTGGACGAAAATTCATAAATATATACAATCTTTCCACATTTAGTGACATCTGTTAGGTGTTTCAACGTATAGGATATAATAACGATTAGGAAGGTTCAGCTGCTCATTCAGAATTGGCAAGGAATTTAACTACTAACGACCCGGGTATTGATTTCCAAAATTTCTTGATAAATAATTTATGATCCCCCATGTTTTTATGCAACAGTTTAACCCCATCATCCGCATTAAACGTATGGTTCTCCAATTAGCAAGTGATTTGCGAATGTCCAAGTTTCTTTTTTTAATCTAAAGGCAGCTAAATGTTCTGATACCCTTATATCTAATGTACGTGTGGTTTTACCCACATAGAAATGTTGGCAATCACTGCATTGTAATTTATAAATACCAGATTTGTTCTTAAAATGGACTCTATCTTTATTGTTAATAGTATATCTGTGAGCTTGATGTGTTTACTTGATGTATATCTGTGGGCGAAATTAAAAGGGCATGCAGTCAGAATATTCAAAACAAGATTTACGTCTGTATGAAATTTGATAAAAAATGTGATGTTTCAATGTAAAATTAACTAATTCAGCAAACGATTCATTGATTTGACTGGTTCCTTTTGTCTTATATGCATATTGTATGTATTGTTGTTGTTTCAGTATATTAAACTTATTTTTCAATTTTGTAAGACTTAACACCTTTTTCCATTTCAAATGAAATCATGTCTATTCCCAGTATGGACCATTTGACTCCTAATCAAAGTTATTTTGGCACAGAAAACTAAGGAGTGAAGACAGTAAGAAACAATAGGACTAGGGGAGGACTAGTGGTTGGCTTATTGCACCTGCTACGCCTCGTTTTTAAGATCAGACGGGTGGGTGGAATATTTAGACATCATAGACATTCATACGTTCCCACAAATTCATAAATCGATTTAAAAATTAATCTATGAAGCGGTTAGTACTGGGGTTTGAGCCCGTGACCACCGTAACCGAAGCAAACGACGTTGATCACTCGGCCATAGATAGGTAGATGATATCCGACATTTTAAGGGTCTTAAAAAGTCAAAAAATGATCAGTTGATGACCTCAAACAACAAATAATTAACAGCCGTGCAATACGTAATATCTACATCCTTTCTATACAAAATTTGTATCCATCGAGTTACGTATGTATTATAAATTCAATACGTAACTAACTTCGTCAGAATATGAATAATATTATATTTAAGTACAAAACATTTTCGGTTTTTGTTGAGTTCCATGCCAAAAAATTTCTAAGCAAGTCGTCTAATAAGAATAGGCTCACCATAGCTTAGGCTAAATTATTGTGGAACGCTTATTGTAATTTTTTCATGATACAATAATAATTCAAAAATACGAAATTATGTAAATTATAATAAAACACCTATTGTCAATTTACAAAATATCTAACACTACAGCTAAGTCACATGACAATTGTATTTTTAAAGTCTCTCGAGATCAACTCGGGGAAGAGAGACACAATTATACATTTTTTTTCGATGGATTTGGCGGAAACTTGAAAAATCCTATAAATCTAAAGTTGATAACTTTGTTATTCCAATGGCTGTATTACTAAATGTGACACGTGTTTCGTTTCCCTAAGAAGCATCTTAGTCTGAAGATGCTTCATTGGAATTAAAAATAAAACGGAAAAGTTCAAATTTATATTAGAATAATAAGATATAGTGATGGTGCCTATTTCGGCTTCACGTCAACGTCAGAACTACTGTGACACTAACTATATTATTATGGTATAGTTCTGACTAAAACGACCTGGTTTTGATTAACTGTAATACATATAAATATTGTCCTAACGATGGTGGACGTTTGGCCAACACTACTATGAGGCAAGTTTACAACTGTAATGACGCCATATTGAAAATTGTATGAAAATTTAATTACCACGTTAGCCAATAAAACTGCAATCAGCCATGAACCTGAATGATCTATAGATTCAATCGCACCAACATCATCAACTTACTGACCATTCCAGATTCAATTTTCAAACATGAATTAAAAAAACAGTTGTACAAAGTGGTCACCGTATTATTTGTATACTGCACTCTTTGCAAAAAATCAATACGACCAGACAATGACACCCCAGGGGTAACCATGATTTTCATATATTTAATTATCATTAAATTACTTAACTGTTTTCTCTCAGAACATTACATTCCCAAAAATTTTCCTTGATTTGCAAATCTTGCA
The DNA here is from genome assembly GCA_022494535.1 of Himalopsyche phryganea. Lineage (NCBI taxonomy): Eukaryota > Metazoa > Arthropoda > Insecta > Trichoptera > Rhyacophilidae > Himalopsyche > Himalopsyche phryganea. The sequence goes on along the minus strand of JAGVSL010000133.1, from coordinate 257,345 downwards.
AACTCCCAAACACAAAACTTGATTTTTTAGAAAATTAGATTTTCCAAGTATGACTAATAAAAAAACATTGTCATATAGCAACACCTAAACAACGATGTGAATATTTAGATCGTGTTATAGAAAAATCGTTATAAATTAATCATCGCTACTATAAACTACATACTGAGTTCTTCAGAGTTAATGTTTTGTCATACTGCTGTACAATTTAAAACAAGCCACGCGGTTCTAAAATATTGTTTGCAGTAACACTTAAAAATGCTTTCGCAAGTTGCTGAGCATTGTTTTAAATCTTTTCGTGTTAAAAAAAAAAAAAACAATACATCTAATGCAAAATACAACTTGAGTATGTAAGAAGCAGTATTTTCATTTTTTTAACACTTTGAGCTAAATTACTTGTTTATTGTATACCTCAACTACAATATGTAAAAATGACTGAACATGTTGCATCAACTGTCAATTGACGAATTGTGAATTGCAGTTTACATTGACTTTCCCTGGACGGACGTTTTTGTCACGTCAAACAAAAGAGTGTTACATTATGTAATAATGTATTCTAACACGCTAAAACAGCAACACTGCTTATCTATAAATTCAAAGATTATCTTTCAATCGAGACGTTATCTTAAAATTACCACAAATAAAGCAATTAATACAAAAATTACTTTTTTTTCGAAGGATAACATATTTTTCCTGTATCATACCTATAAGTTTTATTATTTTTCTTCTGCTGCAGAAACTATGGAACGTATCATTCTGCCTTCCAGAGGTTTTTAGAAAGAAAAACCAGCTCGTTTTCCAAGACTGCTAACGAAACAGGGAGCTAATCTCCGAATCCCTTGCAGAGTAAACCAATATTGAACGCAAGCATAATTACATTCGAGTTTTCTGGATCTTTTTCAATTCTATGATTCGCTGTCGAAAAACAGCTTCGGTACAATGCAAGCGTTAAGCAAATACTAAAGAACGAGATGGTCGTTATTAAATTATACCTTTTTACCTATTATTCTAAAGATAATAAATAACATCTTCAACTATATATATATTTTAATGAACGTTTTTCTCAAGTCCATTGCTGGCAGACATTAGGTAGACATGACAACACTACGTGTCGAACGTAATCATTGATGATTACAGATTCTTATTTCAAATTGAATTTAATATTCTATTGAATATTCAAAGTTTTTTTTCTTATTATTACCAGTTCCTATTAACTCCTAAGTTAACGTTATAATATCATTTATGTGGTATTGTTTGCCTGCCGCTAATATAATGCTCTCGTAATATCAGATATGTACGTTCATCAAATATGCTAAATTAAAAATGATTGACAAACAAGACAAAAAAAACATTCAAGTGTTGGAAACTTCTTACCGTTTGTGACATTATTTAAAACTATTATGAATGAAATAAATTATACACATACCGACCAAAAACATGGATTCATTGTACCATAGCACTTTCAAGTATCATTTCAAAATCTTCCTTCAGTATACCGATATGCATCTTCAAACCGAATTATTAAAGCAATGATTCTTAAAAGGTATTCCATCAAAAAATGAATGATTAAAAAAAAAAAAAGGCTCTCAACTTCTCCATTTCGAATTTCTTTTTTCAATAATACGCATGGACATTATAATGTAACTAAAACCGTCGTCGAGTGGTATACGATATTGGTTTTTGATGATCGCTTTTGGCCATGTTTTTCGATACAAATTCAAAATTCGATGGAAACAGCGAACTAGCGAACTCTTTATGAGACCGGTATGTAAGACTTAACTGCTTACTAGGCCACAGTGATTTGGTGATAATTTAATTTTTCAGCATGTTCATTACAACACAAAATGTTTTATGAGGCCTATCAGTAAAAAAAATATGGCACTGTTAATCCTTGGCGAAAAGACATTTTAAGATATTATGAAACAATATATATCGTAAATATTGCAGTAGTATTATTTTTAAACGTGTCTTATTAATTACACTGATGAATATTAACTGAATCTATAATCTATCAGTTGCTTATATATTGTCCTATATCGCGCCATCAGTAAAGTTAGTCATGGATATATTTTTAAAATAAAGTTCAATATGTTTTGTACAACTTCCATATTGTTATAATGATTAGAACCGGTTTCCGTCATCCTGGGCATTATCAACCCATAAAATATAAATTTTAGCAAGGGTAAACGTGTTTTATTGATCGGCTTTTATTAAAAACAACATAATATTGTTAAATGTAAACTCTAGCTTTATCATAGGATTAAATAACAAAGTATTTAGTTGTACAATTTTTTTATCAGGTAGTTGATAGTTATTTCGGCTTTCCGCCATCGTCAGAACTACGTAGCTTCTAGCTTGATAGTTGATAAACCTGTTGTTAAAAAAACGGTGAGTAAAATTAAACTATTAAGGTAGAGTTTCAGAAAATATATCTAGATAAATAGAAAAAAAACCTTACAATATTTCTTTTTATAATATCCGAAGCTTAAGTAGCATGTTAAGAAAATTCTAAATATAAATTTAATATTTTTAAGCAAAGTGGTATTTATTTATTAAACTGTGATTCCTGCTATGCTAGGTATATTGGTCAGTCATTCATCAGTCGATAATGCTCGCGATCAGCAAAACCGGTCCTGGTTACCTGAATAATGCTTTTCCATGAATATTTGACACACACTGTATAATTGGATTTGTAATTTTTTGCTCTATTTTTATAAAATACTATCAAAGCTCAAGACATACTCAAATAGTATTAGAAAGCATGTAATTCATGTGATCATAGTTTTAAAACCAGTGAAATCAATAATAAATATCTCGGTCTTTATTTATTTTTAAAGAAAACGTTACCTACGTTTGTAAAAAGATCATGTTTTTCCATAAAAACAAACAAAAGTTTATGCTAACGGAATTCTTTTTTATTTACAGCATATTTAAGAAAACTTCAGATAGTTCTCCCAACAAAATGATAAGCTCAGTCTTACGACTCTCTTTTCAGACAGGGTTTGTTTAGAAGGTGAATTCGGAAAGTAAAAGTAACTAATTGATAAAAAATCAGTATCCGATCATTTTAACTCTCAGCTGCATATATTGGTAGGATTGAAGACCGTCATCAAATTTACCAAGAAACTTCATTACATTACAAGCGAGCGTTTTACGTAGATATTTTAATTTAGATAAATTAAAAATCAACCTAGAGTATCATTTGAATAACTATTGTTTAAATTTGAATTATTGAGATTTTGTACACTTCCATGTATTTTGTCACTAACGATCCGGGTTTCGCCTTTCGGCATCTTCAGGCATTCTAGCGCACGAAGTGTACAAAATATCAATAATTCAAATGTCATATATTTCTTCAATGTTAAAATATATTTTATGATATGGGATCACTTTATTTTTAGTGAAAGAATTTGTTTTTTTGTGGAATGTATTTGTTATGAGCGAAAACTATTTTTACGAAAGTGAATATGATCTAAAGAAAAGTGCATTTAATTGTAAGCCTTATGTTTATATGCTAGATGTTTAATATACTTTAATCAATTTTTGCGCTGCCATTTTGTCTGGTTATATAATTCGAGCGCACGAATGCCTGAAGATGTCGAAAGGCGAAACCCGGGTCGTTAGTGACAAAATACATGCAAGTGTACAAAATCTCAATAATTCAAATTTGATATTGAAATTCCATCAAGCACCCTCAGTCGATGTCTTAAATTATTGTTTATATTAAAAAATGAAGAATTTATGCAATTAAATGAATACAAACATTTCAAGACATCACGAATCAATGTTTTGGTTAATAATTGCCGAAACGTGGCACGTATTGTTTTGTTTTTTCACGGGTGACTGTGTACTTGGAAGTTTGGCTGGAAAATCAGTTCCATTAATGCTATGCGAAAAGAATCAATCGGCGGTAAGTACGCCACCTGTTGACATATCGTAAACAGGTCAAGGTGAGCATGTTCGTGACACCATTTTGAAATATTTACCGCCTCGCCATAGCACGTGGAAAACTAATGCTCATAACGACGATTTGGGGCGCAAATTAGTGCGGGTCGAAATGCCTTAGTGATTCCGCTGCCTTTAGTGCATATGTGTTATCAATGCCAAACGTTGCAATCAATTCCAAAACTCAGTCAGCCTTGCGTGATTTAAAACGGCTAAAATGACGAAAAGTTGAAGAAAGGTTTTTCGCAAATATAATATAAAGACATTAAATATTTTTGAAATCTTGTGGTGGTTTGATATAGTTGGTCTGTTGGGAAGAGCCGTGACTAGATTCAAAACTAGGTGACCTTACATTTTTATGGTTTTTACGATAATAGGTTATAAGTCAGTTACTCAACCCCACTTTTCGTAGACGGTATGGAAAGAAGGAAAGAACTAGATGTTAGCTAGGCACTTCCTCTACGCTCTGTATAGGGCATGTGTCGGAGTTATGGAAACATCACAGCATCTGGGTATAAACTGACTCAATTTATTAATATTTCCATTCTTAGACTCGAACCATGATACTGCAATGGCTGTACGGCTGAAAAGTTAAACACGTTAAGTTTCATTCGACCTCTGGTGTAAGAAGTATAATGAGTGAGCTGAATAAAAATGACAGTCGCCATTTTTGCGTTTTGTTGACGTCATTCTGTGCTTGTTAAATTACAATCTACTATGTCAACAACAGTGAAAAATTTGGTTCGTCAAAGTGACGTCACACATTTTACAAAAACAATGATTCAGCTCACCACGTTCTGTGGTCTAATGTTAAGAGCTCTACCGTAGCGTACAGATGGGTCTTGGTTAAAATTCCGGCAATTTCAATGTCAAATTTAACATTTGAGATATTGAGATACACTTAGAGTTTATCTCAAATGACGTAAAAATTTTCATTGAGTTTATTTTATGAGATTTAAAAATATCTTCCGCCTTGGCTTAAATTGTGATAAAATCTTATGCCAAATATTTTCATTAAATAATCTTATCAAAATAAAATAGAAATGACTATATTGGTATATCTGCTACCTGTCCTTTGACTTATGATGACAATGAAAAAGTTCTGTATTGTTTGTTGTGATAAAACTGATAAGAGCGAGGAATACCTTTGAATAATATTACGGTACCGACCCTTGACAGAGAACAGGTCACACATGCGATACTGAATTTCCCTACATTATTTACAAAGTATTCCTAAGTGCATGCAAAACCTTCAAACATTGCATTTCCGGCTTGGCAGTGGCGTATCAAAGACTGACAGCTAGATTCCATTACACTTTTGCCGTCACGTTTCGTGTATGTGTAACTTTTACTACGGTAGTTTACTGATTAAAAAATACCTTCCATAAAGATTGTGGATCCACCAATATTTATTTGCTTCGGGTCAATTATTGATGAAGAAACATTGAAAAATAAACACACTTCATGGAAATATCGATATCTACATTATTGTAATTGAAATACTTTCTTTGATTGAATTGTAAAGTAGTTTTGAAGAAGGCGTGAATCAATACCAGCTAACAAGTATGTAACATAGTCCTCATGGAACTATATGGGTTTTATTAAAAAATATAATTTATGTTTTCAACATTTCAGTTCCTTCTTCGAGCCACTAATAGAAAATGTTCCCTCTAAGACGAGAGCTTCTCTGCGCGAAAAATCCAAAGGGGGCCAAGCCAAAAAATACGCGGCACAATTTCAACGTTTTTGCACACATCAACATATCATATTTGTAATAAAAGTTAGTCTTTTTTGTATTACTTGACGTGATTAAAATTATAATTATTTATTCGTCTATACTATTTAGTATATAAAAAAACGGTTTATTTTCTAATTTCACTAACAATTTTATACGCATCGCATAGTTATTACAGAACATGCATTTCACAATAAAAAATAATTATATGTTTCTTACATATAGAATACTTAAAAATAAATTTCGGGTAGTTTTTATTGGAGTGCGCTCAAACCCGAGATGAGTGCACGGAGGAAAAATGGCAGCACACGCGAGGGCTGACATTGCTGATAGACAACTATATTTGAAAGGTACTTATTTCGAGGATTAATTAGTCTTTCATCGCTAAGTTAGCGAAAATAAAAACGGTTAATTAATTATTAAAGAATTATTATATTTATATTTTTCCAAAATACTCAACGCTATGAAAAAATTTTAAACGTTTTTATCTATTTTAGGATTAATGAGGATAGCCTAAATCTGCATGGCTCATCTTCAAAATCTTGTTAAAATGAAGATTCGTCACATTTTATTACATACTGTTTTATCGATTATGCGTAAAAATAAACAACAATAAAAAAAATACCAGCATTTACAGAGAAAAGGTATTCCCGAATTGAAAAGTTTTTACGCCACTGGTTTGAGATTAAAAATTGAACTCAAGAATACATTAACCATGAACCCATAACCTTGTACAAAAGAAACTTTTGAAGTACGCATATTACATAAATCTCCAGGTTAATGATTACAAGATTTTGTGAAAAATTTGTTCACTAAAGTACTGATGACGACGAAAAAGATCATCAATATTTATTTTATTTAAACATATTGTTGGTCATGTATGATTCTTTATGTGGAGCTATAGATAGATAGATACTGTAGTTTTCACTAGAACAGTGGTTCGCTAACTTATTTAACTCGGCAGACAGTTTGCCTAATTCATGAATGCTGCAATGGGCTTCCACATTTCATGGATTTCTGTTTGTAGTCATGAATGTTTGTCATGTCTTTAACTTCCTCCCACCCATCCGATCCTCAAAAACGGGGTGTAGTGAGAGCGATTAGGTAACCACAAGTCATGTATTAGCCCTATCTTTCTATACCTACTCACTTCGAAAAAAGAGAGGTTGGTGAAACTTCTCTAGAAAAAACCTCCATTAAGATACCATACGCTCCACATTGGGAATGGTTATGGTAAAAAAAAATTCGTAAACAAATAATTACTAATAAATAATCAAAAATTTAGCCACATTAATAGGATTTTTTAATTTTAATTTTTACCATATCCGCTCCCAATGTGGGGTATAATGCCGCTTATTGAAGGTTTCAAAAGAAGTTTTCTACGAGAACTACTTGTTACTCAGTTGCTCAACCCCTCTTTTTCGAAGAGAGTAGGGATAGAAGGATAGAGCTAGGACAGGAATTGTAGTTAGCTAATCGCGAAGGATCAGTCATGGTAGGAGGGAAAAAATATTAAATTACGTAAGATAAATTTTATGATTTTAAAAATAACTCTATAATATTCATAACCTAATGAAATTGGTAAATGGGTTTTTTGTAATGTTTTTTTTCAATTGATTGATTAATTTATATCAAGGTATGGATGTATTTTATGTTTTATTCCTTCACACCCATCCCCTACCTGATCCTAGAAACAAAGCTTAGGGAGAGGTAAGAAAATCTATGCGAAGCCGGTACTGATTTGTTAATACAATATGGAATATTTCCTGTGTCTATTAAATCATTTTTCGTGATGTATTATACAATTTATCGTAGTTTAGTTATTACGGTTTGAATTTCTAAATAGTTCGACGAAAGCAATATAAGACTTTTCAACCGTGTTCGTAGTATTTCACTTTTGTTGTAATGAATATTTTTTCAGTCACGAACAAGTTTTAATCCTAGTAGTCATGGCATTATTAAGTCGTCTACTATGATTAAATAGCATGTTCGTAAATTCACGCATCACTTAAAAGTGTATTTTTGACATACCTACCGAATTAATTAGCTTGTTTTCTTTAGTTCTATTTTTGAACACACAAATTGGTGGCGTTTATTTAAAATAAACATTGTGTTTTTTGACTATGATATTATAATCTTACGCACTAAACAGGTACGACATCAGCTGTCAAATTGAGTTTTAATGAGTTCTAATTTCAAAAAATTATTGTTCCTTATGATTGTAAAATCTAGTTGAAATGAAATACAAGATTGTCGGCCATATTGTGAGATTTCAAAAGGTAGACGAGATAAATATTATGTGAAATATTTTAAAGGAAATGTGTGGCTGGATTGTATCTTTATTTGAATTGAATTCGGGGATTTAAATAAAGTGAAAAGTAGTAATTGATTTATAAAATAAAAAGAGTATTTGCCGCAATGTTTATTATAAAAGCTTTGACAGGTATTCTCTATCTACACTTGTTAGTCCATGGTAGTTCACTACCATTCTTTCGACGTCCTTCGTTATTTCATCGATTTATCAACTTTTATGATTTCCTTACGTTGGTTCCGCGATTTTTTAACTAACCAATGCTTTTTTCTCATTGGTTTTTGTACGTATTTAATTTCTTTGAGAAGCCATACGGAGAGCGAGTGGATATAAACCCATAGAATCTTTGTTAATTAAAACCGACAATCTTTCAATAAATTTGTGTTCACATAAATGAAGTCTTAAGTAACTGCTCCTCAGACACTCTGTGATAAGTGCTCCGTTATTGTCTGTAAATCCTCTGAGAGTGGTTTGTGTACATTGAATGCCATGGAAATCTTTGTATGCAGTGCCGCCGGCCAACATTCGCTCAATTCACGATGCGCCATCATGGAGAGATAGTTTTTGTGTGTGTGCTGCGTTACAGATATGCAGATAAATCATGAAAAATAAAACCTTTATATCATCGTTGTTCTGAAAGAAGACACTAACTGAAAATACTAGTTTGGAGTTATTACACTTTGAAGTTTTGCAAATTTTCGAAATGCTATACCTTTTTCATTTAGTTTGTACAAAACTGCTTTTAAGGAAAAGCATAATTTATAAAAATAAGTCTGTTCGGCAGAGTTCAAAATAAGAAAAATTTTAGTTACACTAACTCAATATATCATTTTTTAGATTGAGTGTCTTCTTGCAGAACAACAAAGATATCATATTTATTATGTAGAAATGATAAAATAGCCAAGTATTTAGTTCTACAAAATTTTCACTAGGTAGGTAATGAAAATTTTGTAGAACTAAATGCGTTGTTATTTTACCCGATTATAATGGAGTTCTACAAAGTAAATGCCAATTCAATCAATAAATGAATTGATGTTAGTAATATTATTTTTGAAGCATATCCAAAATAGAAAGTAAAACTAAAAAATCATCCGTATAAAACTCATGAATAAACAATCTTTTATGTGAGTCTTTATACGTTGTAATTAAATTCAAATTAAAATCAAATTATTAGAATAAATGCACGTTAAAATCAAAAACAAGAATGATAGTAGAATACATTCAGCTAAATGGAGAATTGCATGATTTATCATATTGGTAACACTGGTAACTAACTGTCTATGAAAAACGCTTTCCAATTATTCACCTAGGCTATGGTCTACCGTTTAGGTCGTTCACCCCTGTATAACGCTGCAAATTAAAAATGCATATCCTCTTTCAACCATTTTTTTTTTCTTCGTTACAGAAGCTCTTTGCTGACAAACGCTACAGATAATCATGTATCATGTGCTCTGTGAAGCTGCGAGATGCCGGTATATCTTGGTGGGACGCCAAGGTTGTTAGAACTCAGTACATCTTGGAAGAGATTATTTTGGCCATTTTATCCTAATATAAAGCACACTTGACCAAGTAAAACGTCTATTTGGAAGCCTAGAAACCATAAATTGAAGATAACGAAGAAAAGGGATACTATCACGCCACTTAACGACTTGCTACCATGTAGCGAACTGCTACCAGAGGTCAATACTGTCAGCAATAATTGGGCAACCTGAAGGTGAGTGATTAGATTTTTCAACCGATTTATGGATTTCTATTCGAAGGTATGGATGTTTGTGATGTCTAAAATTATATTTCACCAACCTGTCCAATTCTAAAAACGAGGCGTAGCGAGAGCGATAAGGTAATCTCTAGTCCTTTCCATGCCGTATCCTTATTTTCCTACTCTTAAAAAAAGAGATTTTGAGCAAACTGAGTAACACGCAGTGTTCGTAGAAAAAGTTCTGTTGAGATCTTCCATTATGAGTCTATATGCTCCACATTGGGAGCGGACATGGTTTTAAAAAATGGTGGATTTTAATGGTATATTAAGAAATTATTTTTAACTAATTATACTCTTGCCTAATTGATTTTTGATGTCATTTAATTTATGATTACTGAAGATTAGTATTTATTTTTTCATTTGTAAGAGGTCATGAACATTTTAATTTTAGACAATTTAAATACATTCGTTTATAATTTGTATGATTATTTGTCACAGAGTCATGTGAAATTGGTAAAAAACAATTTGAGTTTTATTTTTTAAATAAAAGGCCTTTCAAATTTGACTTGTTGAGATTTTGTACATTTCCCTGTATTTTGTCACTAAAGACCCGGGTTGCGACTTTTAGCATCATCAGGCATTCGAGTACACGAATGAACTCGAACTAATGCCGAAAGACGAAACCCGGGTCGTTAGTAACAAAATACATGGAAATGTACGAAATCTCAACAATTCAAATTTGATATTGAAATTCCATCAAGCACCCTCAGTCGATGTTTTAAATAATGCCTTTCCACCAAGTATTAAAAAATAATTTTTATGATTATCGGGTTAATTCTTGTCTTATTTCTTGTATGAAATTTTTTATATAACTTATCATTAGTAACACTCAATTCTATATAAATACATAACTTTGTTTCTATGTATTTTTCATCTGTTGATAATGCTCACTTCAACCGAAACCGGTTCTGATCTTTATTAAAAATGAAGAATTAGTTAAAAAAAAAATGTGTTTTATTTTTTTAAATAGTTAGCACTTTCAAAGTGAATTCAATGGTAATTGCAACTCAAAGAGGACAATAAAATGTTGATAAACCATGGTATTATAAAGACGCAATTGTTAAAAAAACTGTAGCATTGATTGAGTGCTGCTTACACAAACTTCCTACTAAAACTTTATTCAACATTTAAGGCATCCTTGAAAATTGTTTTATACTAATAATTTACTAACAAAACTCAATTGAATTTCATTCTTTGCTAATGAGATATATACGAAAACCACACTTTTAAAACTTCATCCTATTTACATTAAACTGTAACCCTTGTTATTTTGCGGCTTGTTATTGGCTACAAAACTAAAACCTTTTAAATAACACAATTTGCGAAAACTATTTATCACACGTAGATTACATTAAATGATTAATAATTATAAAATATGATTAATGTATTTATACGCTGTTCAATTTTAGATTCGCTTTGATTAAGTCTTTTCGACTATACATAGTTACTGATCTTTATTAAGCCATTATACATCAGTATCTTAAAATTGGTTGCTCTATGAATAGAAATCGTGTTACTATAATGGTGAATGGTAATGGCATGATAAAAATCTATTTTAATTGAATAAAATAACAAAGTATTTAGTTCTACAACATTTTATTAGGTAGTTGATAACTATTTCGGCTTGACGCTATCGTTCATCATGGAGTTCAACCAAGTAAATCCCAATTCAATCAATAAATCTATTTTAATCGTAAATAACTTTGTATGAAGATTGTAGAATTTCTGCAGCTTTATTATGTAAGAAATGTTTCTCCGTAAACTTAAATTATCTGGTTGAAAAGTTTGCTAAAAAACGATCGCCAACATCACTATTCACCACCCACGTCCGATAGTGGATATGACACTTAATCGAAAGATGATTTGAGTTGCTGATAGTGTGTATGCAGCCTTAATATCGTGGATATACTGACAACGCATTAAGTCAATTTTTGATGATTTTCTGTTTTAAATGTCAACATGTATGCAATTTAACGTTCTACGTAATGATAGAACGCATGAAATCATAGGATATAACTGCTAAGAAACAGTATTAAGTCATATTAAAACATAATATAACTATATCTCATCGATACCAAATATTATGATTTGTATGCCAAAAAGATTATTCTTTATAATGTACAAAAATTCTTTTTAAAATACGAACAATTGTATTTGGGAGAGAGAGTACCTTGAAAAAAACAATAATGCTTTAAAATGTGATTATCTCAGAAAATTCGATATGTATTGTCATTTACGACTAGTCTTTCAATATCTTCATGCTTCATATCTTCATGCTTGTATGCTGATGAACTCAGAATTGCAACCAGGAAATGGTTTATATCACTTAAATTATTAACAATAAAAGTAAAGCTAAATTTTTCGAAGGGTCCGTGCAACCTTCTGCAAATTCATTTCTAGCAGCTTAACGACCGCGGACTCATATATGACTCCTACGTCATACATTCCATTCTATTGGAAAAGTACTGGGCTATAATCGAGTTTGATTTCAAATGTCAACGACAGATGGTGGTATACACAGCAACGCATTATTTAACAAAACATAAACAATATTTTTACCACACAGTTTTGTAAAACTACCCCTAGATGGTACACGTTTACTTTTTTCTCTCTCGTAGTATTGGTTATTATTATTTACACATTGCGTAGTGATTTATTGAATGGGCCATATGGCATTTTTTATGGTGCTTAAGTCATTATGATAACCGTGTCCTGTCCCGGGGTGACTTGTAACATCTGCAACGGGGATGATATGAGAAGCAGGGATTTTTTAGTAGATTTAAGTTTTTTTCACTACACCACATAAGTATGCAACCCACAAGTATAGAACCAAACGGCATTGATTTATGCGGCAAAGTATCTGGAAGCCATCAAATCAAATTTGGTTAACATATCTCAATTGGTTTACAAATTATAGTGAATTTAGTGAAATGACAGTTTTTTGCGAAAATGCGGAAAAAAATGCGGTCGTTAAAGCTGTAAAATTAATGTTGCCATACAATTAAAATTGAACACTGATTCTGTAACTAGTAAAAAGTTGTATTTCGTTTCTTTATAAAGCATTTTCAGACTAACCATAACGACAGTTTTTTTTTTTACATTTAGCGTAGAAATAGATTATACTCCTTTACTAACACTATAAATGAGAAATCTAGAACATGAGTTTTTCCTTTTAATGGGGAGTCTGCTAATTTTGGGTTTTGAGGCGGCGTACACAGTTACCGAATAAGATGAACGGCCAAAGACGTTGGCTATTCGGTTACAACACCTGAAGATATCTATATATAGATATATTAGTATTCATATCGATCGTCCAGTTCATTGGTCAGACAACTCCAAAAAAATTACTGACCTTTTTCAATAAGAGTGCGCAAAATAAGAAACGTATACCCGGGATTGCTCTAAATTTAAGAGCTCAGACAAGTGAAACCATCTTTTGTCGAATTGAGGAACTAACCCATCACCATATATGTCATTGGTGTGTTATAGCGGCCATTTGAAAACATCACCTAATGCATTAAGTATTTCATTTTGAATTTCTTGAGAGAATTCGTAAAGATATCAGAGAATGTAAGCATATGCTACTTGATTCAACCATGAGTGGTCTCACAGGAAGCTCTGATGAAAGTTTGTTATGAAACCCTCTGATTAGTGATGGTCAACTACTGAAAAATAGTGGTTACCTACTGACACAGAAACATGGTTGTTAAAATAATTTAAGACATCGACTGAGGGTGCTTGATGGAATTTGAATATCAAATTTGGATTATTGAGATTTTGTACACTTCCATGTATTTTGTCACTAACGACCCGGGTTTCACCCTTTCGGCATCTTCAGGCATTCGAGCACACGAATGGACTCGAACTGACAGACAGTAAACAGTGTCTAACGTTTATATAGAAGATACAAATACGACAAATATTATTTACGAGGTAAGATATTATTCTGTGGCGCAGTTGGTTTCGTCGCTGGCTACGGTTACGGATGTCTCGAGTTCAATTCCCGGTGCGGACGGTTTTCATAGATTGATCTTTCAATCGATTTATGGATTTCTGTTCGTAGTCTGAGTCCTCCCTCCCACCAATCCCATCCTCACGGGGCGTAACGAGAGCGATTAGCTAACCACTAGTCCTGTCATAGCCCTATCCTTCTATCCCTACTCTCTGAAAAGAAAAGAGAGGTTGAGCAACTGAGTGACAAGCAGTTCTCGTAGAAAAAATTCTGTCAAGATACGTCCATCAGGAGACCATATGCTCCACATTGGGAGCGGACATGGAAAAAAAAAAAAAATATTATACGTCTGAGAGCCACACTGATACCTGAGTTAAAATTTCGAGAATTGCTTTAATCCTTATTTTGTAAACACCACATTTACAGAGTGGCGAATTGCCGCTTTCCAACTTCTTATAGAATTACCAGTGATTTTACAATTATAATAGTATTGTGGGTTTCGACGGGATGCAATTCGACGAAAGGGTAAATATATACAATCATTCCACGTTTAGTGACATCTGTTAGGTGTTTCAACGTATAGGATATAATAACGGAGAATTAGGAAGGTTCAGCTGCTCATTCAGAATTGGTAAGGAATTTAACTGGGCTCTATTGATTTCCAAAATTTCTTGATAAAATAATTTATGATCCCCCATGTTTTTATGCAACAGTTTAACCCCATCATCCGCATTAAACGTATGGTTCTCCATTAGCAAGTGATTTGCGAATGTCGAAGTTTCTTTTTTTAATCTAAAGGCAGCTAAATGTTCTGATACCCTTATATCTAATGTACGTGTGGTTTTACCCACATAGAAATGTTGGCGATCACTACATTGTAATTTAAAAATAGAGTCCATTTTTTCTTAAAATGGACTCTATTTTTATTGTTAATAAGTAATTTGCCTAGAGAATTTTTGCAATAGAACTCCGGTCTGACACTATCAGCGAGTTGTTTTTTAATTTTAAAACTTGTGCAACCTAAATAACTAATTATATGCCAGTTCCTAGGTTGTCTTTTGACAAGTTCCCGAAATATAGCATCTTTTCTGCTAATTTACGTTGTTTTTTTGATACAAGACTATCTATAAGAGACGCCTCATAGCCATTATTAATGGCAATTTGTTTAATAATGTTTAGTTCGTTTAGGGTCGTTAGTGACAAAATACATGGAAGTGTACAAAATCTCAATAATCCAAATTTGGTTGTTAAAAATTTAACACAATTTTTTAATAACAGGCTCTTTTATAGTTTTTGTCTTATCATATTAGTGAAGACATTTGATCCATTATGAACACACTTGCTTTGTCATCATTCGGTCTAACGCTACACGTTAATCATTATTACTGTTAATTTTTTCTCTTAAACGGTCAGCTACTGGTACGTTTACCTTATATGTAAAATGTTGAGCTCAATCTGATTCAGTATTGAGATAACTCAAAAACACTACGGTAGATGACTTTCTAAAGAATTAAACAATATGTTGATATTTCTGGATCAGTAAAGTGATGTTGTTAAATATTCTTCTACTGACTATAAACAGAAATAATACCTCATTTATAAACACCTGTTTACACAATTTATAAAACTCAGGTACAAATTAATAATATTTGATTTGTGGTGACCATTTGAATATTACTTTTCCCATTATCGCAATATGGGTTATTGATAATGAACTGGATGATCTAAATATCAAATTGTACTTAATTTGTAAAATCAGCTGAGAATATTGTTTATTTAATTTACATGTGTTAGCGGCTTATATAGAGAATTGAATATTGTATTATAGTATATTAAGTATTCATATCTGCTTTTGATAAATCAATTCCTGTGCGCAAGTTGATTGATTGTGTCAAAGCAAACATATATGTGTGTGCAAAAGGCATTCTTTAGCAAAAATAGTTATTAGTCGTACAGCTTCATACTTCAAATAACAAATTCAGAAAAAATGTCATTTATTATTTCAGCTGTTCAAAAACTGCGGCCGAGTGTATTGTTTTGTTTAATACGGTCTAAGGCTTCCTTGCAAACGCCCCTTTCGATGAAGATCAAGTGTTAAATTGTTCATAAACTTATTTTACATTAATTAAAAAAAAAAAAGCAACAATGCCTTTGATGTTTTGAAACCCTCCCAGTCTACGCAATCCTGACGTCATTTTCTAGAATCTAGAAAGTTCATTGAAATATAATTTTTTAAAAAAAGTACGACCGTAATTGATAATATTCATTTTTAAGTATTATGAATAAATAAAATTATATCCATATAGTGTAATCGGCGGTATCTAAACTACTAAGGAATGGCAATATATTTTTGAGATGTTGCGTACTAATCAGATGTTCCACATAAGGAGAGAACATGGTCGAAAAAGAGGATTTAAAAAAAAAACTTTTTCACGACTGTATGTTGCAGTGCTCAAAAAAAATATACAAATTTTATGTGTTCATTAGACTAATATAAATAAATTTGATGTAATAATTACTATTTTCTGGTCCCAGTGGAATAAGTTTGCTCATTAAATAAATATTTTTATGGTCCTAGAAGTTTATTTCTTTTACCATGTCCGCTCCCAATGTGGAGCATATCGTCTCCTAATGGAGGTATCTTGACAGAAATTTTCTACGAGAACTGCTTGTCACTCAGTTGCTCAACCTCTCTTTTTTCGAAGACAGTAGGGATAGAAGGATAGGGCTATTACAAGACTAGTGGCTAGCTAATCGCTCTCGCTACGCCCCGTGAGGATGGGATGGGTGGGAGGGAGGAGTCAGACTACGAACAGAAATCCATAAATCGATTGAAAGATCAATTCATGAAAACCGTCCACACCGGGAATTGAACATACATGTGATATGTGATAATAATAAAACATCTACAGAGCGGTCTGGTCTGTTATAATATATATAAGATTAGTTTAATTATTTTTTTAACTGTTTTTATGCTATCCTGAAAAATTTTGATTTTGCCGCTATACATACAGTTTTGCAATGGGAACAACGATAGGTGACCTGGATAAAAAAATCGTCATTTTTGTCTTTGTTGACGTTATCAAGCGTTACAATTTACTCTGTTACATATTGTACATAAACGACAATCCAGCTCACCTATACTTCCAGCACCATGGCCTTAGGACGTCAATGACGTATGCGGTCGACATTACTTGGCAACGCTGCCAACATTATAGTGAACTGGATTCTAAAAATTTCACAAGTTTTCACCTAAATTTGTACAAATAATAAGCCTCATCAATAGATGCAACGATCGCAGAAGTTTCACCCTTATACTGCTTGAGATTTAGGATTGAAGCATAGGACTAAGACAGAAGTGAGGATCTCACTACGTCCCATTTTTTAGGATCGGATGAGTGTGAAGGAATTTTATTTACATCCATATACTTTCTCTTTTTGTTTTAAGCCATGTCCGCTTGCAATGTAGAGCATATCAGCAATGTAGGGCATAAGTTAATAACATATTGACAATTCTGAGTAAACATCAAATGAAAATTTTAGCTCGTAGAATAAAGTCTTTTAAGAATAAATTTTTTGTTACATATATAATTGTGATATCAAATTATAGGTGGATTTATTCCTATCTAAGACTAATCAAACTAGCGATCAATAGACAGGGACAATTGTTTGCCTAGAAATCTGCATTAATATAGTTACTGATAGAATAAATTGCTGAGTTATTCCAAACAAATAATTGATATCCAATAATCTCATTGTCTACTTACTTAAATAGTTTACGTCAATTTTGTTACTTACCAACTTTCGCCTGTACGGTGACGATATGGTCTCCTAATGGAGGCATCTTAATAGAATTTTTTCTTTAATGAACGCGTTACACTTAGCAACACAGCCAGTGGAATAACTATGTAATCAATTTTAATTTTATATTACAAATGAATTTCGGCAATGTTACCGCTGAATCCATCGAAAATATTACATTCTTTATGTTTTTAATGATCATCATCATTGTAGATAATAACCATAGCAACGTTTTCGTGTTGTTACTACCCGATTCGAAAGTATAACATATCTGTGAAAGCTTCAAAATAAAGCAAATAACGAATGTCTAAAATTCACAGCCTTCCGTATCATTATATCCTTCCTCTCGTGTAATATTGAGACATAGATAGGCTAAGTACCCACTGTGTAAAAATGATTTTTATCTTAAGATGGTAATTTTCTAAGGAACTGTCAATTGATTAATGATTATACTCTGGGACGGTGTTTATTACCAACATTTTCAAATCTCGGTTAAAAACCTTAACTATTTAGGTATCTGTACAAAATTATTACATATTTATATATGGATTATTTATCGCCTAACCTGTTGTCGAGTGGTCAGCATTGTTGGCTCTACTAGCAATATTCACATGCTAGAATCCCAGTAAGTTCAGATTCATAAATTGTTTTTTCAATTTCGGATCACCCGATCCGGGCCGTAGCATGAGCGATGAGCTAACCATCTATCCTGTCCTAGCCCTCTTCTATTCTTACTCTCTGCTAAAAAGAGAGATTAGACGAATGAGAAACAAGTAGTTCTCGGTAGAACAATTTATGTTTAGATAGTTTCCATTAAGATTACATCGGTCCTTTTCTCAAATGTATGAAAGTGCAGAATTAGTTCGGACTCTAATAGAGCCCGAACAGTTATACTCAACATCTTTACGTCGAATAATTTTTTTTTGTATTTGCTTTATGCATGTTTATTAGGTTTGGATATTAGTACATTTAAGAACAAGATCGCATATCGTTGACTTAACTAGAAAATTGCAAATCTACATTTTAGCAAACTCTTCAGGAGAGCAGAGAAACAGAACATATGTTTCAATTAATGTTATTCTATGAATTTTACATATCATCACTGTAGACGTCAAGGGAGTCAAGTCACAAAACCATAAAGTTGAGAAATCGGTGGGCAAAGATTTTTTGTGAAAAAAAAGTAATGTTCTTTTGTTTGAACTTTTTGAGCCCGCAGCCATATTTTCACATGATACAACAACAATCGTTTGAGTCCCGGAACCGTGTTTTCACCTGATAGACCAGCCTATCAAAAACAGTCTTATTTGAGTCATCAAGCGATATGTATTAAAAGGAATCCTTGTTTTAATTATAGTCAAGACTTAAAACTTTCCAAAACAGTCATCTAATTTGCGTTATTGCCAAAATAGGTTATGATTTTATCGACTTAAAATCTCAATCGAATTTTAGTTCTTTAATATTCTCCCTTCTGGATACGATATTACGGTGACACTGAGTCCACTCAGAGCTAGAGTTTTGCAAGATCTACAAGACAGGTTGTCGGGAGATATGTCTAAGCACATATTGATACCGATACCGTCAACAGAAAAAAATACGCCCTGTAGAACAAGAAAATGAAAATGTGTAAACATTGTCGTGTGGCTCTTCACAAAGAGAAATGTTGGCAATTTTATCATACAAAAATGATGTATTATGTTAATTAAAATGTTTTAAACATTTTCAAAAGGTTTCATTTGATTTCATCCACTATTTCCTTAGTTATAACACTTTTAGTAAACGCTTAAGAAAAATGATATTTCTTCAAAAATGGGCCAGGCACAGGGGTTGTATTACCTGATTTTGGTTGGAGCTGATAGATGGAAAGGTAAGACTTTGACCATGGATACTTTGTGACGTTCCGCGAGATGTTTCAATCAACAGCATCAAGCCACATATCATATGAAATTATTCAGTCATTGATTTCTTTAACGTATGTGTGCTAGGTCAGCAATTTAAAAAAATTCTCATAAATAGCACTTCTCGTAGTTCAAATCCATTGTTCACAGCATCTTTGATACGTTTAACTCATTTTCTCCAAACTCAGAGCTTGGCTCTCTTGACATTTACGGTGAAGATATGTAAAATTCAAAAACAATATTGCTTAAACCTGAATTTAATATGTTTTTAAACTCTTCTGAAATTTTTGCTTGAATATAGATACGCAATTTGCTAGTTAAGAGGACAATATGCTTCACATTGGAGCTGGGGATTAAACAAAAATATTGAATTTTAGCCCTGTTGTTTTGTTCATTAAATATCACGTTACATTTGTCATTTAAAAATGGAATTATTTAAACAAAAGATACGAAGATAGTGCATATTATCAAAAAAAATGTTAAAGCGTCAACGGCGTTTTAGATTGACGTACTGTTTGAAATTTTCAAACAACACTTGACCTATGACACCATTCATTATTCTGCAATCAAATTGTTTGA
Source organism: Himalopsyche phryganea (assembly GCA_022494535.1). Classification (NCBI taxonomy): domain Eukaryota; kingdom Metazoa; phylum Arthropoda; class Insecta; order Trichoptera; family Rhyacophilidae; genus Himalopsyche; species Himalopsyche phryganea. The sequence continues at coordinate 237,371 of JAGVSL010000133.1, read as the reverse complement.
AATTGTTTTTAAGATAATACATTATTTATTTCAGAAATGTAACGAAAATTAGCACAGATATCTTTTATCTCAGATCCCGATTGAATAAAAATAGACAATTTATCTCGACACTTAAAGCAGTAATAAAATATTTATTTAAAGCACTATGTATTATATATTCTAAATTAAGACCATTTAAGCAAACGATCAGGCTTTGTAATGGAATAATAATCATTACCATCAGTTGATAATGCTCACGATGAACTAAACGGGTACTTAGCATTACAAAAATGTGTACAAAACGAATTGTGTTTTTTTTATAAATATGGTGCATTTCCACCAATAATTTACGGTTAACACTTTAAAAGTGATTAGTAATAAAATATTTATTTAAAGCTCTATGTACTCTAATTTAAGGTATCAGGCAAGGCAAAAGATCAGGCTTTGTAATGATCAGATTTAATCAGATAAAATTGTGAAATTAGTAGAAAAAATACGTTTTATTCTTTTAAATATTACACATCGCCCTATCTTAGAAAATGAGGCTTCACGACCCTTTATTTTTAGATCATATAAAAAAGACAGTTATTTTATAAAATGATTGTTTATAATTCATAGTTTTACTTCTTTAGGATATGTAAAAAAAAACTGAAATCGATATTAAGTAAAACATTATCTATGTTATTAATGTTATATATGTTCTAGGCTCGTTACGTGTTTACGGATTTCTGTTCGAAGGTATGGATGTTTGTGCTTTCTAAAATTCCCTCCCGCCCATCCAATCCTAAAATTTGGGTGCAGCGAGAGCCATCAGCTAACCACTTGTCCTGCCCACAGCTATATCATATTCCTACTCTCTTCGAAGACCGATATACCTCCATTAGGAGGCCAAATGCACTTCTTACAAATAAAATATACCATAATATGAAAGATGAGCAGTCAAAAGACTGTAAGACAGGTCAGAAGAGCAAAATAAAAAAAAATGGTTTCGCTGATATCGTTTTATTACCCAACTATTATTATTTCACCCATTTTGTTTTTGTCAGCTAATAAAGCTGATACGTTTATGTTAATTATTGCTAATATTGAGTTAGTAATTTTAACTTGAGAATGCTTTGTTCGGTTGCCTAAAAACTGTATTTAAAACATTCATTTGTTTGAATAAAACAATTTTAACCTTAATGAGAAATTTTATCTATGTATTCATAAGAAATTACATACATTTGAATACATCTGAATAGAGAATGAGCGCTCGTTTACAAATAAAACTTTTGTTTGGATATTGGTAATTGATTGTTTATTTTATCAGAATTTCGCCGTTGGGTATACTTAATAAAACTTTTCGTAATACGGAAAAATAGAAAAGAACAACGAACTGTTAAAAATGAGCAATCGTAGTATCGTTAGAATGTTAAATATACGTTATATTAAGAAAACGGTATTATTGTTACCTTAAAAATTGTTTGAAATACTAAATTACAATTGATATATTCCTGTAGTTAAGATTTTAAATAAAAACTTACTTTTTAATCAGGCAAAGCCCTCGCAGTGTCCAGCTTCAAATTCTCTTCTGTGATTCAGGAACAATAATTGTTTTGGCGCCTTTTAAATTGTCAAACACGAAATAAATGAAGTGCGTTCAGAAAACTTTCAAATTTCGGAAGACGAAAAGCTATTCACAGCACTTCCGGCAGGTGGAATTTTGCATTGGATTTTTAATAATTTCTATCATAGACAGACAATTCAAAGTATCCAAAATATTTATTTTGTGTTGAATTACGATAAAACGCGATTTTGAAAGTTTTGTGTGGTCAAGGCAGAGGCTGTGTGGCGCGAGCGCCGCGGCGGAGCGTCGTTTGCAGACTGGAGTCGCACTTGTGGCGGGGTCCGCGTGCCAACTTGCAGAAAAATCGCGATCTGCATTACCGACCCATCCCTCCATTTTTGATTTGAGCATTTTCACGGAAATCAAGTCTCAAGGCACGCTCCTGCGTATGCATCGTGAAAATTTCTTTCAGACTGGGAAATATTTTGGAAAAAGCCATAGTGACCGGTCAATAAATGCAATGTATATGAAATAAAAATATGGGGTAAGTTGTATGGTACAAAAATACAACAAAAATAAGGCTTTCATACAAGCTCCGAAGCATCGAATTTCTACAATGAATACTTTCATAGATTGTTTTTATCAATCATTTTTTTGATTGTTTTCTAAACGCGTAGATGTTTGTAATATTTCCATTCCTTTCCACTCAAGTCAAAAAGTATATAGCTATGCAACGTGATATGGAAAAATGCATTTAATCATAATACGGAAAGAGACAGAAAAGAAACGAAGACTACCCGAAAGAGTATGCGATCTAATAAAGTTTGCCAATTGAATGAAATAGCAGTAAGCCAACAATTTATATCGAATAACAATCGCAGGAAAGGTTCCGCCATCCAGTAGTATTATGGAAATTTAAGCTGCTGCATCGATAGAATAATCAGGTTTACTGGAACTACGTATCACCGTATGAATAACGGCAGAAAATAGTGGAAGGATATTATTGGGGAGGATTTTATTTAGCAGTAGGTTGACAGCGGCTGATGATGTTGTTATATAAGTGGCATAAAAATTAATGTCCCATGTCCCACTAGTTATAAATTTACAATCTTAATATACATACTTGAAATCAATTTTGAAACGTTTTGATCAATGTAACTGGTAATATTTGATCACTTCCAGTGATGACTAATTAAAACTGGTTGCCGCAAATTAATCATCATGAAATTTAATAAAGCATCAGCATTTTTAACTGATGTTTGGAAACATTTTGGACCTAGTGGTTGTCGAAATAATAAGAAAGAATATATAATATATTAGAGTAACTTTAAAAAGTAAATTTTATTGTACACGGTTTATTAATTGCAGGGTCGAATATAATGGAACCTATCTTTCACTTATAAATATTCTTAGAATCTATTTTACACTAGCTTTTTTGTGCAGGTTTGCATGGAAAGTTTCCACTATGTAAAAAAAGTATTAAATGTAAACTATGTGCTATAATTATGTTGTCATTTTTCGTATTTTTAGGGCTAGAACAGGACTAGTGGTTAACTAATCGCTGCCACTACGCCTCGTTTTTAGGATCGGATAGTTAGGAAGGGATTTTAAACATCACAGATATCCATGCCTAGAGAAATCAATCAAGTTATGAAACCACGGACCTAGTAAATATATAATGTTAATTAAGTACGTAATTTTTTATTTGTAATATAGATTGCAGTGTATTTTTTCAACCATGTTTTAATAGAAGCTATTTTTCGTCAAATTGATTGTTATTCAATTGCCCAACCTCTCTTTTTTAAGGATAAATGATATATAAACTATGTACACCCCAATGTGGAGCACGTGGACTCTTTACGGAGGTATCTCAACGGAAGTTTTTTTTACAAGAACTGCTTTTTTCTCAATTGGTCAACTTCTCTTTTTCGAAGAGAGTAGGGAGAGAATTATAGGACTAGGACAGGACAAGTAGCTAATCGTCCTCGCTACACCCCATTTATGGTAAGGGTAGAATAATAGGGTTAGGAAATGTGTAGTAGTTTGTAAATCGCTATCCTGTTTTAAGTGTCGAGTGAATGAGAGAGAGTGTACACATTACTGATATCCATATACCTCTGAACAAGCTTGCAAAGTTGCGTGGGTTCAAGTCACGAATCTGATTTTTTAATCAATTTATAGATATATTCATGTTCTTTAATTTCAGATTATACTTTACGAGTAAGCTAGTAAAAATTAAATTTGTTACAAAATACATGTCTTATATTCTTTGATGACTGATATAATAAAATTACTTAATTAAAATATTCCGAATGAAACAGTAAATTTATATTCAACTACGCAGGAAATACTAATATTCAAAGAGCTTTCTGACAAAAATAGAGCACTTTTGCGAAAAAATAATGCATTAACAATTGATTCTTGGAACTAAATTTAACAAACGCAGATATTAATTAATTACTGTAGTTTTTGTTATATTTATTTTGAAGGCTATGCCAACTTTATCAAGAACATTTATTTTGAATATAAATATTGCAATTTTTTTCAACGAATTGACAATGTGCCACATATTTTATAAAAATAATTCAAGATCAAAGCGATGAGCCCATCACAACACACAATCTGAAATGAATGATCAAAATTTGATATTGATCTTGTACTGCACCCACACCAACCGATCGCCAAGCGAAGCTCTCACCATTATGCTACAGAAACCACCTCCTCCAGGGTTACCTCAGTGTTTTCAATCAGTGCTATAATTATGGGTATCAGCCACTATCAACCCATTTCTTGATGAAGCTCTCTTCAATGTCACACCATACTTTACCATCTGCCGTTAGTATTATCCGAGAGCAGCATTTCAACTTTTGAATTTTAAAAACTAAAAAAAAATTTTAAACCTGACTAAACATCGATGGGGAATACTAAATCTAAAACACAATTTGTTTTGCACTACTTCCACGTTGTTAAGGTTTATGTCAGTTGATAGTTCTCGTGATAAATGAAACCAGTCCTGATCATTATAAAAATATGGAAGTTGTACAAAACAACTAGTACTTTATTTTGTTTAATAGAATGACTTGGATTGACAGTTAACACCTTAAAAGTGAATATTAAAACTGTTCCCTGTGGCAACACCAATAGCTGACTCTACACTTTGTGAGAAGAAAAATTCATGTCAACTTTCCCTCAGATAATCATCCGGTACTTAGATATATAACACGAATATAATCCTGGATAATCCTGGATGAGAAACCTTGTTTAGCGAGTATCTGTAATTTGAACTAATAAATAGCATAGTTGTCTCACCACTTTTTAAATTTATTTCGCTTGAGATTTTTAATATAATTTTGTAATCAATAGAGTAATGATAATTAGTAGGTAATATTATTGTTTGTGTCGTAACCCCTCCCCCTGTTCAGTAGAAGAAAACAAACCAATCCCATCCCTCATTTGTAAGCTGAGAATTAGAATCATTTGAGAAGGCCGAGTCGAAGAGGGGCGAATGTTTGGTTATCACCGTCTGGGAAGTCTGGAATCCCAAGCAAACACCATTTCAATCCGGTTCATCTCTTATTTAATTAATGAAGATGCGGTGGTTTATTTCACAGCAATTACCAGTAACACATAAAATTGAGTCTACATTTACGTTTACTTAACACATGAATTTACCTTTAAGTTATAATACAATTGACACAACAAACGATTTTAAATTTAAATTAAGTCCAATTTCAAAACAAATAAAAACAATTTATAATGACTGCGATGCCAGCCGGTCCTCTTTAGCCGAAGCCTCCGGCAAGCCGTCCTTTGTCAATTGCATGTTTTCTAATTTTTAGCTATAGCCCATCGGTCGGTCAGCAACTGATTGCTTTTAACGACAATAACTCGGTTCGACTACCAAGAATTATTGCCATTAAAGCTATGCGCAGTCAGTTATGGACCCTAATATAACTTAAGCTCAACAAAAAAACCAGGGCCTGTCACATTGTTTACTTTAGAAATAAATAACCTTGAGATATAGTTGGTCTGAAGATGCTTCTACAAGAAGCGAAATATGTGTTACATTTAGTGGCACAGCCAGTGGAATAACTAAATTATCAATTTTAATTTTATATCAAGAATATTTTAATGTAATATTTGAATAGAAAATAATGAAATGTTTGTTAAGAGAACACCTATCATGAATGGTAACGTTATTATTTATGAATGCATAGCTTTGTTCGGTTGGTAGTCAAACAGGCACTTTTATTGCAAAACTTAAACCACAGACAATAAACGCCGAACGTAGACAATAAGAAACCCTCGCCTCATAGATTCCCACTCTACGGCCTGCGTCTCCCTTCGCAGGTATTTATGATTCTGCCGCGTTCCAATTTCAAATTTGAATTTCGCAAGAAGGAATTCCACACCCAAGAGTTGTATAGTTCTGTGGAACGTAGTATATTGTGGTATGTATTCACCTGACTATGGCCGTACTTACTCAACTGTACGTGACCTGTGGTTGTGGATGGTTCACGATGAACAAACGAACAATACTTCAATCCATAATGCAAGTCGAACAACACGCCAACGAGAAACGTATCTAGACACATATTTCTTTGGGCTTATGCGAGGCCAAAATGAGAATTCTGAAAGCTCTTTTTATATATTATTAAAAAATAGAATAGCCCAGACCGGTCTGTAGGCGTTTTATTGCCATCACATATCAAATGTAGGTATGTTATGCAATGCAGACAAACACACCTAATAATACACACAGTTTTGATGTGACGCTAACTCGGTGAGAATTTTTAGAAGTCACTCATGTCCAAGATGACAAATTTAAATTGAAAAAATCTAAATTTGCTATTAACGTCAAATATAACATTTGTAAATGACAGCATTGTGAAAATATAGTAAATATTTTTAAAGAAATTACATTAAAACATACAAATTTTCTGCCTGCGGCGCAAACTTGTGTAGCAGTGGTTTGTGATTAAAAAAATTAAAGTAAGTAATGAGTTCCTTAAATGCATCGGCCTAATATTTTAAATCATTTTGGGAAATTTGGTGCGGCCACGAGACATTTCCAAAAGACCACTGATGTTCATTATGCGACCACGGAGAAATTTTCCGTGAGAACCACTAATCTACACTAAGAGTGGTCAAGATTTCACTCAACTGAAGGAGCGCTTAAAGTTGATCCTGCTTAGACGAATTCCTTATGTTAAAATAAGCATTAAGAGTCAACATTGGAAGCGGATTTCGTCAAAAAATCATTTATTGCAAAAAGATATTGCGTAGTTTTTTTAAGAGAAAATTCATTAAAAAGATTAAAATCAAGTCGTCACTTGTTAAAGTTCACGCGAACAAAATTGATTGATTGCAGTTTAACCGCTGTGGACGTATTATTATCATTTTCTTTGATAGGAGGCGCCTTATAGGATCCTTTACGTCTTTTTGTTCGTCCTTCGACTTCTGGAAGCAGCGTTCAGGGATAAATTAAACGTGGATCTGGTCTACGACATAGTACTGCATACTTATAAAGCGGGGTGACAGGCACATCCGGTCATATCTTTTTCTAAATAACAGAAGCGGAAAAGCAAGTTTCCCGGATATTGGACATGTGCTACGATGCATTTGTCATGTTATTGTGCTGGAAAATACTTTTCAATCTTCCGTTTGATTGAATTATAAAAGAAAATTCAATTGCAAACACGTGTTACGGGAATCTTACGATGCGTAATAATTTCTGACTGGAAGTAATGTGTAATTGATTGTTAACAAACGAAATGTTAAAATGTTGTTTGCCGGTTCTCTAGCGTGCGGTCTGATTTGTATTAATTTTATGATAAAACTTTAGAAAGTAATGTAAAAGACGTCGTACTTATAGATAAAGACTTTCGATTAACGTGTTGTACTTAAATAGGAGTTGGCAGGAAACCCCTGTTTTGTATTCGCCCTGGTAAAAATGTCATTTTTGCACGTGTCTGAAATAACAAGTTGGTTGCCCCACCTCCAGTACCTTCACCGTTATGTGTATGCAGCCGCTGTTTCACGGCCGCCTTCATAACGCAATAACGATCAAGAAAATAAATGAATTTACTCCTCATATTCTTGGCTCGATGCAGAGCTGCACGGGACTGATCTTTTAACACCGCACTCTTGTGCTTAAGAAAAGAAAATATAGAAAGGAAAAAAAATGACTTGCTCAGCCACTTAGTTTAAGCAATATTAAGTATCTAGTGTATCCGTATACTGAGAATCCGCCGTAGCGCTAGTGTTTAATCTACTCCGCGTTGAATCTAAGGAGGAATCGAGAATATCCCGCTCCCCATATGATGTTGCAAATTTAACGAATGTCTCAAAGTTGGTATTGGTTGAGATCAAGTCAGCGTGGCCTATTAGACCCGTATGAGAACGGATACCACAGCAAACAGCTCTGCTCGTTTGGCATTTATCTCTGGGCAGTCCCACATAACGAGATTAGCGTCCCGATGGTTGTGTCCACAAGTGAAATCCAGTGTTTCAACCAACTTGCCCAGCCCAAATAGTTTACCGTTGAACTTGCCATGGCCGGTTATAAACTGGCAAGCCCAGTATCCAGGCGAAAGACACTTTAACTCGTGTCTCCAGGTCACGTCCGGGAAGAATAGATATGTTTGACGCCCTTCGGTGGATGCAGACCACCTAGTCTGCCAGGCTGCTAGGGCTGTTTTGTACGCCAGCATATATACAAATGAAAGATAAGTGTGAATTACAGGTATTTTTTTGCGACAGAGGCAGTGTCAGGGACGCCTTCAATATCCGTGTGGATCCTCTTCAGAAGAAGAGTTATTGCACCACGTGCTTGTATGTGCAGGTCCAACGGTAACACGCCAGCCAGTACTGGTAGAGCATCCGTTGAAGTCGTCCTGTAGGCCTTAGTGAGTGAAATCAGTGCAACGCGTTGTCCACTCAGTAAGGTCCTCTTGACAAACCTAATTTTCGCTCTAGACTGCCATACGCTAGATGCGTATACTGTTATCCCCATAAAAATAGCATCATATGCCATTTTCAGGGCGCGAGCTTTAAGCCCCCAGTTTTCGCCAGCCAGTCTAGACATGCGGAGATGCACCATGTTAGCTTCCTCTACAATTGTCTAAGCGTGATGCTGAAACGATAGTTTGTCATTGAAGATAACGCCTAGGTATTTGATTTGCTTAGATACATGTACAGAAAAGTCACTAATGCAGATATTCGGTGATGTCTTTGAAATGTCAAGCTTAGACGCTTTAAAAGAGGGGATTCAGTCTTTACCGGAGCAAACGAAAGACATAAAGTGTTATCTGTAATGATTGGACTGTCACGAATCGATCTAATCCATGTTTCGTATAAATATTTTAAACATGCAATCAAAAGAAGCGTCGTCCACGCAAGTTACTAAATACCTAGTAAACAATAAACATTTAAATACTGTTAGTAATGTATTATGTTGGCGTCCGTGGCGCAGTTGTTAACGTCGCTGGCTACCGTTACGGATGTCTCGGGTTCAATTCCCGGTGCGGACGGTTTTCATAGATTGACCTTTCAATCGATTTATGGATTTCTGTTCGTAGTCTAAGTCCTCCCTCCTACCCATCCCACCCTCACGGGGCGTAGCGAGAGCGATGAGTTAACCACTAGTCCTGTTCAAGCCCTATCATTCTATCCCTACTCTCTTCGTAACAAGAGAGGTTGAGCAACTGAGTAACAAGCAGTTCTCGTAGAAAAATTCTGTTAAGATACATCCATTAGGAGACCATTTGCTCCATATTGGGAGCGGACATGGATATAAAAAAAATATTATATAAAAATCGTAAGTGATATTTCGTGGTTTACATAACTTCACTAGGTTTTTCAAGTGTTTTTCTTTTTAAATGATTGCTTATTTTCGGTTCTATATTTTGCAAATGATTGCAAAAATGCCTACAAAATTTGCATACATACATACAATACAAGCAATAAAATGTGAGAGGGATTAACTAACCACTTTTCCTTTCCTAACCTTATTATTTTATCCCTACTCTCTTCAAAAAAGAGAAGTTGAGCATCTATCTGAGTAAGCAACATTTCTCGAAACAAAAACTTCTGTTGAGAAACCTCTAATACGAGGTCATATATATGGTCCACTTTAGAAGCGGACATGCGAAAGACTATACAAAAATAAAAAAGGATATGAACAGTTGTACGAGGTGATGTTTCGTGATCCAATAGGGAGCAGCACCGGGCAGCTAATCAAGATATTATATTATGGTGCGTTGATGTATTTAATTTCATACTCTACCAACAGAAATAAGAAGCTATTGTGGTAATTATGTTTGAACTATTCTAACCTGTAAAAAATATAGTGATAAATACAAACCTTAAATTTGAAAAAAAAAATGAAAAAGATAATTTAGTTACTCTATCAAACCAACAGTCGTCATATAGTTATGTCAGTTTTTTGTTGTAGTTTGCAGTGACGTGTTAATAATGATCATAAGCAGACAACAATTCATTTGTTTTTATATTATTATATAATATATGTTGACTTCTCCTCGGTTGTGAGGCCTAAAATAGGCGGGGCAGGGTTGCATTCTTGGGCGGAGCACCACGCATCTCGGGGAGGTCGGCATCGACGAAATGAAGCCTTCAAAATTCACCCCGGTTAGACCTTATCAACGTTATCCGGCGGGCACTAACGATTTGAATCAACAGGTTTTAATCCGAAAGATTTAAAAAGGTGGTAACGATAAAATATTTACAACAAGAATCAATAAAAGAAATATGATCCAACACATACATGACAGTATTTATTGCACTACTGTCTAATATCTTTCCATAAAAACATATTTCGTAAAATAGCATTGGATTTAATGCAGAACAAATACGTTTTCAATTGTGAAGCAATTCTTTTATTTGTGTATTAGTTTATATTTATGATCGGAAGGTTGTTTTGCATGGAAATACTTTTATACGCTTTTATTTTCTGTTTCATATGTTAATGCTAGTAACCGTACCCGTCATAAATGATGGTATTGAAATTGAAATACTGAATGTCTAAAGTAGCCAGTACGTCGGAACTGTGTGTGCATTGCATAACGTTTTATTATATATACACCATAAATGCTTAGTTCATGAGAAAATTTGATACCTACATGTGATATGTGATAATAATAAAACGTCTACAGAGTGGTCTGGGCTTTTACACACAGAAAATAATTCACAGTTTTAAGAAACGTATCACGTCCGAAAGAAATAAACAATTTTCAAATGTTGTACATTTCCATGTATTTCGTTACTAACGAGCCGGGTTTAGCCTTCAGGCATTCGAGTACACTAATGAACCCCAACTGAAAGTTTGTAAATACTAAGAAAAAATATTTTCGCTTAGTCTAGTATCGATATTTGAATTAATTTTGATACTGATTTGATAATAATGACTTTAAACCTTACTTGGGAAAAAAATCGCATAAACAATTAAAAACACATAGCATTTAGCAATTGCAGACGACCAACACATATAACGTAAAAGATACAATAAAGGGGAGTTAGGGAGATCAAGTTGTTCGTTCAAAATTGATAAGCCACTTAATTGTGCCCTGTTTATTTCTAAAATTTCGTGATAAAACAATTTATAATCCTCCGTGTGTTGATGCAATATTTTAACCCTTTCATCTGCATTGAACGAGTGATTCTCCGAAAGCAAATTATTGAGAAATGTCAATGTATATTTTTTTAACCTAAAAGCAGCTAAATGTTCTGATATTCTTATATTTTTTTTTAAACCATATCCGCTCCCTATTCGGAGCATATGGCCATCACGCGGTTCCTCCAAGCTACTCTGTCTCCCGCCAGCCTCCTCGCCTCCTCCCAGGTCATCCCAGCGTCCCGTAGCTCCGCCGAATACATCCTATGGATGGTCATCAGCGGCCTTCCAGGGCGACGGAATCCACCTGGTTGGTAGAAGAGACAGGCAGGATTCAGGCTCCCCTGGGGCATCCGCAGCACGTGTCCAAGCCAGGTCCATCGTCGCTTTTTTATTTTGGACGTAATAAGAGGCTGGTCCGTCCGCTCTCTTACCTCCGAGTTCCTGACAAAATCAAACCACCGTACCCCTAGTATTCGCTGCAAACATCTGTTTTCAAAGCACAGTATACGGTTATCCTGTGCCTTGGTGAGGTGCCATGACTCGCAACCGTAAAGCAACACTGTCAGGATGCATGCGTTGAATAAGTGGCACTTGGTTCTGACCGAGTACAACCGTGAGTCCCAGACTTTCCGCATTGAGTTAAAAGTTGCTCCAGCTATCCCTAATCGGATTGCGAGCTCTTTACGCGGATTGCCATCTCCCGTGATGTGTACCCCCAAGTACCTAAAGCCGTCGACTCTCTCGATGTCTTGCCCCGCGCTCGTCAGAGGGTATTCTGGGTCTGGACAGAAACTGTTGCAGAGCACATTGGTTTTACTCGCATTGACTTTGAGACCAATGCGATACGAGTTGCTCTGCAGCCTGTCCATTGTTTCCTGAATACCCTCGACAGATTTATCAAATATTACAGCGTCGTCAGCATACTCGAGGTCGCATAGCCTCAGATTGGAGGCAACGGTTAAACCTCGGTCGGGTGGAATTGACTTCCTCAGGATGAAGTCGAAGATTATTATAAAGAGGAACGGAGCCAGAACACAGCCCTGTCTGACCCCGGTTGAGACCCCAAACCATTCTGTCGTTACGTCGCCGATTTTGACACAGCATTCACTGCCCTCGTGCATGCATTTGATGATGGCGATAATCTTGGTTGGGATTCCGTACAGTTTTAATATGTCCCATAGGGAAGGCCGGTGCGGACTATCAAAGGCCTTCTCGTAATCAACGAAGCAACACGCCAGCGAGCTGTTGAATTCGTTGCTTTGCTGGAGAAGGCATCTGAGATTATGAATCTGGTCCGCACAGGATCGGCCAGGTAAGAAACCGGCCTGGTTTTCCCTGAGGATACACATTACTGGAATCCTTATTCTCGCCAAGACCATCTGCGCCAAAACCTTGCCAGGCACGCTGAGCAGCGTTATGCCTCGGTAATTGTCGCAGCAGAGTGGGTCACCTTTTTTGTGAATGGTGATGACCTCACCGTTTACCCAATCCCTCGGACAGCGCTCCTGCTCCCACACCTTACTGAGAAGTAGGTGCAAGGGCTGCAAAAGTGCCTCCAGGCCGTACTTGAGAAACTCTGGGTGTATACCGTCCACGCCCGGCGCCTTCCCATTCTTTAACCGCTGCACAGCTGAGGTGATCTCAGCGTGCGTCGGTGCATGGTCGGGAATGTTTGGCGCTCGGGGGATATCTACAAGTGTGGCTTTGCTGGGTATGTCAAAGGGGTTCGAGGGGGTAGAACGGTTTAGCAACCCGCAGAAATGATCTCTCCAAATTTTTCTAACACGCTCCGCGCTTGACTCTATTGCCCCGCTGGGACTACGGATGGGCCCGGGGGTCGGTGGTCGTCTACCGCAAATTTCGCCCATGATTCTAAATAGTTTTCTTGTATCATTTCTGCGCGCTGCCGTCTCTGCTGCTTCAATCTGGTTGTCCATGAATCGGCGTTTATCGAGTCGCACAGATTTTTTTACTATCTTATCTTGGTATCGATAGTCTGTCCGGCGGTCCTCGATCCGGTTTGGGTCTGTTTCACTGTCCCTCAGTGCTTTAAACCTCGCTCTTTCTTCAATTTTCCCCCACGTGTCGTCGGACATCCACTTTGGCTGCCCACTCCTCCTGACTCCTAGCACCTCATGAGCGGCTAACGCAACTGCATCTTTGATGCTGGACCATTCCGATTCAATGGTGTCGCGTCGGGGGTTTTCCCCGTCATGCACACAGTTGGTGACGTTCTTTCTCACAGCGACGTCGAAATTCAGCCGAGTTCGAGGAATTTGCAGTCTCTCGATGTCGATCCTCTTTCGAGTCGGGGGCCGTACTGTACGTCTGAGTCTGAGACGGATTTTGCCGACAAGCAGCTCATGATCGCTGTATATGTCGGCACCCCTATAGGTTCGAACATCGAGAAGTTCCCTTCGTTGAGTCGCGCTGTAGAGAAAGTGGTCAATTTGTGCTTTTGTGCAACCATCAGGAGAAGTCCACGTGTATTTGTGGATGTCTCTGTGGGGGAAGATTGTACCGCCAACGGCGAGCTCATTCATAGTTGCAAACTCGATGAGTCTCTCACCGTTGTCGTTGGCTTCACCGAGGCCATGCCTTCCCACCACTGTGGGGCCAAGCAAAGGATCCGTTCCCACTCTCGCATTGAGGTCCCCCATTACGATCACGCGGTCTCTACGGGGGATTGTGGAGATGGCCGCGTGGAGAGAGTCATAGAAAGTATCCTTTGCCTGTGTGTCGGCTTCCTCGGTAGGTGCATAGCACTGAAGGACAGTTACCGAGCTATCAGTCGTCCTGAAGGTGGCTCGTATTAGTCGTTCTGAGATGGGTTCCCATTTGACAAGGCAGCGGGCTGCCCTCCCCGACATCAATACTGCCACCCCTTGGCGATGGTATTGCTCCTGACCTGAGTATAAAACTGTGAATCCGCCCTCCAACAACTTTTTCCCGGCGCCTTTCCAACGCACCTCGCTCAGCCCTAAAACATCAAGCTTATAGGTTTGCATGATGCGAGTGGCGTGTAGGTCTTTTCCTGGGGTACGCATAGTACGCACATTGTATGCGCCTATATTCATAGAGTAGTTGTTGGAGAGTATCATGTCCTTTTCGTTGCTGGGTCGTCCATTAGCAGGCTTAAGCGTCCGAGGCTTTTGCGTTGATGGTGTCGTAATCTATTCATTTAAGAAGACCGGGTGATTAGCCCTGCGCTTCCGAGGCCTGAGTCACAAGGGCTCTATAGGTTGGCTCAACCCGGTTTTTCTGTCAGGGATTTCCTTCCCTTAGCCAGAAGACCGGTTTTAAGGCGCCGGAAGGTTCGCCTTTTGCCCACTGCTATTAGCTACAGCCAAAGCTGCATTGCCCGATGGTCGCCGCGGGGAGGCCAGCAGATGGACTTGCTGGGTTGAACATTTCCCATCATTTACTATTTGCACATCCACTGACATCGATGTGCTCACATGGGATCCACCAACCATATTCTTATATACTCCTATCTAATGTACGCGTGGTTTTCCCCATGTAAAAGTAATGGCAGTCACCAATAAAGTTTATTACATATTGAGAAAGGGCAAGATGATCGTTGTGGTAACATTGTGAATTGCTTTTTTTTTAATCTGAGAACAAACAGTCTATTAAAAATACTAAATAAACTTCTGCACCTTTTGCACGTCTCACTGGCAAGTTTATTTAAATACTGGTGTAGTTATTGTACTGTGAAACGTTGATGAGAAACAAAACTTACATACATTGTATGAAAATAAGCCCCTATTTGATTTCGTCAAACCTTCAAATGGTGTTGAAAGTTTAGCGTTTGAGAAAAGCTCCTGCCGAGGCGGGTCGTAAAACAGCTTTTGATATCAGCAATCTCGATATCTGTTTTACTTAATTAACATTGCAAAATATGTCTTAGAATTCTTTCGAAGGCAGCCAAAGATAAAGTAATGTTTGAAAATTATAAATAATGTAAACTGAACTGGTTTCAAAACGACCGCTGATAAGCCGATAAGCGCAATTTCTCAGAAATAGTATTTCGTTCCGAGAGCCTAGATGTCCTAATTGTTTTAATACAAAATACATAGTCAATTCTTGGTGGAAAGACATTATATTTCAAAAAATAAAACACAATTCATTTGTACTACTTCCACATATTTATAATGATCAGGACCGGTTTCGCTCATCACGAGCATTATCAACTGATGGATACAATATCATTATACTATCAACTGATACATTATCAACTGATGGATGATGGACTCAGTTGATAATGCTCGTGATGAGCGAAACCGGTCCTGATCATTATAAATATGTGGAAGTAGTACAAATGAATTGTGTTTTATTTAAAAAAAAAAACAAAATACATAGGATACAGTTTTCCTGTGATGACTTCCTTGGTCAATGTAAAACTAATAAGGATTTAAACTATCTTCATAGTCAATTATTCAAATATCGAAACATCTGAAACTATTCGAACATATTCAGATATTCGATTTGAATAATTAATAACATAACATAATATAAATACACATTCCAATACCCTTCCATTGTATTTCAATATTTAAAATTTGCAGCTGCGTCGGATTACTACAACGGTGTTTCTTCAATAACTGAAATTACGGCATCTTAAAAATAGCCACTAGCTGTGGTATTCGTTATTATTCTTGAAATCTGGAGATATTATGATGAGATCTTTCGTCGATTTTGTAAGACTCCATCAATTTTTTTTACGAATCTATTCGAATAGTTAAAAAAGGGCCGAGTTTATTCGGATATCGAATATTTGAATATTAGAGCTGGAGTCCCTAAAAACTTACGACCTTGTTTTTCTTATAAGGTGAAAAAATAGCAAAGTACTTAGTTGAATATGAATCAAACAAGATTAGTTGATAGATATTTCAGCATTATCCTGTCGTCAAACTGTCATTAGTTTTATTTAGATATATTACGTATTAAACGTACAAAATACTTTTTAGCATGTAAACGGAAAGGTTAATAATCGAATGATTATTAACCTTTCCGTTTACATGCTAAAAAAATCTCTTCGGATCTTATGCAGTCACATTGCGTTACCGTGTGGGTTTTGTCATATAAACGTATTTACAAAGCGAAATGACAATTAAAAAAAGTGAAATATGGTTTCATGTAGTATTAAGTAATTATTTTACATCATATTTTCAGTGTAAAACCTAAAAACATATCAAACTATGCGAACTAATCGAAAGAAACAAGAATCGAAATTCCTCATAGCAGAACAGACTCGAGACATATTTCAGTGCCGTTTGAAACAAACCGGTTGCATACGGTACTGTCAGACACCTCGGATCGTTACTATACTATATTTAAGATTATACTATAATATAATGCTGTCTTTTTACGTATTCAAGTAATGATTGATTATACAAAGAAGACGTAAACTGTAATATATTTTTAATTTTAAATTATATGTAAAAGTATTTTATGTACAAATAGCAATATTTTCAATTTTTTGTATAACCTATTTCACACATAATTTAAAAATTTAAAGGCTGAAGTAACGCATTGTTACACCATGAGTACGGAAGGGTTAAAGCAGATGAACTTAAGTGTGTTTCTCATAACTGTGCGAGTAGTGGTCATGCATTGATATTAGTTTGATTATTAAGTAGTTTATTTTCACGATTATATCTTAGTTTATCTCGAATTGGTCCAGAGTATTTACTTTAGAATAATTAATATGATAAAGTGGATGTCTCTTCCAAGTTAGAATACATAGGTGAAGATTTTCATCATACTCGGTTGCGAAATCACGGTTTCAAATTCTGTAGTGGAAACTTTCACATATTAATGCTTTAATCAATTTATAAATTTGTGTCAAAATGCATCTGTCATAGTGATGTTTTCAGACCCATTTAAAAAATCTCTTACATAACTCTTTACACTTGTTGGAGAAGGAGGTTATGCGACCAATTTACAAAAGTTTTTCGTATCGTAAAAAGTGTTGATGCTCCATTAGGAATTCATTTATTCAACATTAGAGCAATTCCAATAATAGTTCTTTAAAAAAAGAAACATTGTTTTTGATAAAGTAGTGATGTGTTTTTAGTTTATTGCAAAATTATTGATTATTATCTATTACGGTTTTGTCGATGCAACTATGAAGGATATTAAACATTCACTTTAATCGAAAATTTCTCAGAATTTCATTTTGACTTTTATTGTTTTGAGGAGTTATAATGACCCTTGAAACTTTCCAGCTTGCACGTAACAGGCAACTTGTGGAAGCGCTGATTGTTTGCAAATAGTTTGAGGAGGGGAGAGATCAATGCAAAGCATTCGCGCCTCGAACTTTGGGAAGCCATTGAACGACTACGACTATGTCAAAGGACGTATTGCTAATTGCACGATTAATGGCGTCGTGATTCTTAGCATATAAAGTAAAATAAAGTTTTAAATTCCATTAATATTTTACCTTTTTCATTTCAATAAGAAATATTAACGGAAATATCGCGATATTCTTTATACAACGGCCAATAACCAAAGTTAATCCGCTCATAGATCAGGTTTATTTACTTACTGAATTATTACATGTTTCATATCGTCATCATACCAAGTGAATTATTCCCGAAAATGAGCTAAAGAACTATTTGACGTCTTACGAACAAAATAATTGTCAGCATAAATCTATTATAATTTTTGAAGAGATCTGTGACGTATGCTGTTAGTTCCTCTGTAACATCCTTATTTATTTTACTTGGAATGTTTTTCCGTACGTCTCGTAAAATAACCAAAAATAAAGTTATACTCTTAAGGCCGCCCATAATAGATATCATTTATCTGCGGCTTCAAGACGCCTTGTGATGCCGATATCCATCACTGTTAATACTTATCCTAAATGTTCTGTATAAAAATGTTCACCTCGAATATACTGAAGTAATTATATCATGTAAGAGAGGAACCATGAGTATATTTATAAACTAAACTTATCCCCACATTAAAACTGTATCGTTTTTCTACCAAACAGTACATATTTTTTAAAATCACAGCTGTTATCCGTTTATTTAATATCGACGGTGTTTTGTCCAATTGACGTAACATCCAGCGAAAAACATTTTGTAATACTTTAATACGTTATATAAACCATCATCCCATTGTGACCGGTTGTGTTGCGACAAATACATAGTTTTAATAATATTATTATTAAATAGATAAAATTTATTAATTCAAAATTATTAGTATCGTTTATAGTTCATACTGAATAAGTTTGCTTTGGCTGAGCATAAAATTCTGTATGTTCAAGTATCCTCGTGTGACTAATTACTTCTGACTAAATACGCAAGTAAGTCTGCAGTCTGTGGAAGCAAATACAACATATTGTGAGAGTTCGTGTATATTATTATTGTTATTATTCCCAACGAAAACTAATCCATCGAAGAGATTTTCGAAATGAATTACAAATAAACTTAGCCGTCCGTTGATGTTGCCACTATAATGATGTATTTATGTCTAAAATAGGCATGGTTTATAAAAAAGGGAATAAGCTTGTCATATTGTTGTGTTTAAAAATATAAAGTAAATAAATGAATTTATATTTCCCCAACCCATCCGTTCCAAGAATAGAGAGAGCTATTGACTTACAATGAGTTTTTTTCTTTTTTCATCCTTCTTCATCCTTTAATAATTGAGAAACAACTAAATTTAATTGTTATTGAGATTACATTGAAAATATTGCACTAAAAGTATTGCTTCAAATAAGATTTCCTTTTTTTTTTAAATAAAACACTATTCGTTTGTAATGATTGATTTGTAGAGGTCCATAACATTTTAATCGTAGACTGTTTTTTTTGATTTATGTATAATTTGTTTGCTAATCAGTAATTTCTTGTCTTAGTTCATGAACCATCAGTTTTATATGCCTTCATTGTTACACTCAATTTTATATAAATATGCCTGTTATGTTTGTATTTTTATCAGTTGATAATGTTCGTGATGAGCGAAACCGGTCCTGATCATTATAAACATGTGGAAGTAGTACAAATGAATTGTGTTTTATTTTTTAAAATATAATATCTTTGCACCAAGAATTGACAGTCATCACCTTAAAAGTGATAAGATTCTCTTATTATCGTAGCGATAGCGATTAGTTAATCCAAGGGTACCCAACATTTTTTCCTTGGGAGCTACTTTTCAATTTAAAATTTTATTGGGATCGACTTCTAATATGATTATTATAGGAAATTGTATTTAAGGTTTTTTCTTTTCTTCAAAATTAAAAATGTTTATTTTAAATGTAAAATATTATTGTATAAGTATGTGCTTACAAAATAATTCAAATTTAGTATTTTCGTATATTTTTAACATAGTATTTATTATTATTTTTATTATATATACTATTACATATGTTTAATTTATATAAAATAATATTTTTTTCAAACTTCATGGAATTCGGGATCGACCAAATTTTGCTTTGGGATCGACTGGTTGAGCATTCTTGAGTTAATCATTAGTCTTGTCCTACTTCAATCTATGCGTACGCTCTCCGAAAAAGAGACCGCGCGACTGAGTAACAAACAGTTTTCGCAGAAAAACTTCTGTTGAGATAAGCTTCATTCGGAGTCTACATGCTCCACATTTGGAAAGGCCACGGTTACAATTGTTTTTATTGATTTTGTAGCGTCATTTTTTCTAACCTCCTTATCCTCTAGTCACAAATTATCACATTATATTAGACCCTCATACCTACAGCGTGTAACATAATAATTCGATGGTATTTGCCCAATTAGTGTAGCCCTCAAAATTTTAATTATCCAGGAGAGAGTACAAACTGTTTTTATCGAAAACATTATACGGTGAGTTGCGTTATGAATCTATGAAATGCACTCCTGTAACTTCTCATGTTTGCATATATGAGATTATACCTAGGGAGTGTCAATATAATAGTGGCTTACATCAAGCAGCCGGTTCAGAATTTTCAAACCTTGAACCAATGTAAAATGATTTCCCTTCCAAAAAGTGGTCAATTTATTTTTATAACTTACATCATTTAGCCGATACCTGCTCTGTCGTCTTTAAAATGAAATCCAATCATTAACTCATTTTCGTATTTATTTAGGGTTACATCAATTGGCCAAAACACAGTCGATATATAACCAATATCATTGCAGGCATCAACGTAGTTTACTATAAAAGACTATTTCACATCTCGTTTTTTACTCGTATGCTCTTAAAAATCTCCTACGTTAGTCAATCTTCAATGCATTTTTTCAAGTATACCATAAAATGTAAAAGAAAATCCAATTAAAAAATACATATATGTATATTTCAAAAATAATAAATATCTATCCAACATGCGCAGAGTTCCATTTTCATCTGATGTGACCCTAATAACCGGTGTCGGCAACAGATAAGTAGTTTCCATTAAATGCAATTACCGCTCCGCCCCTGGACATTGCAAATGGTAATTAATTGCCCTTAGGCTCGATTGCAACCCTTCAATTTTCTCTCATAACTTGTTCACGAGATTGGAAAATTGCAAATAATTATCTTGCACTAAATTTATGTGCCAAAGTTAAGCATTAACGTCTATTTTTTCTACAGGAAAATATTTATTTTTTAACAGTGCGTCAATTGTCAATTCAGAAGATTTTGATAGAACTTAAAATCATACACTTTAATTGGTTATTTGGCGTTTTACACGATCACTTTTATCTGTGTGACATACATACTATTATTAAAAAATAATACTAACAATATTCATTCAACGAATTATTGTTAGAACCAACTATCTTAAGATGTAATTTATCTTTGGGTACAATGTGCAACAGTTAGGATAATAGTTGAAGGAGTTATATTATAATTAATTGAAACGATGTCATATTTACCTGAATTGCAGGAATATTGAAATAATTTTCTTCGCATTTTTTAGTATTAGTGAAACAAATTTTCAAAAAAGAAAAAAATAAACTTAATGCTAGAACGATTTTCACAAAGAAACGTCCAGTATATAATATTTTTATGCCGAATATTTTTCGATATTAAATTAATACAAATATGCAGTTTGATATTGAATATGACAGGTTTAAGATCTTTCTTTCGTAATCACATTTAAGGTGTTAACTGTCCATTCTTGGAGTTAAGGCATTAAAATAAAATACGATTGATAATGTTCACGATGAGTGAAGCCGTTCCTGATCGTTATACAATTGTGTCAGTAGTACAAACAGACTTTGTTTTATTTTTAAAAGTTTCGTTCTTATGTATGCATAGTAACACCAGTGTTCCAGTGTTTCGAATAAAATAGATGGGAAACGCTGGTATAAATAATAATTATTTTGCTAATGAAGCAAAATTTTTTTTGTGTGTAATAATGACTTATTTTTTTACGTTTTTCGTATTATCTTAAAAGATCTGAAGTGGAAAAAGGTAGAATGCCAAATCAACAAATTATATATCTAAGTTCTTCCACTGTATTAAAATGATATAGTACCTAAGCGGAAAAATTACGTAGAAAAAATATATTGTCGTTAAAGATTGAATCATTATTAAAGTATAATTACGATTTGGTTTTACAAACACAGGCTAATTCTACTTTTTTCAAAGGTTTTTCTTTATGTTGACTTATGATAGGGCAATGTTCTACGTCGGAATGGTATTTAATGACATTTTTCTAAATAAACAAACCTTTAACACAAACAATAATAGTATAATAGATTACCATAACACTATTATTTACAAAATTAATAACCAGTGTTTGAAGGTAAAAATCCCAATTTAATTGTGGTCGCCGTCACATAAAAAAAATATAATTTTTGTGGTTTAATTGTCAATTTTTGGTGGAAAGGCATTATATTTTTAAATATAAAACATGCATTTCTACGATTCCATAAATTTATCAAATTAACCGTTATTGACTTCGCTTTCATTTCCAAATTGCTCGATTGATCATTTTAAAATACTCGCGATAATCCTTTGATAAAATTGTGGATTGGTAAAAATTGTGTTTCATTTTTATAAATATAAAAAGCTATACCAAAGTTTAATTTTTAAGATGTCTACATATGTTTTGGATTCTTCCATTTTTAATATAAGTGATCATTTATCTCTCTCAAGCGAGCACGATTCGCCATTACTACTTAGAACTTAGGTACATAGTACAGAAAACTAAGTCAAATAACTTCTACGCATCGTACCAATCGTGTACGAATTATTTGTATACACAATTTGGTACAAGAATAAATTGATAATTAACCATTATAAGGGTTTCCATTTTCCGTCATTTAGCATCTTTTTCATTTCGTAGAAAAGTAAGTTTATTTCGTCCGTTTTTTTTTAATCTTTTCGTTTTGTGTTTCAATTTTTCGCTTCTCGCAGCTCATTATATGAAGACAGTTCATCTTTTTGATGGCAGCGTATAAATGCTTTATTCAACCCTACAAGTGCCAGCACATTTCTAGCATGGCATATTTCAATTTGTATGAATATATCGCCGGTGCTGTATTAACAGTGTTCAACGCTCTTAGGTGTTATTACTATTTGGTTGCGTTTTCCCTGGGTATGTTGAACAACTGAATAGCCGGTTTTCATAAAAAAAACTTATGTAGAGATGCTCCATTAGACATCTATCTCTATTAGGATCGGAAATGATATCGTGTGATAAAAAATTTTGAATGTCAAAATATAGTTTTTTATAAAATTATTTACCGATTATAATTGAATGTTTTGTTGTTTTTTTTTTAAATTTTGTTTGGGATAATTCTACTTTAAATATCAGTCAGAAAAAGTACGACAAAACGAACTTTTTGGTACATTTCAAAAATCTTTTTACAATCGATATATTCAATAAATTGAAAATTTAATATCGGTCACCATGTAAAACAAACATTTTTTATGATTTTTACATATACATCAAATCTCGCCAATTTATAATAAACTCTAATCTGGTCACGGCTTAAAGCGGTTAAAAGCGTATCCAAACAGGTTGGCACCTCTTTTGCTAGACAGGCTTGAAAACTTTACTATTTCCATGTAAATAAATGTGCCATAGGTAGTGTAAACAAATACTTTGAGAAAGCAATTATTTAAACAAAAATCATCGTTTCATATGATATAAGCGGCGGTTAGCGATTAAAGATTTTTGTGAAATGAGAATAAACTTATTTACCCTCTTAATGATGCTAGCATGTCTTAGGTGAAAACAAAGTGATTGGCGGGTAACAAGCAATCTTAGAGGTGAGGCTTGGTCACCTAATGCTCCATATAAAGAACGGATACGGTCGAAAAGGTCGTAAAAATGTGTATCATTTAATTTCATATAACTTAGATTGCAATTATTATTCCTAAATTCGACACAAGCCAAAGGTTACAGAGCGAAATATTATTTAGTTTTTTTTTTTTAAAACTGCTGTCACACGTCAACAGAGGGTTGACGGTACGAAAATCTTTCCTTCGCTCTAGATTATCAGTCAGTCACTGCATTTGTTTAAAAATAAAAATAAAACTGCCAAGTCTGCGAAAAACAATAAAGAAAGAAGAAAAAGTCTGAACGACTAAAATAATGATACATCCACACATTAAAAACGTCGCGATGATTTTTCTTTTAACAGAAGATGAAGCAAAAATATGGTTGGGTTTTCGGTTCTTTTATTGATTGAATTGTTATTTTGCGGGTTATATATTATGCTTTAATTAAGGAAAATTGTGAAAAACCGCGTCTAATAAAGTAAAAAAGACTTTTCTATTTGTTTCAGATATCAAATGGCCGAATGGAGATTGCCAATGTTCACTTCGCTTACAAGTTTTTCCAAGTGAACTGGTTGTATACCACACGTCTAATATTGAATACGACAATACATGGCATTGTTCTGGTTAAATCCTTAAACATGTCTGGAGATGGGCAAATCTCAAATCGATCTGACTCACGGTTGGCCGAATCTTACTTTATTCATAAAAACTATCAATTTAAAATTGTCGTTTTTTTTCAATCAAACTTTAGTACAAAAATATAAAGTCTTACTCCTGAGACACTCCTGGAGTTCAATTAAATACTCCTGTGTAGTGTCTGTAATGAGTAGGGTGGGTACAATGTAAAGGTGTAGATATCCCGATAAGATATACATACAAATTTGGGTAGTTGACGTTAACAAGATGAAGCTTAATTTAATCGGGAGTGGAGACGGGGACTCATCGCTCGCATTAATGATTACCTATGGGAAGGGAGCATTTAATGGTAATAAGAATTTAATAGACTTCGATAAAATCCTCAGTTAATTTTCTTGCACATCAAAATAATTTAAGATTAGAATTAATCATGACATGGATAAATTTGTAGGAGACATTTTGTCCGAGGATGTTTTTCAAAAAAGCGAAATACATATCGTATCACACGTGTGGAATAACAAAGTTGCTAGTTTAGATGTTATGTGCTAGTAGGTATTCTGAAAAAACAGCTGTTGGCGATAATTATCAGGTGCCGTGATCAACTTCGATTTTGTGTTGTTTAGTTTTACATGTATAAATTTTTCAGAAAAGCACGCGATTTCTGAAGGTCATGTGTGACAATAGTTTATAATCAACTATATTTTAATGGATGGATATCACAGAAAAACTTTTAGTAAAAGTTTAAAGTAAATCAATTATTTATCAACGTATTTTCGTTGATTTTTCACTCTAATTGATGGCTTAGACCAACATAATAATATATTAGTCAGAGGCAGTGCTGTAATCGTAAACTGCAGAATTTATATCAAATTCATATTTTTACAAACACTTATTACAGATACTTAAGCGTTGCTTTTCTACTTAAGTAATCAATATATGCCACAAATGATTCAACTGGTCTGAAGTTGCTTCATAAATTTAATAAGCATACTATATTATTGCTTTCGCTGACTTAATTTAGAAACAGATTAATTCTGTACAATAGCATAATTAACTTTTATATTGATAGAGTGTAGAAGAAAAAACTATGGGGGAATACTACTAAAAAAGTTTATTTGTAATTACTTTACACGTTTTCTTCATTCAGAGGATTGGATTTACTTTCAAATGAGTTATTAAACATCGCAGTAATAAGCAATTATTGTAAAAAAAAGTTAGACAATATTTATTTGTATATCAATAATTATCTTGGCTCATGTAAAATACAGTTTAAGTCATTTACTAAAATAATGGCTTCGAAGACAACACGTACTAAAATAAATTGAAACAAAAACTAATTTAAGATATCGACTGAGAGTGCTTTATGAATTTCAATATCAAATTTCAATTTTTGAAATTTTGTACATTTCCATGTATTTCGTCACTGACTACCCGGGTTTCGCATTTCGGCACTTCAGACATTCGAGCACACGAAGAAATTCGAACTGTCAGTTTGGGTTCGTTCTTGTGTTCATTCAAAATCCCAACAATAACAATTCTATTCAATTCAAACGTCATTTCCATAATAATGATATGACAATAATTCCATACTTTAGTTTTCTTTTTTCAAAATTGGAATAGTTACTATATTCATGGTAAACGGTTTCTGTCAAACATTTTACATTCTTGCATAATGCATAAAAAATAATGATACTGCACGGAACATTTTGATAGAATTGCATATATATTGTAAGTGACTTAAATGAAATACGATTGTTTGCGAGCTTTTGAGGCGCAGGTCAGGGTGTCTAGGAAACATTACGGCCCATAAATGAATGCAAAAAAATGTATGCAGCAAAAAATATGATAAACGGCCGGATCATTGATGAATTATAATCTTTGATGTAAACTGAATAGAAAAAAGGTAACTAGTCCATACCTTACAAACTTTTCTTCTTATTTTAACTAGCTAAAAGAAAAGTTATAATAAACTCAGGCATTTTTTACGTTACGTTAGCATTACTTGCAAAACTCTTTTCTGCCGTTTAGACAAAATTAATATTTTAGAGGGAACTGAAAGTCAACGAAATTGATTTTACGTATTTAATGCATTTGATTTTATTTTAGCAATATTTGGGTTCACTATAAAATAACTAGTATAACCGTACCTGTGATAGATGACGGTATTGAAATTGAAATACTGAATTTCTAAAGTAGCTAGTACGTCGGAACTGTGTGTGCCTTGCATAACATTTCATTTTATTACACACGGCAAAGCCTTCGGCAAAATTTCATACCTACATGTGATATGTGATAATAATAATACAGAGTGGTCCGGGCGATTATATCGACTGTGGAAAGGAAAAAGGACGTAGCCCACAACAAAAAATATTGTGTATAGCTCACACAAAACGTGCTAATACACTATATGTATACATACATCTATAATATATCCACTGTAGAAAGGCAAAAATCCCTCGATCTTTGCAAAATATTTTGTTTTCGATAATCACAATGCATACGATTTTATGCACGTTTTGGTTGGGCTATACTCAATATTTTTGAGTGTGGGTTACGTCTCTTTTCCTTTCCATAGTCGATATATAAGAAATAATATGAAGCACATACTTGCAATAATTATTATTACGTAATAATTGGAACGCGCTAAGCATTAATTTATTGATTAAGCCACTCCCAACCTGTGGGGAATTATTGAGTTCCTGAAGAGTGGAGAGGGGGGGGGTGGCTGTCAATTGTGAATGATTCATTCAGAATGTCATTCCGATTGATTGTGTAAGTTTCGTTTTTGATCAATACCTGATGGAGAATTTTATTCTCGATCTAATGATACTCTTGTAAGCTACGAGGTAAATTCACCTGACATTATTCTATTGACGATAAAGATTTGTCCAACGACTATCTGTCCTAGCATCTCATATCCCATTATTTCATTTTGGTCTTGACTATGCCCAAAGTGCATCTGTCGAAGTCACGATGTTTTACTCCTGCACGAGGTCTTGGACGTATCTTGTTTTTTTCGCCATCAACGGTGCCACAGTATTTTTCCGTTATAGATATGTATTCATATTTTTTTCATTACAATATTTATGCCGTTTGATTTTCTAGGGGTAAAATTTTGTCGGCGTCCGTGGCGCAGTTGGTTTCGTCGCTGGCTACGGTTACGGATGTCTCGGGTTCAATTCCCGGTGCGGACGGTTTTCATAGATTGATCTTTCTATCGATTTATGGATTTCTGTTCGTAGTCTGTGAGTCCTTCCTCTCATCATTCCCATCGTCACGGGGCGTAACGAGAGCGATTAGCTAACCACTAGTCCTGTCATAGCCCTATCCTTCTATCCCTACTCTCTTCGAAAAAGAAAAGAGAGGTTGAGCAACTGAGTGACAAGCAGTTCTCGTAGAAAAATTCTGTCAAGATACCTCCATTAGGAGACCATATGCCCCACATTGGGAGCGGACATGGAAAAAAAAAAAATATTTAAAACTATTGAGTACCAGGCATGCGTTGCAATGCCACTCAAAGAAAAAAAGGGTTTGTGTTTTAATTCTGTTTATCGAAGTGCTTTTGAATACACAATATTTTTTCCCGTCTGGTGCGTACACTAATAAATCGGAATGTTTTTCCAAAATGTCGCTGTTTGTACGAATTTGATTATTTTTTTAGATTTTAGATTTAAATTTGTTTTCTTAAGGAACCTTCACAGGTGTGCGCACAATAACTCGCCAAAGTTTCATCGAAATGGGATGAATGGTAATGACACGCATAGAGGACAAACAGACAAACAAACATACATTCATCTTTATATATAATAATAAATAATATCGCCCCCTGTATTATGAATAAATTCGTTAGACCATGATTTGTATTTTTTTATTATTATGACAATCCAAAAGTTACAATACATTATTATTCATTCAGTTGTCATAATAAAGACAACGACCAGGAAGGCGATTCAAAATTTGTATTTAATATGTAAACCGCCTGCTCCTGTCGATTAAATTGGTACTGTTTATTTTATATCCAACATTCCACCCAAAATAAAACGTGGCATTTATTAGAGCCCACATTACTATTACGATGAGGAAGGCCATCCATGAAACCCTAAAGATGTGACGAAAGAATTAAAAGCCTTATAGCAGTAACGAAAGCACTGAACAAGAAATGAGTTCATAGTTCATTTATTATTTTTATTACAGTCATGTTTTTTTTAAACTTAAATAGCTGTGTGCAAGCACATATGAGGTTGGGAAAGAACGCTTGGTTGGCTGTCCTGCTGCAGGCAGGAAATTGAAGAAACGTAAAGAGGAAATGAGGTGTCATAGAGCCTGTACCATGCTAAGCGCAATAAAATTGACGTAATATGGGTACATGTAAGTAAGCCAGGGAAAGGTCGAAAATGAAGAGACTAAACACACATTTAAGGCAATAAATTACTCTTTTTCTTATCCAGCATTATACCTTGACCTTTTACCATATTCCTCCTTAAAGTTTGCATTCACGAAATGAAAATTTATGAAATAAACGATAAATGTTTGAAAATTTATGTGAAACAAGCATCTTTTTGTTTTGGATAAAAGAAAAAACTGCATAAAACAAAAATAGTGATCGATATAATTAACAAATGATAATGACCGATTTAGAAAACATTTCCACTGCTTGCTTGGGACATGGCTCAACCTCGTATATAAAAAAAAACCCGTTTTAAAGGAGGCCCATAACAATATTTTATTCTTGACCGAGATTTAAGAGATTGATACTGTAGAAAATTGAGTTTTATTCATATAGAGATTGATTCAGTTAAGATATTATAATTAGAATCTTACAAACGCGACAAAAATATCTACGGAGTAATAAATGGAGACGATGTGTGCAAAGTTTTTGATCGTATAGATAAAATAGTGTTTCGTTTATGAATAGGTTTTTTATAAATCTACAAACCCTTTTTTATACTTCAACTCAGCTCACAATGTAGTGTTATGAAAAACTTCAGTACAAGGTACAAGGTATTTATTAAAAACTGGTGAAAATACAGTGACATGATTTAAAGTACGATTTTCGAGACATTGTCACATTTCGTGTTAAAATGTTTAACTCCGACCTATTAACGGTCCACTTTTAACTATTCTTAATTTGAAATCATTTTGGTGCATAAAAAATGTTCGCGATATTTCGTAATGCTACTCCTAGTTTATCGGTGTTGTTAAGATTGTGTTCGTAAATGTAATATAATTTATATTAGGTACATAATGCTTGAGAGACAGACGCGGTTTAGACAAAAGGTTTTTTTTATGTTATATGGCTAAAACTACTACTGATTTACTGACTGCTCAATAGATTTAGCATTGAGATAGGCCCCGGTCGTAAACAAAAACAATAAAACTGATATTTTCGATGAGTTGGCATTTTGTTACTTTATTGAAAGCCGATTTATAGATTCAGTAACTATCTGGCAATGTAGACAATGGGGGTAATTTTCTTCTTCTTTTGTATCACACAGCGACTCCATTTTAGTTTTTAAAAATATGTGTTCCATTTTTGATTAACGTAAAATAGTTTGTTCCTTTTCTTTGATATCGTTTGTTCGGTATTAAATTTTGAATATGAAACATAACCTCACATATTATTTGATAACGTGATGAATTGACGAAAAACATATTTTTTTTGTATAATTAATCTAGGTAATACGGTAAGTTTTAGTCTACTGTAGATTCACAGCGGAAAAGTACATAGTGAAAATTGTGGACACAAAGTCAATGGCAAATCT
This sequence comes from Himalopsyche phryganea, assembly GCA_022494535.1. Taxonomy (NCBI): domain Eukaryota; kingdom Metazoa; phylum Arthropoda; class Insecta; order Trichoptera; family Rhyacophilidae; genus Himalopsyche; species Himalopsyche phryganea. Next base: position 207,601 of record JAGVSL010000133.1, on the reverse strand, counting down.
TATAGTAGGGCATAAAATGCAGTGCATCAAGTTGCATTTACGGTTGTTTCATGAAAAGTGTACATATTACAATACGAAGTACACAAACAAATGAATCGTCAATAGTATATTATTAAATTGTGTATTGTATTTTCATAATCCCGTCATACAAGAAAATGATGGAGACACTGATATGTTGCTTTTTCAGTGGGTCAAAATCATTTAACTTTCAATATACATATTTTGACATCTCTAGTAATTCTATATTTCGAAAGCTTACGGTGTATTTTTTTTTTGCTATAATTATTTGATACCACGATATGTCTTTTGATTTTTTGTATTTAGGCTTTCACACGAAGTTTGCTTAGTAAAGAAATTTCAAAATGGATCAAAATTCAAATTATTTCTATCTTCTAAACGAGAAAATTTTAAGAGAAATAAAATATCGCTCTCTTTATACGCATTATAGGCCTAACCTTTTCGGTAAGTAACTATTATTAATTTATTTATTCACAATATAAAAAAAATGGATCCTATTCAACAAGGACCCAAAGCTCCCAGCTTGTTATCTTTTCATTTCGTCTATATTATGTGCCACTGCAGCAAAATATAGGCACAAAACCTCAGAAAGTTTGTAGAAGAGTAAAACAGTATGACTTAAGGTGCACATTAGGCATACTCAAGACCAAAATGAACAAATGCTGGACAAATCTTTATTGTCCATAGAATGGTGAATTTACATCGTAGCTAACAACAATATCATTAAATCGAGAATAGAATTCTTCAAGTATTAGATCAAAAGAAAAACTTACACGACCAATCGGAATGACATTCCGAACGTATTGTTCAGATTGACAGCCCTGAGCGTGGTATAGAATCACGGCCGTCGAATATCAATATCGTACACTATCAATCAGAATGTTCAAAATCTGGAATTAATGTGACTTTTTGAAAAAGAAAATTTGATCAACTAACATAAAACTATAAGTGGTATATCACATATGTACTTAAATATCGATTATTCTAGTGGCTACCAACCTTTTTTGCTCCTTTCACCCGTTCACAAATATTCAGAATGTAATTCCTCCCTTCCCAAGATATTTATGTATTATGTAATATTGAAAATATTTATAAACGGCATCCATTCCCTCCCCCTCCTCTTCTGGAACTCAATGATTCCCCACTGGTTGGGACTCATGGCTTAATGCATAAATTAATGCTTTGCGCGATCCAACTATTACGTAATAATAATTATTGCAAGTATGTGCTTCATATTATATTATTTTATAGTGAACCCAGTGTCAAGAAAATTTTACTCGCGGTATGAGAGCTCAAAAACTATCGACACTATAGAAGATGATCCTCGGGCTATGAATTATTTTAAAAATGTAGAGCTCGCCAGAGGTAAAGGACCCAAGGATAAATATCCAGAACCTGTCACTGAAAGTCAAGTGTGAGTAGCATGAAGTCATAATCAACAGCTCTTTCTTATTTTACCTGGGGCGGCCAGAGGTCAACCGCGATCTACCAGCCGTCTACAAAGGACAGTATCCTAATGGGTATATATGCTTTACAACACGCTACTCTTTTCCTGCCTAAAAAATATTCAATACCGCTAAAATAGTGCCATTTTATAGGGAATTTAATTGCGGATAGGAAATTGGCAAAAAATCACACATCGGAATTTAGAAAACCAATAAATTATGCGAAATACGAAATATTATTTTAAAAATTCCGTCACTAAATAATGTCGAATTTGCTCTATGGATTGTTCTAAGAAACTCCATTTGACATTTATTATGACGACTTTTTCGTATTGACATACATTCGTATTTCGCGTGAATTATCGGTTTCCCCGACTCCCATATATGAAAATTTGACATTTTCCCATTTGTAAATAAATTTTCTATCGAACTGAATTGTTATTATCGGCATTTAGTAAATTTTCGGGAAGGAAAAGAGTAGCATGTTGCAAAGCATAGTTGGCCGCCGCGTGGTCCGCAGGGAGTAATTTATGGCTAAAGATCAACTTACTAACTCAAAGCAGTAAACAATTTACTTAACGTCTTTTGCCTTTATACGAATGAAATATTTTTGATGGCTTTACATCATTATAAAAATTTATCGTGAAGATTGTGGCCTGGCAAGAAATCTCACTTCCAAAATCTGGCCCGGCTGCTAAAAGGTTGGCCACATTTGTAAGCATATCTACCGCCTAATGTTCCAAAAATAAGGTTTCATTAAACTTCAAATTAATTGATAATTCTTGAAAAAATATTCAAAAAATCTGATATGGTTTATTATTTCAGAATTGGCTGGTACCATGAATCCGACCACGGCAGACAACTGAAAAGTGGCAATCGATTTTATTATCCAATGGTGACAAGCAGTTACACCAAATTGATGGGTCAAATTTACAACGAAAAAAAAATATAGTGCATACTTGTATATCATCTTTTTCTGTTGGCGCTACAGTCCAGAGCGAACCTCACAGTCTCAATTATTCTCCGCCACTCCGCTCGGTCCTCCGCCTACCAACGCCAATCGCCGACCCCCAGCCCTCGTAGGTCTTGTGACCCAGCGAAATCGCGGGATGCCAACGCTCTGTCTTCCCTCAGAAGTAGAAAATGTAATGCGTTTAGCGGTTTCTTGATGTATGTCTAGCCCAGGGTAGGCGTTGTGTTTTAACAAATTTGACAATGTCTGGCTCACCATTGATGTTATAAAGCTCAAGGTTGTGCCGTGCCGACTTGTATATAATATGTTTACTAAATTATTTACGTATTTGAACTTTCGAAAAATCGTTTTTTTTTTTTTTTTTTCAACGTGCGTGAAATTTTCAAATGCTGCATTATATTAATATTTACCTTATGTTACCAAGAAATGATATCGAGCTGGTAACAGAATAACTATTATTATGCATATTATATTGGCATTATTTTCATGGTGACTATTATTTTGATCTATATATGTAGGTATATTTTAACTATTTTTGGTTTCTAATACTTAGATTTTTCATTCTCAACTCAAAAAATAATACTTGACTGGTAATTTATCGTTCGAGGATAAATACCAATCAAAACACGACATAATAATGATCATCTTCTCAGAAATATATTTCACGGGAACTAGCTAGTCGTCATTATAATAACTACATATTTTTTTTTTCCATGTCCGCTCCCAATGTGGAGCATATGGTCTCCTAATGGAGGTATCTTGACAGATTTTTTTCTACGAGAACTGCTTGTCACTCAGGTGCTCAACCTCTCTTTTCTTTTTCGAAGAGAGTAGGGATAGAAGGATAGGGCTATGACAGGACTAGTGGTTAGCTAATCGCTCTCGTTACGCCCCGTAAGGATGGGATTGGTGGGAGGGAAGACTCAGACTACGAACAGAAATCCATAAATCGTTTGAAAGATCAATCTATGAAAACCGTCCGCACCGAGAATTGAACCCGAGACATCCGTAACCGTAGCCAGCAACGAAATCAACTGCGCCATGGACGCCAACATAATAGTTTGTACGTATTAATATTCCAGTTGTGTGTAGAGTATGAAGGGTTGAAAACTATTTTTTGCGATGAGCCTACAATGTTGTGCGTATAGCGGCACCTTTTAAATTATTTGTGAATAAAAAACTTTTTATAAACCTTTTTGTATTAGAGCCTTAAAATAAATTTGTTCCAAAGTTCACCAACAGAGTGCCTTGTCTGCCGCATTCCATGGATAACTACAGGCTAATTACAAACAAAAGCAACAAAAAGTTTTGTAAATTTTGTATGGCATTTTCATTATAGTTTGATTACATTATGTAAATTACCACTTATGTACGTTTAAGATTTTCATTTGAATAAAAACTCATTATAATTTTTGTACTGGAATCGACTTATAGTAAATAATTGTCAATAAACATCAATCTTCAGTGTCGGTAATATGTAAAGAATTTCTCTGTCGCCCTGTTCCCACATTCCGATTGAAAGCAACATGAACAGTTGTTTTGTATGAAAACCGTGTAATGTCAGCTTCAATATTTTACGTTATTTCTAACGAACGAAGTTTACAACAATAAATTCACGATCGACCTGAAAATACGTGTAGTGCTAATTCGTGATTCGTATTGTTACTTATCCCGAATAGTGGTTTTGTCAAACTAAATTCGACTAACTTGTGCAGGTTAGGAATGCGACTGAATGTATAGGTGTGTGGTTATTTATTTTGTGTTTTTTTGTGCAACAAGTGGTGTAATTTACTTACAAGTTAAATGAAAATGACGATTACAGGTTAAATTGTAAGTTTACAATAAAATATGTCAAATACTTTAATTGCAAATGTCAATAATTGAAACTTTAGAAAAAGTTTTGCCCGTTACCTAGGTACCGACTTTGACGTTTTGTTTTCGTGATAAAAGTAGCTTTGTTTATGCTTTTGTTTGTTTCTAATTATGTTGTTAATTTATAAACGTGAATTATAAGCGCTAAGTAAAATAATTTTATTGTGATTCATTGGGATCAAATATTAACGGTGAAATTTCTTTGAAAGTTTTATGAATACTCGATAAGTACTTACTTTCCTACTTAACTCGCTTCAAAAGTAGTACAAATCTCTACGTTGTTTCCCGCGCCTGATTATTTTCTATTTCCAATTACCATTGTAGGTTATCTAGGTATCAAATACAAATAGATAATAATTACAACAATATCATATAATAACTTAACTATAATGGTATGATTGCAGTGCTAAAGAATTCGATGTTCAAAAATGCTGCTTAAAAAAATTGTGTCTGACGAAGAAGATTTACCATTTTGGGTAATAGTCTAATTGGTTAAATTGTGGTTTATAGACTCGCGCGTTTTTTGGAATAAAACGGTTTGTATCAACAAAATAAATACGAGGAAAACATTATTTCAGCAAACTTTTGGAAAAATAGATTGGTATGCCTTCCATTTTCGTGTTTAAAGTTTGTTAGATTTTCATATTTTTAATATTAGCATGCAAAAAAAAAAATAGCATATATAGTTTCATGTATAGCCAACTTTGTCACTTCAGAACCATTTGTCTCATCACCAAAAAGTTATTTAGGTAAAAATCGGATAGTCCGGACAAGGCCTAAAAGTGATATTTTTCTTCGAAAACTACACAAAATGATATGTTCTAGAGTAGATTAATCTTTTATGAACCTAAATATACGGTAAATATTCGAAAAGATTATTCTACTCCAGAACATATCATTTTGTGTAGTTTTCGAAGAAAAATATCACTTTTAGGCCTTGTCCCGACTATCCGATATTTACCTAAAGGTTTTCAAAGAATAATTTTATCAATTTATTATTTTCGTCATTTATGAATGGTTTTTGTCATCAGAAGGTGCGTGGGATGCCTTGAAGGGCGATGGCGGCGGAGTTTCTGCAGCTGTGCGACGTCCTATTCAACGTGATCTCGCTAGCCGGGTACTTCTGCGATGTGGTGTTTGATGTTGTCATGAGCTACGCTCTGCTCGAGAGGGGACACACGGCCACCGGAGCAGCGGCTCTGACCATCATCGCTTGTTCACTGCTTGTTTCTCAGGTTTGTCAAAAATAAATTGTTCTATTATCAATTCTTCAAACTGGTTGACATCATTTTATGTTTTAGTATCAACACTATATTATTTTGTTATATTTAAATATGGTGCTTTTATTACTAAATTACATCATTGTTTCTTGATTTTATTGAAACTATTTACCACAGTAAAATTATTCAACAAACGTTTGTAAAATATGGTACAGCAAATTCTTATATAACCACAACAAGCGTTTCTTTTTTTAGGTAGTATCATTGCGATGGTACGTCCACGTGTCGGACGGGGGCGCTGCAAAGAGACGCGGTTGCGCCAGGTACGCCCCTCACGTCTTGCATGCCCTACAACTTGGGGTGTTGTGGCGGTATGCAAAACTTTTTGTGCCTGTCGATCTCCGATACGTGAAGCATGAAGTCAGAAATCTATGTGAGTGCTACGCCAAACAGTCGATACAACACAATGAATATCACTCAATGATTTTCAAATGATTAGTTTATCAACAGTGATTCCACTTTTATTGCTATATTTTATATCTATGACTATCCACAAACTACATTACAAAAATAACTAAATGCTAAGAAATGAAAATTGGCTATTGTAATGAGCTCCCATTCCAATAACCAATTTTTGTTAATATGTATGGCTAATTGTTTTTTATCAAATTACCTTGTAGTAATGTTTTTATCATTGCAATTTTATACTTATAAACCAATTGTAATTATTTCAGGCATGCTGCGTTTGGTACATGCCTTCTGTGAGGCAGCCCCGATGCTCCTCTTGCAACTTCACGTCTTAGCTGCCGGAATTGGAAACGGTCTACCGGGACCTCCGATAAATTCTGTGAACCCTCAACCCGCATCGAGACCGGTTCTTGCTGATGATAGAGGAGGTGAAAAAACAAATTAATTATACGCAACCATGATGAATACAAATGATGTCTGTTCACGAAAGAAAGTACAAGTTAAATTCTAAATTTGAAAAATAGTACTTGGGTTTTTTTTCTCTTTAATGGCTAAGTAGAAAAGAAGGTTTTGTAAACAGTTAGAGGATTGGAGCTAACCGTTTTTTTGAATTGTTTCGTTCCTGTATCAAAGTACTTGCTCCAACTCTGGATTGAAAACTTTAATAATACTTATATTATAATATGCATACCTACCAAGTTTTAAAAAAAGCTTTAATAGTCGTCATTTTCATTATTGATTCCATAATATAAATTGGCATTGAATAATATTACATAATGAAATCGCATTAATAATAATTTCTCTATCGAAAATAATCACTACACCTTCGCTTGAGTATTGGGCATACTAGATGGTGGTATATCAAATAATTCCAGTGTTGTAAAGGCCCAAATATAATATTTTTAATGATAAATATTGAGAATACGTTCATTTGAATTTAAGACCTATATATATATATATTATAGGTATTATTTAAACATCCTCTAGATACCATGTTTTCAAATAATACAAATATTTTCCAGCGAGTGCAGCATTCACGGAACTGAATGTAATCTCAGCATCATTGAGTCTCTTCTCAGTATGCTGGGCCCTCGCAAGTTTCAGCAAAAACGTCAGGCTACAAAATGTACACCGGCTGGTTCTCACATGGCTCGGTGTGATATTTCAGGTAAATGATTTTGTAAATGCGAAGCTGAAATATTTTCCGCTATCATATAATTTCAAGTCATTAGATTGTCGGTTTTTACACCTATAATTCGAGATGAACCTTGAAATCAAACATATATCATCAGAATTATAATTTTCCACAATATTCAAAGAATTTACATTTTTACCTACCTACTTTTCCATTAATACTGAACCTAATTTGATTTTCAGTTTGCTTGGAGGCTTGGAACTATATCTGCCCGAGTTACAGCGCTCACCGTTTACGCATCGTTATATGAACACTGGGTTTTCCTTGTTATTGGTGATTAAACTTATTTTTTTAAATATATTAATGTATTTAATCAATTGGGTTCCCTTTACCCTTTGAATGGTATTATTTTCTATGACAGATGTTTTTTGACTAAATTGAATAATTTTCTATTACTGCACAAAATAAAATATAATCATTTTTTTTTCACATGAAAACATCTAGAAAGTAACAATAATTATTATTTGAAGTAGTGAGATAAATTTTGGGAATTTAAAACGCAGAACAGCTAAAAACGTAAATTAAATAATTCATTATTGTTTTCAAAAAGAAAGCTTCTACTTCAAATTCTGACCTAGATCTTTATATCTCTATTGAATTCATCTGTGGTTCTTCATTGACATTGATTCCAGAACAGGCATTGAATAGAATTGTTTTTTATACTTAATATTATATGACTACTTATTACATCTGTTTCCTAATATTAATCATTTACAATTTTTTTGATATAATTAAAATAATGCGACTGTTAAAAGCCGCTGATAGATATGTGTAGTATCTATTTAAGAAGAATTATTGTTAATTCAATAAAATAATGTGAGAACAGCAATAGATAATGGATGATACAACACTCCACTGCATTGTAGCGTCAATGCCGCTCCAAGGGTTATAACTAGTTACTTTACAAACCTTTTTATGTTTCAGGCCTCCATTGGGTATCCATGTTTCTCTGGCTGATCTCCCCCAAAAATGTGTTTCATGGGGAAAGAATCAGCCGGCCGCGGAAGGCATACCTGTCTGCCCTCATTGCTTTTGTATATGTATTCGCGTATGTCAACCTGCAGGAGGTCAACCATAGACAGAAGATGGTAATAATCTATTTTTAATACTATTTAACTCAACATTTATGCATCTAGCAGATAAATTTCAGTATTCGTTGGACTGCGATATACTAAATTCGTTTGTCACCCTTCCCCAGTCTAAAATCAAAACGAGGATATGTCAAATCACACAGTTATGCTAATGACTGTCAGAATCAGATTTCTGGCTACCAGGGGACACAATTAGACTGAAAATAATTTTAGCAAACAAATATGATAGTTTGGATTATTGAGATTTTGTACACTTCCATGTATTTTGTCACTAACGACCCGGGTTTCGCCTTTCGGCATCTTCAGGCATTCGAGCACACGAATGGACTCGAACTGACAGTCAGTTCGAGTCCATTCGTGTGCTCGAATGCCTGAAGATGCCGAAAGGCGAAACCCGGGTCGTTAGTGACAAAATACATGGAAGTGTACAAAATCTCAATAATCCAAATTTGATATTGAAATTCCATCAAGCACCCTCAATCGATCTCTTAAATTTAAAATATGATAGTTTTTTTGAACGATTGTGTGAAACATTTGTATTCTTAGACTACTAAAAAATTACCAATTGGCTGTGCCACCTACCAACATTCTTGGATGTGCGTTAGTTCTGAAACATAAATTATTTTGATGTAGATTAATTAAAATACATTGTTTATATTTGATTTGACAATGCATATTAATTTTTGCCGTTATTGTTTTTATCTCAGGTTACGTTCTATCTGGTGATGCTGGTGGAGAACTGTTTGCTGGTATGCGTTTGGATGGCAGGAGTGTGGGGCAGTGGCGGAGAAAACGCGCAGTCGACTTTTCTCATTTTCCCTCTTTTGCTTGTTCTCGCTTCATTTTCAGCTGGAATTGCATTCATGCTGCTGTATTACAGGTAAATACTATTTAGTTTTATGGTAATCAATCAAATATCTCTTTGATATTATTCTTTTGATTGTTAAAAATATTGTTTATCCATAGCTTCAAGTTTTATCCAGATTCAAATTTTTGGCCCAAACACTTTTGTTTTTTGATTCAACTGCGAATAATCCATTGAAATAAAATATAATAAAACCTTTTAAGCACATCATAAATTACCATTTATTCTTTCAACATCTCTGTTGCAATTACTGTTTCACAAAATAGTTGAGCATCGTGTTTCTGTGTCCCTTTAGCCTTCAGCACACAACTAATTTTATCAGTATTTTAGTGCATCATCAATGTACTCCTAGGTCAATTGGCAGAGAACGTGTTAAGCTAGTTCTGCATTCAGCTGATGAAATATCACCTCTTGTTTACCTCAGTTTCTGCCTCCACATAACTCATTCTTCAATGTTATATCATTTATTTTTTAATTACAGATACTTCCATGTGCGAAGATTAGGGTATGATCTCGGAGGGCGACTTCCACCAATACCAGCGAGTAGTGTAGATAATAAAATAGGTGAAACATTTTTTAATTCTATTACTTAGTTTAAGATATCGGCTGAGAGTGCTTGATGGAATTTCAATATAAAATTTATCAATATTCCAAAAACCCAGCACTTTAAAATCAGTAGGTATTTCAATGTTATGATTTTATCCAATTACCTTTTAATGGTAATTGCTTTTCAGGAGAGCCAAAACAAGATTTGCGATGAGAACTTTGATGTCAAATAGGATGTTTTAATGTGAAATTTAAGGAAGCGTTGATTAAACTGATACTCTTTCTCCTTTGCACATTTATGCATTGTTTTTAAGGCATATTCAACTCATTTTAACTTGTTGTAGACTTTAACACCTTTTTCTTTTCGCGTACAAATTTATGGTATGATATGATTCTGAAATAGTATGTTATGTCAAATAAATAATGAACCTAATTCAATTTCAGGTAGTGGACATTTTGGTGACGGTTGTTACGATGGACCTCAAGCGGGCACAGAAAGAGTGACAGGGGGCAGTAGGGCTTTATACAGCGGAGCTGGATATTTGCCGCAGAGGAATGCTATTCCTGGTGTTTTTAACTGCCGATTTTCGAACCCAGTCAGCTCTAGGTGAGTTCTAAGTTCAGAACATGACACCTTGCCGTTGCATAAACTACAATTTAATTTACTTCAGCTTACATTGTTCATCTATTGAAATTTAGGTTAGATTAATCTCATAAAATTGTTGCAAATTGAGTACCCTCGATTTATGCGGTCAAGAAAATATTTCAAATTAAACGCAATTAGTTTGGAAAGGTGAACGTGAACCAATGATTGAATTCACTATCTTAATTTAAAAAAAAATAACAATTAAAAGTATTGTTGCCTTCAGATCGGTTATAAATCCTAGATTTACCTTATACACAAGAGATCCCATAATGATAAATATGAAAAGATCATTGATGATATAGATTGAAGACCGTACACAAAAAAGATAACCTATCAATATTCTTGCGATAAAACAAGACTTTACATGTTTCGTATACAGACATTATAAGTCTTTATCATCAGTAGTAACAGATGACTCTAAAAGTTAAAAAAAGGAACGCATTGCACAACCTTAACCTTTAAGAGAGTATGGACGATATGGATCGTCCGCGCTAAATTTCCGTGGAGGAGTGTAGACGTCAATGATGTACATTTCTGTGTTTATAGGCTTGAAAATGTATTGCAATTCCATCTATAGCTATTTTTAAGTACCTTTTCGACCTTTATAAAATATTTAAAAACAGTTTATGACTTCATATTCGACGATATTTAACTTTTTCATAAGTCACACGAACAAGATCAAACAGTTTCATATATTGTAAACTATGGATTTTCGAACAAACGCAATACATTACTTTTATCGCGGTTTATCAAAGTTTTTATGATTTTGAAGGTTTTATATGGTGATCTGAGTTATTATTATATTGTGTTTTTTGTTTGAATATTTGATTTTTTGTGTTTTGTGACTTGTAATTCGCATGACAATATGGATTTTCGAGCACCCGTAATATCATACTTTTCTCGCGTATGAGAATGAGAATGCAGTTATATCTCCAAGAGTTGCATTGAATGGATTTCGGTCGCCCAGCTTTGTTATTATATAAAAAAAACAAATTTCAATCGGTTCCATATAATTATTGATTGAATTGGCATTTACTTGGTGGAACTCCATTATAATTGGATAAAATATAGAACATTTTAATCTTCTTATTTCCACATATTTACATTACAAAGTTTATAAAGACCGAGCAACTGAATAATATGCAGCACAAACAACATAAAATTATAAAGTCTAAGACTAATTCATTTACTCTCACAAAGGCTAAAAGCAAAGGCGAAGCAGCTTCTGCTGACAAAAATGCAGCAAAGAAACTGAGTGTTGTTATCCCGCTTAAAGCCACTATTTTAAAATAAATTATTCAAGCACATCAAAAATATTAATAAAATGTTTTCATTAGCTTATCACATAACTTTATAATTACAGTGCGGCAACAAAGAGGAAGAAGAAAAAGCCAACGTCTTTCGTTCCTCCCCCAGCTGCGCCTCCTGCCCCCTTGCGTGCTCCACGACCGGCTCCGCTTCCATTCTGGAGACGACCTTTACCTGCTCCGCATCACCATGCACATTGTGTAAGAGTCCATTTTAACTTTTCATTGAAACTGTTCTTAATTTCTAATTAATTATAATTCACAATACTCTGCATACATTTTTCGTTTTAAGTAGGGTAGCAATTAACTTTAATCACTGTAGAATGGGCCAGAACTTGTTTGTTAGAAATTTAACTATTCAATGACAACAAAAGTTTGATTACATATATCATGTTTGAAATATCATAGTCCAGTTGTTTAAAGCTATAATAATATTCTTTTCATATTGTTCTTCCAGGGAGGGTCTTCAGAAAATGAAAGTTCATCAATTGGATCCCGCGTGAATATACATCAAAAGCTCCAAGAAAAAAAACAGAAACAACTCGCAGAACTGAAAATTATCGAAGAAGAAATCAAACAGGGAAAACTTGCCAACAACGCAATGATCTCGGGAGACGAAATATACTCGAGCCTGCAAAGGCAACCTATACCTAGAACCAAGAAACATATCGACCTGGAACCGCTGACTTGGGCTCCTCCGAGCCCCGAGCTGGGTCTGCTCGGACAGAGCTTCGAAAACCTGAACAGCTTAAGCCACCAGCAGTCGTCGAATAGCCCTAAGTTATACGACGGCTTAGCCAATAGCGGAATGGTTTGCAACCAAAACAACGGCTATGAAAACTTTGCAGGTTTTTCCCAAAGTGCATTGGTGGCAACGAATTTAGTGAATCAATTTATCGGAAGCTTCCCGAGTTACACAGAAATACCAAGTGTCAATTCCAAGAATGTTAGCTATGAAAGTGTGAATCAAAGCGGAAATAATAACCGTAACATGTCGCCGAGTTCTCAGATATCTAACGGGGAACAGAGCAATTCACTGACTAGGCAAATTTTGCCACGAACGAAAAATCCACGACAGTTCATCTCCGGCTCGCAACCGCAGCATAGACAGAATGTTTATGCTGCCGATAGGCAAATGAGTGACATGCAACGGGCCAGTGAACAAGCCAGATTGCTATACGGCGATAACAGCAGTCCTCGGACAGTATTACAACATCCCAACACGAGTTTACCCTCTGAATGCAATACGAGACCTACGAGAGGTTTTCCAGAAAGCAGACCAAACTTTTCACCGACTAATATTGCATACGACAACGGTAAATCAGTCAGTCCGAGAAATATCACAAACATGAGTCCGAGAACAGTCTACACGGCCGATATAACGGGCTCTGGAGCGAATTCTTACGAACGATCAAATAGCAATCAAGTAAATCGATTTATTGATAACATATCACCACGGCAAATGGCAGCCGCTTCCAACTCGAATAGTCCAGCTCTTTATAATGAAAACCAGTCACACGGTAGACAATATTCTGGCGTTTACAGCGTCACAAATCAAGACCAAGGCAGCGGGAATTCTATCGGTCACATGGGATCTCCGTCTGGGAATAATATGTATTCAGAATCGAGACAGGACGGCTTGGCCAACTGTAAGCAGGGTAGTGAATACTTGAGGCATAATTTTGGCGGGATGCAAGAGAATCATCGAATGTACGGAGGTGCCGGTGAAATGATGACCAGTAAGAGTGGTGACGGCAGTAATGGTCCACAAAATAGAGCTCTACCTTTCTCCTATCAGGTATGAAATGACTAATTCTAATTATTTTGCTTCCAAAAATAATATATTTTCATGAATACAACGTTCTTTCCCAACTTATTTGGTCATTATAATAATAATTTGTTTTTTCAGGTTGTGCCACCGCCAAAGGCAAAACTAGACAGATCAGGAAACATAGCAAATGTTAATCTTGTTGAGCAAGCCCGGAAAATGCAGAGATGTAAAACTCCGGAGATATTATTAGCGCCTCATTTCTTAGAAGCTGGCACCCGACAAGCCTGCTGTCATTGGGGAGTGCCATACAGGTGATTATAATTATATTATTTTCTGTGCATGGTTGCATTGCCCAATAATTAATGATACAGCATATTCACTTATCTTTTGTGCTGCCTTTGTCGATGGGTACTTAATGTCTTTTCTTCGCAGGAGTCAGCAAGATGGTGAGTGCTGTCAACACGGAGAAGTATTAAGTAGCGGTGAAGGAGAACCGCCAGATCTTCAAGGAGTTTGCAGACCGCCGAGTGATATGGATAGTCAGGTAATATTCGTGAGAAATACCACTATGAATTGGCAGTCAATTCCTCCGGGAATAACCCGATAAAATCAATGAAATGCTATTTGCACGGTTGATCACGCCGACTCAGTAGATACGAGGGTGAATTATACTGCATTTAACATTGTATTGGCAAAGAAAATCGCAACTCATAGAAGCTTCTTCACTACATATTGTCATTCATATTTTGGGGAGACACTGCGTTGGATTCATTCATGACACAGTAATAAAATAATTTCGTTTCTTAGGACAACATAGTTTTCAAACTAAATTAATGAAACCAATTCAATACGGTGGATCTCTGATTCTTCATTTTTCAAGGTACCCAGAAAATTAAAACACTAAATGCGGGAAAGTCTTAAATTATTTTCAATCTCTCAACTAGAGTCCATTTTTTTTCATGGGGGGCATTTTAGTTGCGAGTCGGAATAATAATTCAGTGTGAAATACGAGGCAAAATTTAACACTGACTAACTCGGCAAGACGACTGAACAGTCTGTAAACAAGTATTCAGTAAGTGAGTCACCCGCGGAAACATTATGAGTTAGCACCATAACAACAAGACCAATCCCACTTACATCTCTATAATGGAGTATCTTTATATATGACGAATAATTTTGTTTTATTATACCTTACACAAAATAATATATCGTCGTTGTTCTGAAAGAAAACACTAACTGAAAAATACCAGTTTTGAGTAATTGGACTTTGAAGTTTGTCAAATGTTTGAAATGCTATAACTTTTTCATTTTGTTTATTTGTACAAAACTGTTTTTAAGCAAAAGTATAATTTATAAAAATAAATGTGTTGTTTCATACGGTAGAGTTTGAAATATGAAACATTTTGGTATAACTTGACTCGATATGTCATTTTTTCGATTTATTGTTTTCTTCCAGAACAGCGACGATATATATCATGGTTTGTTGTGCTGTAATTTCAGATATCTCTACCTCGATCATACACGTTACCTCGAGAGTTCAAATATTACCGAAGAAATCGACAGAGAAGACTCATGAGACCCGACCATTTTGTAGCTAGCACCAATAGTAGTGATGGTAAGAAATATGTACTTTAAAAAAATCATTTCGGCTTATCGTCAGAACTATACATAAACTTACTATAGCTTAGCTATATACACTGTTTAGAAGATGTAGACAATACTATGTCGTCTCATATATTCAAACATCATAAAATTTATTTTAAATGAAATCATTCAAGGTAGTAATTGTTTTTTTGGAAAAGGAGCTTAACTTAAGCTAACCTTTACTTAAACCATTACAAGAAAGTCATGTAATTAAGCATAATCAATAAAATTTCAATGCATTTATTTTAATGATAAATTAATAACACCACATTAGCTCCTTTCTGAAAAACACAATTAGTACCTTGAATAATTTAATTTTAAATAAATGTTATGATGTTTGGATATGTGAGATGACAAAGTATTGTCTATATCTTGTAAACAGTGTATATAGCCAAGCTAAAGTAAGTTTAAATATAGTTCTGATGATGGCGTTAAGCCGAAATAACTATCAACTACCTAATAAAATGTGGAAGAACTAAATACTTTGATATTTTATCCTAACTTAAAATCAGCTATACCAATAAACAGTGCATATATATATATATATTAAACATTATTGAATTATCAATATTTATATACATATTTATATGGATTCTATAAGTAATTTTTGGCAGTCACATAGTTTTTATTATTTGATTATCTTCCTGAAATCCTTGTCAATAATACCACATTGCACCTGGAGTGTAAAACCATGGGATGTCTAAATTTTTCGATTTTAAGATTTAAATGTAAAACAACTTGATAATGTAAAAATAAAGTAAATGTAATTTTGATAATTTTCAAGCCCCAATATCTCCAAGTATGCCATTTTCACTTACTATAGTTTTACACACACAGTGCGGCATGCTCATAGATGAATTCGATAAAGATTTAGGCCCAAATTGAAATTAATGTTTTGTAAGTCTTTGAAAATTTTACTATCGTGTACCATCACGATCTGCTCGGTTTTTATTTTTTCCGAATATACATGGTTGGTGATATAAATATATTGAATTCTAGGTGACGTTGATAGCGGAGATGACAATGAATCGGAACGTCTTTCAAACAATTCTGCCAAATCGACATCAAATCAAGCGCACCCGGACACTAAATCTCCGCAGACAGTTCTCAACGAACAAGGTCACAAGTACCAACAGCAGCTGAGACAAAAACCGGGTACCATTTCGCAGCACCAGCATTCTGTCAGTCAACCCAGTAGTACACACTTCCAGGAACTTCAAAATAATGAATATAGAAAACAAACGGCAGTAAACAATCAAGATATCTCTAAAAAACCCGCTATGACGGTCGGCAATGCTTACGGCAAAATGAGCAGTATATGTAACCAAGACGCCAACAAAAAGGGAATAGTAAATAATTCGTACAGCAGTAAAATGAACAATGTCGCCAACTCGATAATGCTCAATGACGACTTAGAGACTGAAGAATCAGAAAGTCACAATGAGAAATATGACGACGGTGTTGTCAATGGCAGCGGGGATGCTCCGAAACCGAGCTCGTTGGAAAACGGCACCAGGTCAGGTATCGCCGCCGAGAGGCAGCCATTCTACGTGGGAGTTTCTCCAGCGCATGGCAGACAACTGAGGAATCGAATGTACGGAATTACTAAGCTGGGTCTGGTCAAGCACGAGACTAAGCTGTAAATTTCGGCAAATATCAAGAGGTTTTCGAGGAAGTTTTACACAGTATGTGAGTCTTTTATAATCTTTGAATGCTGCATGTTTGCACGATTATCTCAATAATAGAAAAAATGACATTAATTTAAAAATTGAAGTCATTACTGTTGCACTTGCAATTGTTAATATCTGTACAAATTCAGCGCCATATTTTTGAACGGTTTGCAAATAATTATTTCGACTGCTGCCTGTTCTATAGAACTTTACAATATTTTTGAATCAAGCTATTATATGAATACCGCGAAAGAGTCTCAACCCCGCCTGCCTCTTCTTCCATGTGGGGGGAGGCTCGTTGAGGCTGGTGTCATGAACCGACACTGGCTTTAATTTTCGCGAATTATAACAGCTTGTAATTTACATCGACTAAATAATAAAAATATCAGTAAATTGATTTTTATAATATCACAGTGAATTTTTGAAGTGAACATCAATCATGAAGTGTGCGGACCAATAAATGTTTGAAAAGCCCTGCTTCAGATGTTAGTGTGATAATATATAACGGTTTTTGTGATTCGAAATTTCATCCATATGAGAGAGTGACTTATTTTCATTATAGAGATAGTATATTTTTTTAAATATTAGTGATGATATGAAATATTTATTTGATACTATTTTTGTAAGTGTATATATGATATGACTTGTAAAGAAAATTTCTCTAATATTACAAACTTGAATTGGTTTTAATAACAAAATTGTCAAAAATACTACATGCTTAAATTGCGATTTGTCTTCCATTTAGAGATATGTGAACATAGCTTCATTGTTAGCAAATCATAGAAAACAATCGATTTTGTCAAATAGTGATTTTTTTGCAATTGTCAAACATTCTTTTTTGTTCTGGAAAACAATACCCTCAAAAATTTAAACTACAATCTTTGCAATGACCAACTTTATTTTTAATTCTACATTGCAAAGGCAATGTAGTACCTTGAACCCTTTCTCATACCATTGTTGACTCATTATGACTTAAAAATAATGTTGATAATTAAAGGTTATTAACTATATGGAAAATTGTAATCAAAGAAGGATATTGCATGTTAATTATCTCATTTCATCCAAAACTGTTGCCTATTTTATTATCTACTGTGGAAATCGTTTTACATGAAATATTTGTTAACGAAAATAATATTCCCATCCTTGCAAAATACTATGTAATCTCATTAATTTGTTTTCTTCTAACTCGAATCAAAAAGATTTTGTTTTTGTTTCCGTTACAATTTTGTTTTTTTTTAATATAAGTACCATCGGCATGCATTGGATGTATATCCATCTCTATCACAAAACCTCACTTGCGTATAAGCATGTAGCACACAAGAGCATGTGGCCGCATGCCTTTGTATCTTGCTCGCACACCTTTACTTTACGTGTGATTGAGCGAGAAAGAGAGAAATTCACCGCACGCACCTCATACGTACCTATTTGAAATGCTAATACTGTACCTAATGTGATGTATTTGACAACATATTGTCACTGTTCTGGGAGAAAACACTAAATCGAAAAAATGACATGTTGAGTTAGTTATACCAAAATGTTCCTTATTTCAAACTCTACCGTATGACGACAGAATACACTTAATTTTATAAATTATATTTTTACTTAAAAACAGTTTTGTAAAAACAAACAAAATGAAAAACGTATGGCATTTCAAGCAATTGGCAAACTTCAAAGTCCAATTACTCATAACCAGTATTTTCCAGTTAGTGTCTTCTTCCAGAATAATGACGATATAGACTGTCGATGTACCTACGAGTATGAATTTCGACATCAACTCTGTTATTGCTACATCAAAACCATTGGTGATGTTTCTTTGCATGCATAATCGTTCCCAATGGTTTCATCTAAAACGATTTCCACTTGCGAACCTTGCGAATATTATTTTATGCGGCATAAATATTTTCTACAACATTTAGGCACTAAGAAATTTAAACTTTCTTATTTATTAATATCTTACTAAATACGACATGAACCTCGTCTTGTTGGCAAAAGTTTACATTAGTTTAAATGATTGACTATGGTATGATTCGAGTGATTAAATTTTATCCTTCCAACAGCAATTTCTTGGTGTTGTTCTTTTAAATAATATTAAATTGTGATCTATTTACGTAAAAATTATTTTATAATGAAATGGTACAATGCGGTTATTCTGCACTTTTTTCAAAGAATATTATTCTTTTTTCGTGGCAATTTCTATGACATATTATAAATAGTAAATGTGTATTTTTTTATATTAATATTAAATATTATTGTGCTAATACTGGTGATTATTATCCTATTATACTGTGTTTAATTGTATATTAACTTTATAAATATACATTTTTAATATGAAAATTATTATTTATAATAAAAATATTTAACATGAAAAATACCCTTGTTTTTATTTTTTGATTTAGTATTTCTTAACTTGCAAGTGACCCTTTATGAATCGATCGTAACCTTCTCATTTTCATTGAAGGGGCCAAGATACTTTCTGACCCATCTACTGCAAAAATGAAGGATTTACAGTAGTACCTCATTTATCGCTTACAATGTATTTCTAGATGATAATGCTCCAAATGAAACAACGTTAAACATGAAAGGGGAACGTGCAACCAAAAACTTATTTTAATTTAGATAATAATCCAAATTTGATATTGAAATTCCATCAAGCACCCTCAGTCGATGTCTTAAACTTATTTTAATATTTGAGATTAGTGCTTTGAGCAGATCGCGTTATATCAAATCAGCGTTAATCGAGGAAGCGCTTAACAAGGTCTTACTGTACTCCAAAACAAAAACAACCAAACCGTATTCTCAGCACAGAATAGAATAAGAAAATTATTGTGTTTGCACATACATTGATTTCGGAGAGCACAGGTATTTGATGGGATTTTTATGTGGAGTTTTAAGTTGTTATTTTACTTTACACAGGACATGTTACTGAGTGGAAAGGGACGAGACTAATCCTTATGGTTGTGTGAGACATGGGATTTTATCGAGATTTGTTTTACTGTGACTGATTTTAGAAATCGCAGACACACGTTCTCCTGCTGTAACTTCCCACGGTACATCTAGCGTTATTTATTTCAATGAATATCCAAATTCTGAATTCCGGTTGAATTTTGTAAAAGCGAGAGGCGTATAAAAATAGGTGCCAATACAATAAGTTGAACTTTTATCAGAAACATGTTACTTACCCCGACTCTAATCTCAAGCCTGACTGGCAAACCAACCCATCCAGTGCCCCACATGTAGCCGTGTAGATTACAATTGCAATAAATTAATCATTCATCAGTTTAGTAAATATAAAATATTTTTCCTGTTTCGTGATTATAAATACTTCTGTTTTATATTTTATTTTTACACAGATACGTCCATATACAATAAAACGAATTTTTGTAAAAAAAATATTTTATTAGCTTTTCAACAATAATGTATTGTCATTACAGATCATTCATATCCTAAAGAGGCAATGGTTCATTATTTATCAGTTAATTCTTATGAAATACAATATAAAGATATAAAAAACTACAATACAAAATAAAGTTTATCAAAGACCCAACTTATATATTAACAAATTAATGTTTACTAAAAAAATATGATATTTTTCTCTAAATATTTATGATGTTTATTTCAAAATAATTGTGTGTACTTTTTTATTATAATACCTACAGTTTATACAATAATTTGGAAAGTAAATTTCAGAATCGTAAACCATATTTAAATCCTATTTTCTTATAGACACCAAAACTTTACACAATAAATAAACACTAAAATAATTATTATTCCTTATTAAAATATAGATGAAATTCCTTACATACTTGTTTTGAAATTTTTGAAACAAACTATAATACTCATAAAATCAAGAAATAGATTATTTTGCTCTTATTTGAAATGTCATTCTTCCATTTAGTCATGAAAACGAGAAACTATATTAGATATCACTAAAACTATATGCACAAATATATCATTGCACTTGCAGACAAATGATATAATATGAAAATCAATCAGAATGAGTAAATTTGCTTAAAACATTTTAATTGTCATTAGTTATAATATGAGGTGTACAGTGTCAATATTACAATATTATATATATTTCTAAAAGTAACTAAAAAGTGTATTTTTAAAAAACATTGAAATGTGGTTAGTTGATTCTGATATTGTATTTTTAAAAAATGCATCCAAAACAAAAAGGTATAAAATACAGAACTGTTGTTAATTGGCTTGTGATTTGGCTTGACATACTGTCTAAAAATAACAAAATTAAATTGATACTATTTATTAACAATATTTCAGAAAAGAAAATGCGCATAAATACACTTACGATAATTTTATTGTATATTAACTTCAGACAAATTAAGTTTGTCTGGCGAAACATGGATAGCCAGTTTCATTATAAAATTTATGAACCGATGCAAATTTCTTTTACTTTTCATTGTAATATTAAATAGGAGAAATAACTTTTGATTCCGACTACACGTATATATATTTTAAATTAATGTTTTGTACAATTCAATCAATAATATAGAAATAATTATAGGCTAAATACAGAGCATTTTTGACATTCGTCTGAAATTTTTTCACTTAGATTGGGATTCTTAAACTTTAAATCTGATGGAGAGATGTGTCTGGAGACAAACTCACTCAAAATGAATACATAATTATTTTATAAAATAAAAGGTTTTCTGAATTCTCTCAAAATTAACTTCCCCAAATGGGATTCATAGAAGCTTTCTCATTGAACTATTTGGAAAGTTGTCAGTCATGTCAAGCATTCTCCCGCAATTGTTCCAAAAAACCTCCTAACGCCAACATATCATTTAAAGCATCAGAAACTTCCGGTGAAATCAAGCTTTTGTAAATCAACATAGCCTTAACGACTCTTATAATCAGCTCATCGCGCAGCCATTCCACTAGACGTTCTTTATTAACATTTTTATGTTTAGGATTTTCAATCATGCGCTTGACTCTTTCCCAAGCTCTGTTACGTTGATTCTTCCATTTGTTATTAATTCTTCGTTTCCAAAAATTATCCAATAAATTCATACCGTGTTCGTTAAACAATCGTACAGAAGTTGATGACACATTGAATAACTCCATTATTATACCACCAGATCTCACAGGCACTACTGCAGCAGTGGGGACTATTATTCTCGGAGGCGGAGGAAACTTAACACCTTCTGTAGGGAGTCCTCGTGCAGCACGTCTTTTAAGCACGATACGTTGGTACGAAGCGTACAGCACATTGAAAGAACTTTGGGCAATTTCTTCATTTATAGGCTGGCCGTCGCTCACAGAAAATTCATCATCTTCGTCATCTGTGGATAAAATATCCATGTCGCTATCGTAATCGTCTAATGCGCTAGTTTGCGGTTCATCCATCCACTGGTCATCCTCGTGTACCTCTTTGGAAGTCATAGACTTGTATTGAATTACGCCTGCAATTTCTAAAGCAGCCTTACGTTCATGTAGTAATTGCTTGCAAAATATAGACTTCATTTTATTGCTGAGTCGCTTGCGTCTGGACAGCCCTGTTTTGACTCGACACATTTTTTCTAGAGGAATGAAATGAATCAATCAACTATCAAATTAGTTGAATAAATTTTTGAGAAATACTAGTTTGAAGGAGTTTTTTGAATCTTTGTTGTATGGTTAATCAGGATGGAGAGAACTTATGCAGAATAAGAAACCTGAAAACAAGGAAAAGACTTTGGTTATAAAATAATATGTACATGGTAATTAATCCTTTTACTTACAGATAATTTTGATTCAGAGTTTTACTTATTCCCATTAAGAAATATGACAAATAGAAATATTTGAAATCTACCTATTGCATTAAATAAACGTGTTCGAATTTTTCTATATTGTAATAATTTCCAAGGTATTTCTTAAATTTTCAATTTATTGACGTGAGTACATATTGCCGCCATTTCTTATTCAAATTTGACATTTATTACGACTTGGTAAATTTAGAGAAACATAAGTTTGTCGGATCTCTAGTGCAGTGGTCAATGTCGTTGGCTACGGTCACAGACGTCTCGGGGTCAAATCCCGGTATGGACAGTCTCATAAATTGATTTTTCAATCGATTTGCGGACTTCTGTCATTCAAATGAGTTTTTTTTTTTTGAGAAGTCGAAAAGAGCAAGATCACCAAACGCGAAAATAAATCTGATATTATTTAGAACCAAGATGAGGATTATGATTAAGGTTACCTGACCCAAACTTTAAGAAAGAATTTATAAATAAATAGTACCTTTGTAATAATATAGTAAATTGATGTTTTCGTTGAAACTCTACAGCAATAAATGTTCTGCAGACAAAATGGCGAATAAGCCGTCGTTAATTTCGATACCACAGAACGTAATACCCGAACAGCAATAACGGTTACCAATGCGCGAACAAAAAAATACACAATAATTTTAAAATTTTAAAAATACAATAAAACACAACACTATATCTAAAAAAACTTAAATTATTCGGTAGTTCAATACGTCGTCATGCTTATTCTAAAAGCGAGTATCTCCTACTAATTAAAATTGCGAATATTATGAATTGATTCCGTTTAGTAGTGTTGCATTTTTAATTAGGGTAGGTAATAATTCTTTTGTAAGATAGATAATGAGATCCTATTGATTATTACTGAACATTAGTATTGGCAATATAGGTGGGATAGATTTTTTAGATGCCATTTGGGATCAACTCAAGGAGAAAGAAATCACCAACACCATAAGCTCAAGAAGTCTACATATATATAATATATTTTACCATCGCAAATATCGTAACGGGTATTTCGAGGTATATGTATCGTCACGCAGACTTTATGGCTGTATTTCTGTAAGATTTTCACCGTTTTAAGTTATTAATATTTTAAATAATCATAATTTTTCGCTCTATCATTTGAGTCGCAAAACTTTATTATGACTGCGAAAATGATTTTACTATAGTAATTTATTATT
Organism: Himalopsyche phryganea; assembly: GCA_022494535.1. Taxonomy (NCBI): domain Eukaryota; kingdom Metazoa; phylum Arthropoda; class Insecta; order Trichoptera; family Rhyacophilidae; genus Himalopsyche; species Himalopsyche phryganea. The sequence continues at coordinate 183,930 of JAGVSL010000133.1, read as the reverse complement.
TGCGGCATTCATATTATTGTTTATTTCGAGTTGCTATGCCAACGACCAACAACAATATGACTTCAAAATAGTTTGCGTTGCTATCATCAAAGATGTTAATTATTTCCATATTAGAAAAAAAATAAAGCTGTTCAGCGGCTAAAATCTCCGTTTAAATTATTCTAGTTGAAACAAATATTGTATTATTTCCATATTTAATTCAATAATTGTGTTTGCACAGATAGTGCAACTGTAATTATAGGGAATAAAATGGGGTTTGTATCGCGTGTAAAACAAAAATTTATTGGGACGCGTTAATATATTAATATTGAGAATATTACCGGTCAAAGCAACATTCTCGCATGCGACTTCAATGTCATGTATCAAAAATTGTCCCCTAGATTAAATTTACAAGGAATTGTGTTAATAAAATCGTGAAAGCCTAAAATATGTTATTTACATCGGATAACTTCATTAAAATATGGCAAAAAATAACATTTTTACATAGTGATTACGATATTGTCAGAATAATAAATAATACTACGAAATAAAATAGTTTAATCTTACCTTCAACTGTTTATAAGCATTATTGAAATAATTCAGCATTGCTTCGTCATTTAATTGAATTAAACCTAACAATATTATTACATTTTTATGCAAAACACGTAAAGGACGTCGCTACTTTGGTATCCCCTCGGAAAAGCAATCTGTCAGCATATATTAGCAGCGAATTAATAACCGACATTAAAACTATCTGATGCACCAAACTCACGAACTGGTAAAACAAATTTAAACATAGAATAATTAACACGATTCTCTCTATTACACCCATTCTTAATTTTATCAGCGAATGCCAGGTGTTTACAGTACGAAGATGAGGCACCAACTGTTCTGTATTTATTTGACAGGGATGGGGTTGGATTTCAAATACTTTGGTAATGAATTAAGTAATTAACAACACCACAATGCTTTCTTCTATGTTGTAGGTTTGACAGGATATGAGAAATAATAATTATTACCAACTATTTATTGATTACGATCATTAATAGTTCCTCTTTATTTAGATACAAATATAAAATTATGTCCAGCGTCAAAACTTTATCAGAAAATAACTTTCATTGTAAAGGTTTTTATGTGTAATAATATTATTCTGGGACTCCACGGTGTTTTGGTGCAACATTATCGCGGGCTTCATTTTAAAGTGCTATTATGGAATTCACTTTTATTCTGTACAAATATTCTTTAACAACAAACTATTCATATTCACACCTAACATTTGAGAGATTTGATAGAATTTTACCATCCCTTGATTACCTTTAAAATCAAGCATATTACTTTTCTCTATTACGGATTGAACCACCAATAAATTGTTTAGTAGTATCGATGACCCAGTTACATAGGACGAAAAATTGATGTTTTCGAACACCGCTCTTCTACAGTTACACAAAAGTACAACTTGTAAAATGTACAGGCTTTCTCTTAAAAGGCAGATATTTGCATATGGAAATTAGCAAAATTAAATAATTTCTCAATTCCATATACATACATATCGAAATATCGTATTGTGGAAATATGTTTTTGTGAATCGTGGCGTTACATACAGAAACAACCTTTAATCCTAAAACTATAAACTATTGACCACCTATTTAAATAAAAAAAGTAAAACAAATAATACGCAAATATATCACTTTTTACGAGTCAGTTTAGATGAGTCAAAACTTTGATCGGTCATATCTCAAAACTATCAATTTATAGTTGTATCACTATGGACTAGGCCATCGGTATAATATTTCGATAGCTGAAAATATAGTTAATATTAAATTAAAATTCATAACTTTGTTGGGCATGTAGCCGATAAGTCAACGTCGCTCACATCGGCTGCGATGTCGACAGGCCCAAATTCCAGTAAGGACACTTTCATAAATTGATTTTTCAATCGATTTACAGGTTTGTGTTCAAAGGTATGGATGTCTGTGCTATTAAACCTGACATAACCTAATCCTCATATCCTTATTCTCACAAAAACGAACTGAATAACAAACAATGTTGGGAGTGGGCTCGAATCGAACGGAAAAATCTTTATTTCTATTATTGTAAAAAAAATTATATAACCTTACGTTAAATATCGTCGTTGCTCTGGAAGAAAACACTAAATCGAAAAAATTACATATTGAGTTATCATTGGAAGAAGCAAGTTATTAATTCCAATTTTTTTAATAAATAAAATAAAAATTTTATTTTATTAAATTTTGGAATAAAATATTAATAAAGGCGTACCTGGTGTACTGACGCTGTGTCAAAAAAGGCACACGTGAAGGCCATCGTAATATTTATTATTGGCAATGTATTATTTTTTAAAGTACATTACTATTATTCTAAAGCCAAGGATAAGCTTGGACTACATATTTATAATAATATGAAATGAACTTCGTCCAAACGTAAATGAAAATCGCAATCCACCAAACATGACCATGAGATAAAAGAAGCGCACTAGTAAAAATGTCACTGCCGCTAACCAAAAAACTAGAAAGCATAACAAAATGAAACCGTAGTAAAGAAACCAACCAATTTCTGAAACTAATGTGTTATCTATAAAATTATAAAACTCGAACATGTTACTGCTTTGCGATAAATTTCTGAGTGCAAGTGAAATTATGCAGTATATTTTAAAGAGTCAGAAAAGGTTTTTTTAATCCGAAACAGCATTAATACCAGGTATAGTTTTTGTAACCCACCATTTTGAATGTTACTATTTTTAACATAGGTACATAATATAGCGGATAGTACAAGCTGGATAATTTAAAATTGGAATACTGTTGATTTCAAAAACATGGGTGAAAAACTTTATTTGACGTTTGCGGCTTCTTTGATATACTTCATTATTTCGTTGTCACTAAATTCCTGAATGAAGGCGTCCTCATCGTTTTCCGTCATCACCGTCAGTCAGTTTTTTTCTAAGCGTCTCACATTGTCAAATATTCATTTTAATTGTTTTTTTACGACAATCTATATACATCTAAACCTTTCAATGCAGTTTTTTTATAATAAATACTACCAAGATACTAGAATATTTTCCAAATTCAAATTTTAGCTGGTGTACGATTCCATATGTTTTTGTTTTCAGTTATTTATATTTTCAATACCTCCCATACAATAAAAAGAGTGTACATTTTAGCCAAACTAGAATGAATACACGATTATTTTCAAAAACTTAATCTCATTTTATGTATACCTACCACGCCCGCCCCGCTCCCCCTGACGAAAATGTATACTCTTATGAACATTTCAACAGAACTTATTGTAATTCGCTTTTAATAGGATAAGAATATAATGTTAACTAATCGTTCTCTCTTCGCTCCATTTTCAGATTTCGCTCCACGGTGAAAAATCTTAACTTTCTGAATAGGTACTAAACTATTATCTCCTTTGTCATAAATTATGAGTAATATGAAATTAAAAGCCAATAATGATTCTATCATAAGGTTCAATTAATTTGAAATAATAGTAATAATTACAAGCACCATTTAGTACTACTAATTACTAATTAGGAAACTAATTGTAATCCCGTTCTGATAACTTTCACAATCCGTTTCGGGCAAATTCGATATCTTATTAATCTGAATTACCACTTGGATGTTTCAAGATATCAACTCACTCGAATGATAATTATTAATTAACAATTCAGTGCGTAGTTTTCGTTAAAACCAAACGAAAAACAGACATTTTTATACAAATGAATCATTTTGGAATTAAAATCTCTTGGAATTTTACTGTCAAATGATCAATCGTAAAATTTGTTATACCTATGACGAAGTTACATAGGGATATTAGATATTATGTAGTAGTTCAGACTACCCAGACCTTTAAGGTTATTTGAAACAATCTTTATTTGATTATTTAAAAAGGGCCTAAGTATTGCTTGGAACTCTTACCCTTTTCTGATTAGCTGACCATTGTATTTCACGGAATCACATGGCAATGAATACTCTAGCACAGTGATACACAACCTATTATTTAACAGTATGGTGAATTATCCATTTTCCAATTGTTCACGGGCCGCTCGGATTAAAAGTGTTGCGTATTATATTGTAATCTCACCCGAGGTCAGACATGCATCGTTTTATTTTTAATTCAATAACTATTTGCATACCAGATAATTCAAATATGCTCTGCATTACGTGTATATAATTTGTACGCAAATGGAATGTAATTTCTTACGAAAGCGCAATATTTAGATGAACTTTTGTAAAGAATTCACACTAAAATGCGTGTTATAACCGCAATAACACCTCCAATCATGCAATCGAAATAAACAGTAATAAACTTATCACTAGTGTATATTAAAATTTAGTCTGTAGACCACAATAAATACCACGGTTCGCTGGCTGTGCATCGCTGCTCTAGCCTCTCCTTGCCAAGATCACAGTGCGTAGTTCAATAACTGCTATTATATCCTACTCAAATAGTTCAATTTCGAACTCTGTAGAATTTACATTATTATAATACTGTAAAAGATTCCTTTTTTATAAAAATCATTTAAAATCAAATGTTACGATTGTCCCCAGCCTTGGGAATGAATCATTTATAACCTTTTCTATATTAGTGTCATTAGTGGTAAAATTTGAAGCCCCTTATCTGCCGCTAAGATACCCTTATATCATTTTTATGTTGAAAATTGATAGCCAATATCAATATACAACAATTAGCACTACTGGGTAACTAGCATCTATCTATGAAGTGTTACTTTCATTTCAATATGTCATACTATCTATATCTACTTTCCATCTCATACATATCATGTGGTTTACGTCTAAATAATTAGGTGGAATTTAAAAATATCCATTAACCCTTTTAGCCCCAAAGCGCACCAAGCTGCGCTAAAATGCCTCCCATTCTCACATAGACAATCTATCGATGTGAAATTATAGAATTTTATCACCTTGAATAAATATATATATATATATATATATCTATTAAACTATTCATGTTCCAATCTGCAAGCACAGGAACGCACCAACAAATATTAAATCATTTTTGCTCCAAATGAAGCATTTCAACAAAAGATGTTGTAAACTTGCTGTATGCCAGTCGCTCACCATACCGTCTACGGTCTCTACATCCCTTTATCAGATCGAATAAGGCGGATTAAAATTCTTGGAAATATCACAATCAGAGATTTGATCGCGTCACCATCTAGAATGAAATTCCACTTAGTTATGACGACTATCAAAACTATAAATGATAATATAGTTTGACATCGAAAGAACGACTATTTTTTTATTGTCTTCAAAAAAATCGTTCCATCCAAAAACTTCTTAAGTTTTCGGCAAGTTATAATTTTTTTTTCTTTTATTAGTTTTAGCGCCCAGTACTTCTAAACCAAATTCTTAACAGAACTACTATACGTATACTATTGTCACGCATTTGTCAAGGGGTGTAACATTATTTCGAGTCTCAGATTAATTTCCATCGATACAGCCAGACACTTAATACATCGCATAGAGACCAGAAATAAACAATTAACGTAACCATGGTTACAATATAACATCCATTGTTCAAAAAACTTCTGCGTTACGTCAATGCAGTAAAATAAACAATATCGTGTTATCCATCTCACAGATACGAATATAATATTGTTTTGTGATATCAAACGTGGTTCAAACATTGTGAATGATTTAAAATTGTTTTTACTCACAGTTGTAACACCAATGTGATAAATATACGGAAATTTACAACATATTTCAGTCTACCCACAATTTGAGGTTATTGAAGATGACGTTTAATATCTTTATCCGGAAATGCGACAAAATGGCGGTCTGAATTTTCAGTTAAATTTTCTAAAATGACGTGTGTACAGTTGTAATTGCTATTATTATTTCGTGATTTATCTGGCATTACATAAATAATAATGATAATTGAATTGAAAAATCACATGTCCTATAATTAGATCGTTTCCAAAAGTTGATATTTATATACTCCTATAAAAGTTACATATTGATAATTTAAGCTTAACGTATTTGTCATAATTTCATCATTAAATTGAAAAACTGTCATACCGCAGTAATTCTTACATAAAGCTTTAAGCCAGAAATACTAGTTTTGTATAAATCGATGTTCAATATTTGAGTGCTCATTCACACACAATTAATAAACGATGTATTATTATAATAATATTGTAAATAAAACTGTTGAGCAACTAATGCATGTGACTCTAGTTATATGATTCAAATATGAAGAGCTTAAAATATTTTATTTTTTCTTTATTTCTGCACGTTTTTTGGTAACTGTATTTTGAGAATACTTAATGAATTTTTATGTCCCCAAAAAAACAAACTTAACGTTTTATGGCAGTACGAGGGCGATAGAATTTTTTTTTTCTCTATTGAGATGCAAGTTTCCAAGATAGATGTTTCACGTAATTGTAACTAGCGTAGTAGTTACGATGAATCATTTTAAAACAGTGTAATCCGTTACTAACCAGTGCATTGCTTTGGTGAAACAATAATAATTAGGATGTGAAATAACAAAGAAATTAATTTAACATTGAGCATTTCAGCTGCGAGAATAAATTGTTATTTTATCAAAGTAGCCATACACCAAAGAGGTTGTAAAATATGTTAACGTCAGATATCTCGAAACTTAACCGTATTTCTTATTTATTTTTTTACAATATCCACTCTAAATGTGGAGCACATGGACTCCTAGAGAAGCATCTCAGCAGAATTGTTTTAATGACAATTTATATTTAGTAGCTACCTCTCGACTACAGATTTTTTGACATTTCGTGAGTCGGAAATGCGTTTCTATGTCGTTTATTTTAATGCGTAAATATTTATAAACGCATGTACAGTTATTTTATATTAGGATTCTCTCAGAAGTGGCCGCGCAAGAGTTGGTGGTAACTTTAATTTCAACGCGCAGACATTCAATGTTTTTTCAAGATATTATTGTTGCCACAAAATATTTTATCCTCTACCTTTGGTTAAAATTACGCCATAATTTCGAAATCGCACATTCATATTTCGTATATCATTTGTTCCTTAAATTGGTGAAACTATCGCGTCATTAATAATTAATGATATTGCAGTTTTCAACATTTTATAAAAAAAACTCCCATGCTTAACGCTTTCGTCAAATATTATATTGTTTAAATAAGAGAAATGCTTTCTTCTGGTGTAAAACGCATCTATTTTTGACGAGTTTTTTTAAGGGCTTCGAACTGAAATTGTAACGAAAACCGGAACAGAAACGAAAAAAAAATAATGGTTCGAAGCCCTAGGTTTTCTCAATGTTTCAGAAGAAAGTTTTAAATAATGATTGCGCGCATTGATCAGTGGATAAAACTTTGGAATTTACTATAAAGTTATGTATAAATGTTCTACTCTTTCATCTTTTATTAAATTTGATTATCTCCAAAATAAAAAAATAGCTAGGTTAAATAGTATTTCATTCATTTATGTAACTCCATGACACCAATAAATAACTGCTTTAAATTTCATTTATATTAATATAATTTTCTATAACTATGGAATGCTTAAGAGAATGTAAGTTCTGGAACCTTTTTTTCTACAAGAAAGCACTGTATTATAGAAGGATCTCACTTAGGACATGTTGTCATACATATTATATGCATTAAATATAACAAAAAATTCCAGAAGTAGTATATTTATAATGAAAAATATGTTATATCTTATACAGTAAAATGAAATTCGGAAAATCCTAACTGACATTTGACGACAGGTTTGAATCAGATCAATCGCCAAAATAAGTGTAGAGTGCAATGAAAATAATCTGGATGCGAGAATCAGCGCCGGCTGGTGATGATGACAGCAGAAGTGTAAAGTGAGATGGGATGCAAGTTCTGCAGGGTGAAGCAGGAAGTGCAGGCGGACGGTTCAGTGCTCGACCGCGTCATCAGTCAGGCTTCCAATGAGGACCAGTGCCTCCTCTACAAACTGGCCAACTACAAAAAAGGTAATTGGTTCAATTTCAAATAATTTTATATATATTATATTGTAATGTTCTGGCTATATTTTTTATTATATAGAAACACTGGCTGGTTTGTATTTCGGCATATTTTTGTCTCACAGTTAGTTACACAGACGTTTCTTAACTAATACGACACTTAACATAACTTTAAAATGCCAGAGACAACTTAACTAAACTTATCACATCCAATGACTGCAGAAGATTTGTGTTGGCTCAACGGTATATGGTAGGCGACTCGATAAAAACACAATAAAATACGGTTAGGGTCGAAGAAGTGTTAAAAGTCCATATGCCACATTGCGGGTGGACATGGTTACAAAATAAAAAGTATTATTAATTAAAGATTCTGTTTCCATACTTCCAGGTGGCGAACTAATTGAGGCATACAACGTAGGAGGACAGGCCGAAGTGGAAAAATTGATCAGAGAACAATTCGGAGTGTTGATGTATGCCGAAGGCAGAGGACAGATCATCAACAGAGCTGAATATCTGCGATGGAAATTTAGAGACCAGAAACATGTAAAATTACTTATGATTCAATGTACCTATACGATACATAATTGTCTTCTGTTCCTGAAATAACTCCTAAAGTCAGTTGGAGCTTTTCCAAGAGTATATCACGATTGACCTTGTCAAATGGCTTTGAAAAATCATTGTAGGAGCAGTCCACTTGCAGGCATTTATCTAATGCTGTTGACTCGTAATCCGTGAATACCGTCAAGTTGGTATCGGTTGATCTTCTGGCTCTAAATCCATGTTGCTCACTTATTATAAATGTCTCAATTATTTTTAAAATCATTCGATGCACATCAAGAATAGTATAGTTGGCGCTTTACCACACATGTAACATACTACAGTGTAGTTGTTTCTTTAGATCGTTTTTTACCCATATTAAAAATTTGGATTATAGGTAGTCCTACCGATAGAAGCTTCTCTCTCAAGATACGATCCGCTAGCGAGGTGGCAAGACCATGCGGCTTGTTGGCAGATGCGTCATCGAGGAGCCTTAGGAGAGTCGCTTCTTCACGTCCTCATCATCTGTGATACCAGAACACATACTCGACTAGCGAGAACCCTTTTGAAGTGCTTTCCCAAACTGGCGTTGGACGTTGTAGAAGGGGAAGAATATTTGGGTATGTTTTGCTTTATTTATTTTGCCAAATATAAAAACTTATTGATTCCGCTAATTTAGTTATGCATAGTTATTTCCTAAAATTCGATTTGAATTAAATTATCAAAAGGTATATTATTTTATACTATAATAAAGATAACTTGAAACGGTTGAGAAGAAAATATTTACACACACAAGCTACTTTTTTAATATTCATTGTGTAATTGACTTTTATAATATATGGTAAGTAAATATTTACACCAATAGATTGGCTCTGTGAGGCTTTTCAGCAGTCTTGGTGGGCTAAAAAATCAACCCTCTTAGGCTAAAGAGGTTCAGATACAAAATTTGATGTTCTAGTTTTTGTGTTTGAGGGTGCAGAGAGATCAGAGTTGAAGTTTATTAATCGATCGTCTGTAAGCTGATGCTTGGCTAGAATACAGTACATGGAATTTTTTCCATTTTATTGTGCTTTGACCTAAGAGTTGTTATTTTTCTTTGTTTATAGGTGCCAGCTCTCTCCATTTAGCAATTGCTTATAGTAATAATGAATTGGTGCAAGATCTGGTCGAAGCAGGAGCAAATGTCAGTCAACGAGCAATAGGTAACCAATAATATTAGTTATGCAAGGTTGAGGCAGTTTATTACTTCTTTACAAGAGCACCATTGAACTGAATGTAGACTTAATATACATGCAAATAAACTTTTGTCAATTATTCTTAAAGGGCATTTATCTCTTGAAACTTTAAAAATACTAATTAGTGTAGAAGTTGTTTATTCGTTAATTTCTATTTATCTATAGGTTGCAAAGGGATTTACTTCAACTATGTAGACTGTTTTCAGGAAGTTTTTTCTTGCCGCGTGACCAGCAACGTCCAAATCCTGCCCGTCATACCGATTACGAGGGGCTAGCATATTTAGGCGAATATCCTTTAGCTTGGGCGGCCTGTTGCGCAAATGAATCTGTTTATAATTTACTTCTCGATTCTGGGGCTGATCCTGACCTGCAAGATTCTTTTGGCAATATGATCTTGCATATGGTGGTCGTTTGTGATAAATTGGTAATTCATTTTGCTTTTCTTGCACATACTACATTCTTCAGCACACTCAAGATATCTGTCAAATTAAGATGTTTTGAGCTTTTAATAAGTATTGTTTGTAGCTCTAAATTATTATTTCTTATAATAACTAAAAAAATTGATTTAAATCAGTCAAATCAAAAATACGAGTCAGTCGTAAGCTACTGGGAAACTAAAGATGTATTCATTATTTCATTTACTCACATATGGGCAATGTTACCATAGACAATATTTTCTGAATAAAAGGAATAATAATATCATGAGTTTGATTGTTTACAAACGAAATCTTAAATGTTGTTTGCCCACTCTCTCTTTTTGTATTATATGATTACCGTATAAAAGCGTTATAGATATAGATTTTCTATCAAGATCTTCTATCGAAATCTTTCTTTTGCATTCACTCCGGCAAAAAATGCCAGAGTGAAATTATTTTTGCACAGGTCCGGAATTTGTCGTGATTCTATAATTTATAATTTATTAAATCATAGGTAGTATAAATAAATGTTTATAGATGTCGTTTGCCTATTTACCTATGCCATGGATCTAAATTGTTTCACTTAATAATTTAACCATTTATTGTGAATTTCAGGATATGTTTGGTTATGCACTGCGGCACCCAAAACTTCCAGCCAGCAATGGGAAAGTAAACAACGATGGTCTTACTCCTCTAACATTGGCATGCAAACTGGGCCGAGCTGAAGTTTTCAGGGAGATGTTGGAGCTGTCAGCCAGAGAGTTTTGGAGATATTCTAATATCACATGTTCTGCATATCCATTAAATGCTTTGGACACACTTTTACCAGATGGCAGAACAAGTATGTAATAATTATGAAAGACTGTGATATGTATATCATACAAATTCTAACAATAAATATTCAATTGAAAATCCTTTTTAACTACACCAACTTATTTTTAGAATATTTGAAACATACATTCCATTTATTCAAAACTAGTATTTCTGACATAAAGTTTTTTGCGCGAACAATGAGAGTAAAATAGTGTGCATCTAAGGCTACTCAGAGAAAATGTGAAGCCTAGAGCACACTATTTTTTGAGACTACCCACACTTCAAACGTCGGAAGTAAAAGGATGAAAATAAAACACTAAAATAATTTACACCATAAATATTAGAAAATATTAAACAAATAAAATCCCATGGCAGCTGCCTTTTACAAAACTGTATGGACCTGCCTTATATTATATTTGTTTCTCAACGAAAGGGTTCAAAAACTGTCAACCATTAAATTTAAACATAATTATTAATGTGTGTGTAAAATCCTCAAGTAACAGAGCATTCCTAAAAGTCTTCTACTTTTATGCAATTGCAATATTAGAAAAACTCTTTTGATTCCTGATAAAGTCAATAATACACTGTTATCAAAATAAATTTAATCAATAATAGAAACAAGCAGAAAGGAACCATCTGAAATTTTTAAGTTTTTTGAGTGACAAATGTGTATTCTTCTGTCAGTAAACTATGAAAAACTTTTTTACAGATTGGAATTCAGCACTATTTATTATTCTAAACGGAACTAAAGAGGAGCATTTGGACATGTTGGATGGTGGAATCATTCAGAGGTTATTAGAAGAGAAATGGAAAACTTTTGCCAGGGTGAGTAATATTATGCAGATGTTCATTAATGCGTTTTGACAATTCTAGGTGACCTTAAAACTTTGATTTGAAAATTCAGCAATATGTGTGCATGCAATAAATAACGTTAAAAGTTATGGAATTTTTAAAATGATTATATCTTTGATACTGCAATATGTTGTACGTCAAAAATAATTCAAAATGATATTATACCATTATAATAGTCAAAATACATTATTAGCAATCTCAGAAATCTATGTAGATAGTAAATAAATGTTCATCAGTGTCCTAAGCAATCACTCTTCGACCTAAGCATTCCTTTGCCTTTGTTAAATATTATAAATTATATGTTGTCCTAATCAAAATCGTAAGATAACCTATATTTTCCTTAAATTTTTTGCAGAATCAATTTCTCAAACGGCTTTTAATCCTCTTCATCCATTTGGTGTTTCTGTCACTGGCGGTATACCTGCGTCCGGATGACCAGGCGGCTCCATTACTTGGTCCTCCGGAAGACTTCAAAGACATTGCACGTTATATATGTGAAATTGGAACCCTTGCTGGAGTATTGAGTTATGTGATATTTCAACAGGGTGATGAAGTCAAGAACCAGGGCTTGGCCGCATTTATGAAACAGCTGGTGAGTGCTTAAAAATCTGAAAATGCGTTTTATGTGTGTTTGTAATATTGATAATATTTTTTTTTGTATTTTTTAGTCCAATGCTCCTGCAAAAGCCATATTCTTGGTGTCAAATCTACTCCTGTTGGCATGCATACCATTTAGATTAATCGGAGACAAGAGTTCTGAAGAGGCCATATTGGTATTCGCTGTGCCAGGGTCATGGTTTCTGCTCATGTTTTTTGCTGGGTAAATATTATTTGTTATTTATTATGTGTTGCATGGTCAATTTATGAACATCAATATTGACATTTCTATGAAGCATAACAGAGATTTTTATGTTTATGTTGGAGAAATAGACAAATAGATTTATATTATAGAAATAGACAGTTGAAACAATAAAAAAACAGTGGATAAATAAAATGCAAGATTCAAATAAATTTAGTGATTGAATTGGCATTCACTTGGTAGAACTCCATTATAATAGGATAAAATAACAAAGTATTTAGTTCTACAAAAATTTTATCAGGTAGTTGATAGCTATAGTAATTTAGTAAGTATTACAATATTTACAGTAATTTAGTATTACAATATTTACTGTACTATAATAAATTACCTTTGCATACACTTACAATAAATAGTATTCAATATTGATATAATATTATTTATGTGCAATTCTATTCCAAAATCACAGTTGCCTGACAGAAAGTCTATCAGCGGGTGAAGTGACAAAATTACCTTCAATCTTCACTTGTTCATTATACTAATTGCAATACTTAAAATAGGGTGTATGTAATATAAAATGATACATTTTTATAATAGTATTAAAACATATATATGCATGATGTACAAGCATAGATATGACATTTTTAAAGGTATATATTCTATTTTAACATTTACCTGTATTATACAAACCTGTCTCAATGTCAACATCACGAAAATTCGGGTTCATATCAACTTTGGCTCGTTTCCGTGTGTCAACCTGATATGAAAACTATTTTGCTTCATTATAATACAACATGAATACATTTAAATACTATAGCCATAAACTTCTGCTGAATATTCATTCTGTTTTTCTTCTTTAGGGCGGTGCGTTTGACTGGTCCATTCGTCACTATGATATACAGTATGATAACTGGCGATATGTTGACATTTGGCATCATTTACATGATAGTCCTATTTGGCTTTTCGCAATCATTTTTCTTCCTTTACAAAGGTTTGTAGGGTCGTCTTTTTTACAATATATCAAACGCTTACATAATATATCAGTGGTTGGCATCCTTTTTACCGACACGGACACTGCGAATGGCTTGCTTATAGTAAAAGGCACTATCAAAATTTTGCTGGATTTATATTTAATCAATTTATTGATACACATTGTATGTTGATTTTCAATCTTCAGTACCTAAAAAAAAATATAATTGTGACACTTGATATTGCAGACAATAAGCGAATTTGTAATAATCAGATGATAGTGAACTCCCGTGCAGAGAAAAACAAACAACCTTTTTCGTATATATTGTCACACAGTTTTGAAATATTAAAAAGCTAATCTTGCTAAGGGCCATCTTGGATATGCTTGTGGACAATATATATGCATATTATAAAATTAAATTGTAATTTACACTGACAATTTATCTGTGTTCTTTTACAAAACATAGGATTCCCCGGTGTAAAAAGTTCCCTGTTCAACAGCTACCCAAGTACGTGGATGGCTCTTTTTCAAATTACTCTCGGAGATTATAGTGTGAGTTTATCTATCAATTAACATTTTTTTTTTATCCAATTTAAGACATCGACTGATGGTGCTTGATGGAACTTCAATATCAATGATGCCGAAAGGCGAAACCCGGGTCGTTAGTGACAAAATACATGTAAATGTACAAAATCTCAATAATTAAAATTTTTTTATCCGTTCATCTTTTTCATCATCATTTATTTCTAGGAATTTTGATTTGATTGAGGAACTGACAGCAATGTATAATGTCCAAAAATAAGCTGCAAAGAAATGCATATTACTTTAAAAATGTCTCTTAGCTTTCTACTTATGTTCAATCCAATCCTACTTTTCTTTTTTAAAGAAATACTAATTTTGTGTTTGTTTTAAAACGTTTACAATTATTAATGAAGGTTTTATTTTCCAGTATACCGATCTGAGTTTTACAACATATCCGAATTTAAGCAAAGCGGTGTTCGCTTTGTTTATGGTATTTGTGCCCATCTTACTCTTAAACATGTTGATCGCTATGATGGGAAACACGTATGCACACGTCATTGAGCAATCTGAAAAAGAATGGATGAAACAGGTATTGTAATACGAATAATATTACTTATACACCATTATTTGCTTAAAATCTTTTTCTATTAAATGAGCTTGTAACAATAGCGTTCAAAAACATATAATCCATCATTCTTTTTTTATGAAATTGTGTTTAAATGAATACCACATTGATTTCTTTGAAACTTCCAGTGGGCCAAGATTGTAGTGACTCTAGAAAGAGCTGTGGCCCAGTCGGATGCTCATCACTATCTTCAAGAGTATTCTATAGGTCTTGGACCTTCAGATGATCCTAGATATGAACAGCGTGGTGTTATGGTCATCAAATCTAAGTCTAAAACTAGAGCAAAGCAGCGGAAAGGAGCCGTTACGAATTGGAAGGTATGAGATTTTTTACCATTGAATAACATATTTACAAAGGCTCTACTGAAAGCACTAATTTTTAAACTACTGAAAATGATTTAGATTACATAATAAATTTGAA
Source organism: Himalopsyche phryganea (assembly GCA_022494535.1). Lineage (NCBI taxonomy): Eukaryota > Metazoa > Arthropoda > Insecta > Trichoptera > Rhyacophilidae > Himalopsyche > Himalopsyche phryganea. The sequence goes on along the minus strand of JAGVSL010000133.1, from coordinate 168,800 downwards.
TCAACATAATTTTTGCGATGACAGCAAATTGCCAAAACTTAAATGAAATATCATTTGACTCTGACTTTATTATATTACCGATAACAATTTACTCTAAATAACTGCAAACAAGAAATAAAAACATATATTTTCCTGGAGAAGGATAAAACTTTTTCATCGCAGTTTAGTTTGTAACGAAATTATTCGAATAAATATGGAAAGATAAATGATTGAAGTTTTATCTTATTTTAGCGTGTCGGAAAAGTGACAATAAATGAACTTCGAAAAAGAGGAATGACTGGTGAAGACTTAAGAAGAATTATGTGGGGACGTGCTTCAATCTCCACACCAACTAAAGTACCCATAAAGTAAGGAATAGTTATTTTTACATAATCAGAAGTATACTATTTACTAACGGCTATTTATTCACATTGCTCTTTCTAAAGAAATTGGTTTACTTTGATATTGTACGCCGAAACGATTGCATCTTTGTTATTCATAAAACTCTTGTGCTCATATGGTTTATAAAATAGGTCCTAATAGTTAAAATATGGAGTTGGCCAGACTCAATGTTAAACATATAAATTTCTATATCAAAGTTATAATAACCTGGCACAGTATGTTTGAACCTCAGGTCATCCTCTGAGCTGATCTAGTCGTCTTGGAGTGGATAGACACCCTACAGGTGTCACTGATGTGTTATATGTGTTAAGATAAGAATATAATAATACACAGGATATTTGAAACATTAACATGAATCAAAATATCAAAGTCAATGGTTGAATGAAGATTTTATACAGAAGCATAATTTAATTTGTAGCTTTTTAATTCATACGAAAAATCCACAAAATATTAGCAATAGTTATTTTAATTGTTTACTATATTGAGCAGGCCTGGGTTAACTTTTTGGCAGAAGGTCCGCATTCACAATTAAAAATGGATGAAAAAGGAAATTTACAATAAAAAAATAAACAATCCTCTAATAAATAAAAAAGTGTAATATTGAGTGTATTAGTATCTATTCTTTATTTGTTTTACAGACCAACCTCCGATCCAATCCTTCCATCAGAAAGTCCGAATATTGCAAATGGTTTCGGAGAAGCCCTTTCATCAGCTCTAGACGTGATGTCATTCACCCATGATGTAGATTTAGCCGGAGCAAATGGAATCAATTTACAGAGTAACTTAATAAAAGCACCACCTGCCGCTGCCGCAAATCAAATGAACAGTATTACCGGAAAAGTGAATGTTGTTCCTGGCAACATCGGTTCAATACCTAAACCCACAGCCGTGAATGAATTAACAATTCCTGTTACAGGAGGATTGCTCTTTGGGGCACCTAAATCTGCTGTCGATACGGGTAAGATTGAAGTGATATATTTGAAATTTAGGCATTTGTGCATGCTCCATTTATGTTTATAAAACATAATAATTAAAAAAAAAATTATACTATACGTACCATGTTTCAGGCGGGTGCCTTGTGGGAATGTTGAGTCAGATATCTGAAGCCAAACAACCAGGGATGGCTATAGCTCCTCAAATGACTGCTACTCTGCCAGCGTCTATTCTCCAACCATCTCCGGCTCCAAATCCAGCACAAACGCAAACCAAAACGCCTTCGATTACTGCTCCAATATTTACCACCATTATCGGTGTAGGCCTTCAGCAGATGGCAAAGCAGATAATGAAAGTGTACAGTGATCCACTCAGAGAAATAATCCATCTATCGGATTCCAAGGAGTCTTCTGAATTCGAAGACAAGATAAAATCATTAGCTGTTGAAGCAGCCAATTTGTATCATGTGGAAGAAGTGATACCTGTCACTAAGGTATTTGAATTTTATATTATATCATCAAATGTTCTTACACTTTTGACTGAAATATCTAATAATAGGCAAGTCAGAATTTTCATTGTATATGGAAAGTTTTTTATTTCCAATCTTCGATTCTTTTTTTACAAGATACTGCTGTATCAAACATGAAAGAACTACTGAAGATTTATGTGTGAAATTACTTGACTAAATAATTAAAAAAACATTTGCTGCATCTAAGCTTTTATAGTTGTTTTATTGTTATATTATCTATACTGAGATAATGATCGGGTAAGAAAAATAATGATTTTGCATTAAACATAAATGAAAAGCTTCAGATTCTGCGACAATGATATCTATTAATAAGAAAAAAATGATTTGTTTATGTCTAATTATTATAAATAGCAACAGTTAAACAGAGCTTTGTTAAATTAGAAAAAAATTATGCGATTATAAGCTATTGTATTTTAATTGAGATGAACTAATTTACCGTAATAAAAATAGGTAACCGTTTAACCATGCAACTAGTGTCCTATTCACTCCATACAAGTAGATGGTTATGAATGCCTTAATCAAATGAGTTGTTGTCGAAATTCTAGTTGGTTAGATTTTATCAATTACATTGTAAAAAAATCATTTAACAATTTTTTATTCTCATCAATAGATGTTAGAATCTGAAATTTTTACTCACGTTCAAGAAGAAGTGTTAACGGTCTATTTATTATAAAATATCATTGACGTGCTTCATAGTAAAAGGAGACGAAGTGCTTTAGATAAACTGCCAAAGAAATATAATACAAGTGATGCTTCCGGTTAACTTAAGCTAAATATAAAAATATCATGTTTTCCAGCCTGCGTCCAGAGCTGGAGTAGCTGGCGTAAGCGTGGCCGGATGTCTTACAAATCTATTTGGTGTTGAAACTCCAGCGGGACCAAAAGTGGACTGGAGTGCAGGGGAGAAGAGACAGAAAAAGATTATGGTAATGGAGCCAAGCGACAGTGATGGACTTGGGGGTAAGTTATTTGTGCATAAAACAATAAAAACAATAACAATATTATTTTTTTTAAAGCAAACTAAATGCCGATAATGCTCAATTGAATTTCCAGAAGCTCCACTGCTCGGGAGATCAGCCCGTACAAAACGAGCTCGATCTGCTACCAAAAGACACCAAGAAGCTATTCAGAGCTTTCCGCCTAACAAACCAAATAGTTCATCTATGGGGAGGCGCGGAGGAAAAATGCTTCTGGTGGCTGAGAGCAGTTCGTCAGATGCGGTGTGTGACGGAGCCGACAATCCAGCTTTCAGAGATAGTCCAGACATCGAGGAAAATGGAATGGACTTTGCCGACGCAAGGATTGAGCAAATCCAAAATTCTATGATGAATATTTACAAGTGAGTTTGGTAACCTTACATCTATTTATCATTAAACAAAAACAAATTTACAATGTGGTCAATCTTTGATCTTTTGAAATATGTGGCCTTATCCTTCAATTAGCAGTCTAGAGGCCAGATTAACTGCTGGTGATATAACGGACTAAAATAGGGGGTGTCCGTCAATGACAAAAGTCCATTATATAATAAAGTAGGTATAAATAGATTAAGAACAAACATGCTTGACGTGGCTTAAAGACAGTTAAACCATCATGAACTAATCACCCACAAAACATTGTTAATGGGTGATGATTCTTGGATTTAAACAGGTGGTTTTTTTCAACAAATTTCACATTTGTCAGGAATTTTTGGTTTGCAAAATACATGTTCATTTTATGACGCTACTTGTTTTTTTCAGCTCCATACAAGATATTGTCATCCTATAGGACAAAAGCTACACAGCTGGGGATGTGTTGTTTGATTTTCTGATTTTATTTTATCTCAGTCATGTTTTATGACTTTTGTTAATCAAATAAAACCTCTGATAATCATCTAAACTGATAGTAAAATTTTATTGTGTTTCACTAGAAACCCCACAGTTCCAGACAGTGCCAACTTTGACATGACGCCGGGCTCCTTGGGGCATGCCATTAAGGATATGCGGCCGCTCAACATTGAAAATGCCATAAACAAATCACAGATGGATATCATTGCTGAGAAGGCAGTCATATTCAAAGGTAAGTCTAAAATACACTGACATCTTAAAACAGCAGTTTCCAACCATAATGCTACGACGTCTCCTCTAAAAAATATTTTTTTGTCAGCGCCTACCTACCTTTATTTTGAATTGATGTAATAATATAGACACGTTTTAAATATTAAAAACAAGATAATGCTATCACATATACGTAAATGCAGTGGTGTAGCTAGAGATTTTACCATCCCCCCCCCCCACCATTTTTCCTCCAAAAATGATTTAATTTTTACAATAGTGTTGTATACCGTTATCTTTAAAATTACTTACTGTTTATTTTTAATTATAAACCATCACGCTACAGAAAATGGCTCCGGAGGCACAAAATTTTTATATATCAACATAATTTCATGAAAAACATGTACTATTTTTTTACAGTTTGTCATTTACAAATGTTATATGTAATATTAATATTGTAGAGTCCCACAGGCTTGTTCTTGAAATATGTAAGATATAATATATTGAAATGTGTCTTTAAAATAATATTTATCATTTACATCAAAAAATGCAAAAATATTGATTGACAAACCATTAATATATTGTACATTAAAATTGAAAATTAATTTTGGACAAGATATTCAGCAGATTTTACTAACACCACATTATCTATTTGCAAAAAAAAACATGAAAAAATGGTAACAAAATTATTTTTCCTCGCTTTGCTCTTAGCAAAATCGTTAGCAAGATTATCAAAATCTGTTTTATCTGCCAGTCGGTGTTCTATTGAAAGTATTGCAAGATTTTTTAATCGCAAATTGCTCACTGTCGATGCTAAATAGTTTTTTTTATTAATTTCAACCACAATTCATAATTCAGTATCAGCATGTTCACAACAATTTCTTCTGTCTGCCTTGACATTTAGGCTTTATCCCTAGATTATTTTTATTTGTTTATTACCTATGGAATTTCTGTTAATTTTCAAAAATGCTACCTCCATGAGTATATTTTTCTAATGAGTAAAATAAACATTCATTCACTGAATTTTTACTGTTATATTACGATATGAAGTTTTATTTATTTGTAGATATATTGGTATGAAAATTATATTTTAATTACAAAATCTTGGCGCCTTCCTTGTTGGAAACCACTGTCTTAGACTATGAATCAAACAAACAAATGGCGTAAACATTTAACCGCGGGCAAAAATGGTATTTTTTCCCACATTGAATACAAAAGAATGATTTTTTTGTCAACTCCAATTCTAGTTTGATTGTAATAAACATTTTATTGATTATTCTTTTTATTTCAATGACCAGCGATAATTTTTCACACAGATAAAATACTTATAAACTTTTCATGTATCACACAGAAGGTTGTACCTCCTCAATGATACATTTAGGGTACATATTTATAATAAACAGCAAACAATAAAGAATATTAGAATAACACGTAAGTAAATAATGAAAGTCATCAAATTACAATTAACTTAAATATGCAAAAATGGCAATACAAAAATTAATTTCAATAATTATGGGTTGAATGATGAGGGGTAGGGAAGATAAACTCTTTCTCCTAAAGAAGTCGCAAATTTTCACTATATTTGTCCTAACTGCCATAGTCAATGCTGTTTAGCGTTCTTGTAACAAATGCTATATATGCAGTGCATAATATGACAGTGGTCCAATCAAAACATTCAATATATTTACAAACACAGGTGAAGGTTCTGGAATTGAAGTAGAGAGTGGAAATAATGAGCAGGGTGTGAGATTTGAAGAAGGAACGAAATATACAAAGGACCGAAGGAAAGTTGAAAAGAGGAAGACACGGCCGAGACCCAGGACTGCAAGAGCTAACAGGTGAAAGTCATTTTAACCCTTGGAACCCTGTGCAAATTTTAAATGAAATAATATTTGTAGTGCTCTTTTAAATGTGTATATTCAATTAATGAATCCTTTTAAAAAGTTTTATAATGAGATATCTCTACAATCAAAGGGTGAACAAACACGGCTGTCGTTTACAGTTAATATGACTAATAAAGCCAGAAGGGCTCATCAAGCCTGGTCTCCATATATTTCAATTAAGTGGTTTAAGCATCTTTACATCAATTTTGTGGACTTAAATATATATATATAAAAATGAATGTATATTTGTTTCAAATTTGGATTATTGAGATTTTGTACACTTCCATGTATTTTGTCACTAGCGGACTGTACATGGAAGTGTACAAAATCTCAATAATCCTAATTTGATATTGAAATTCCATCAAGCACCCTCAGTCGATGTCTTAAATTATTAAATGTATATTTGTTTGTTTGTGTTCTATGCATTATTTTAGCATTCATCCAATTTCGATGAAACTTTGGGGAGTTGTTGTAGACACACGCGTGAAGGTTTCTGAAAAAAAAATTTAAATCTAAAAAAGAGAATCAACTGCGTTCGTACAGCAACATCTCGGAAAAACCTTCTGATTTATTCATGTACGCACACGGACGATTATTGTGTATCAAAATAGAAGTTTGCACGGGCCCAGGCTTGGTCTGTGCAGACTTTATACTTATACTTGCAAGCATTTATTTTTAGAAAAATATTTCGGACTATGTTCTGGTCATGAGTTAGCCATAAGGCAATACTATTCATAATGGAAATAATTTATTTCACATGTGTTATGAATTTCGGTGGAAATATGGAAACAATAATATTATATTGTTTGAAAAGTATAAATGAATTTCTATATTGAATATATTCAGGCTGAAAAAAATAAATCTGGTTTTCGGGTCGGGTTCGGGTAACAAGTATGATATTGAGATTCGGGCTCAGGCCCCGCCGGGCTGGGCCTGAAGATGTCGGGCTCGGACAGGGTAATTTTATAAATTTTTGATCTGTGCAGACCTCTAATCCAAAAGCATTTCAATAAACAGAATTAAAACACTTTCTTTCTTTGAGTGGCACTGCAACGCACGCCGGGTACTCACTAGTTATTAATAAAATTGCTTAGATGTATTAAACATGTGTTTTTAAAATTTCTTCAAATTCTAAATTTCTCAGAGTTGCTCCAATGATAACAACAGAAGATGAGAAACATCCAACTAAACGCGGCAAATCAGCTCATCACAACGGTAACACTAAACATCCGGATCGAAAGCCTCCCAAAGAACCTGGTTCTCCTCCGGATCCATTGGAGAACTGGTCTACAGCTGGAATAGCATCCATGAATTCTCTTTTGTCTTGGGAGCATGAATCTGATGGATATTGAACATATACTTGTACATAATTAAATCTATAAAAATAACGAAAATTTGATAAAATTCTAACCTTTTGGACCATAAATTATCGATGATTACTATAAATTACATATAGTTACTAGAAGACATTATATTTTTCTGCATTTTCCACGTGAAGCTAAAATTATTATCACGAGCATAGTCTAGTGTCACAGTTTACTTTATCACTGTAGAAAATATGTTATTTCATTCAGACACAGAAAATATATGGAAGAGTGGAACTTTGAATAATCATTCCTGGAAGAATCTTTACCGCATCAACCCCTATGGGACAAACACACTTTTTATTTTTCATATCATTATTTTACTCTCTTTCTATAATATTATGATATATTATGTACATACATTTCTTGGCATGATTCATTGGTTACACCAGCTAGAAACAAAATCAACTCATTTTTTTTTAATATAATGCCTTTCCACCAAGCCTGGACAGTTAGCACGTTTAAAGTGAAAAATCAACACACTTGTTGACAGCGACACTTGCAAGACTTAATATTAAAAAAAATTGTAACACTTGTAACTTTTATTCGTACTTCTTTTTCATCAACATAAACTATTAATTTTTCTAACAGCATAAAAATCAGTTTAAAAAAATTGTTTACTCCTTGAACCATGTTATTTATAAACCATGCAAAAAGGGAATCGTGTATATATTGTATTTATATATGAAAATATCCTAATATTTAATTTAATGTTGAAAATCAACAGGGAGATTATTGAATATGTTATATTTAAAACCATTTGAAAGGGTAGATAACAAAATATGTACAAATAAAACCATTATATAGATCTTAAAATATACCAACTAGTGTATGTTATCGTTCATCTGATGAAGCATTTTGATAAACAAAAATATGCTCACCTTTTAGCCTGTTCACCTGGCAGTCTTCCACTGTGTGGCTTTTAGAGCGAACCTCTTTGTAGCAAACCCTGGCATATAAGGAAAGATCCTCACACATAATTCACTAACTGGGCTTTCTTTGACGGTAAATAGTTCAATTGAAGTTTTGTTTTGATCTGATTAAGAATAAAAGTGCGTGTATAATTGATAAGTTGTACTGCTCAATATCTAAGATTGAATCTGTTTAAAATATTGTGTAAGAGTTGAGCAATATGAGATGAATGTTTTATTAATGTAAACGATATGATAACTTATTATTCTTAACGACACACTGATGTACAGTTTAGCGGTAAATTAATCATCAGAACAAGTGCCTTTAAACGCCTATAAGGGAACGGATACTGTATTTGTAGGTTATTTAAAAAATTAACTAACATAGGTTGGAAAACGAGTAGTCTTTTATTAACTTTATTATAAATATAATTATTTTAGTCGCCCACACATTGGCAATGGTAATTAAGTTAAAACTGGTTAATCAGTTTCAACAATAATTTTCATTGTAGAATAATTATGCAAGCCGATGTAAAATACAGCTATTAGTTTGAATTTTTCATTCTGCAGGACAGCCATTTGACCTTTTCAAAAATGTTCTATATAAATAGACAAAAGAAGTCAGGATACATAAACTATTGTTTATTAATATATGATCTCTTTACAACTGTAATTTTAGTTTTTCTTTAAAATAAATAAAAACGGAAATATTTTTACTACCTACTTTAATTGTTACAATTTCACCATAAATTGAAATGTGCGCTCAAATAAATTTAGAGCTTTTTCTCTGACACTATTTGAGTTAAAGATATGAACATATGTAATAGAAATAGAGCAAACAATCATAAATCCAACCATTACCATAACTCAAAAATTACAATTTCAGACTTACGACACTATTATTCTGAAGGTGTGTAATAATGCGGATATAGAATATGTATAATCCTATTAGCTAGTAAGCATTTAATTTCATTTGTTTTAAATATTTGACATTTTTATAAACACATTTTATTTATCTCTTATTTTTATGTGATGTAGAAAACTGCTATACCTGTATCGAATTGCTATGTGCCGTTGCTCAAAAGTTGACAATGGTTATTTATATTTTATAATCAGTATATATTTTTGAAAATGGAAAAAGAGCTTAACCTCAACTCAAAAAGATTCAATATCTAATCTTTTTATTTGCTCTTAAACCCTTTATGCATTAGGTCACCAGTATGATCTCCAGTCTATTTATTATAATTACACCACCTCACTTACAATGCGCTGTGTTTTAGTATATTATAACTATTATACAAATATTTAAAAACAATGCATATTAAATAGATACAGTTTTATTTATATATTCATTCAGATTTGAAGAATGTGGAAGATAATATTGTTTTAAATTTGAAAGCCATTTTTCCAAGTCTATTCTCTTTCCACTCTTCATCTCATGATAATATAATCACCTCAATCTAAAAACAATTTTTATAGCCTCTTCCGTTGCAACATAATGTGTAATATTATTAGTTTTGATATAATAGTGTTGAATTAAACTCTTACCACAAACATGTATCCCTAAAATTACATCATAATAGCTTTGTAATCAAATTTCAAAAAGATATCACCTTGTGTTCCCGATTTTTATAACTACGTGACTTTATTATAAGGCTTAAAAATTTAAATATAGGTCATCTTTCTGCTATTTTAAAATATAACTGAATATAATTTGTGAGCATCACATATTAAATTCAATGACAGTGTAAAGCCCATCAATGTAAAATAAATTTGTAAAAGATGTATACAAATAAACAAAAATAAGTGATTCCAAATTTTATGTTACAAACCTAGTTCTAAATTGTATATTAATACTATTAGAATTACAAAAAAATAATAATGTTAGTAATGTTATTTTAATCAGCAATAAATTGAATTTGCTTTCATTTGTTTTTTATTTATGAAATTATTTCAGCTTATCAGTGGCAACGACTCCATGGAAACGGTTTGTAATTAAAAACAAAATTTTGACAATTGTTCTTCTAGAGATTATTCTGTAATGCTGAAGTCTTATCCAGTACCATAAATATAACACAAGTAAGGAGGGATATCAGTAAATAAAATTTTATATTTTTTGCAAATCATGAAGTATGCAACAACAATGTATTGCTGATGCTTGCCAAGCATTGTTGTGAAAATGAAAAGGATATAAATATTCTAAAGAGCCAAATTTTTCATGTTATTAACATGTATAGATAAGTCAAAGTTATCAAGCTACATACTACAATATTATACATTTTATCTTAAAATTACACCACAATAATAATTGATGTATGGAAACAAAAAATGGATTTTTCACAAAATTTTCTAGAATTAGAAATAATATTTCAACCTATCATTATCGGTAAAAGCTTAAAAATATGTTCCGTATTATTCGGCATAATATATTTTATTTGTTACACATGAGAAAGTCAAACATTTCACTAAAAAGAAATTTAATATTGTTTTTATCAAATTAAATAATGATCACATAATATACAAATTAAATCATTCATTCATTTGAATAATTTATATTACATCTTCATTTCTTAAATGCGATGTTATCGTTTATCTTGTCCTTTCGCAAAAGCTTTTAATAAATTATAGATAAAGAGTTCATTTAAAATTAGTTTCATATTGCGATCTTTTGGCGGGATACGAAAATCATATTACGTAGACATTTTTATTGTATAGCAACATTTTTGTAGAGACCTACTTTACCGTTGTGCAATAAACAATCATTCCACAAATAGTTGCCAGGAAAGTATTTTTCCCCAATCTTTCGATTTATAAGATTTCAATATAATGTTAAGACCTGATCCTAGTTATTGCAATAATTGAACAAGCACATCTTCAACGTGTTCTTAGTTTTTGAAAGTATTGCATTTTTTTTATTTTTAATAGAGTCGTTTTTGTTATTACTACGTCTCACTTCAAATAACTATAATTAAATCTATAAGTTAAATTATAATCAATAATTAAATAAGGTTCGTTGCAATTGTAATTAAAAAATAATAGACTTTCTTTTATTATTAAATGTCTAGCATCGTCATTACAGCTTTGCCCTTTCCAGTTTGATACTGCCCACCAGTCATTTCATTTGCTGATTATTAAAAAAATCAAAAATATCATTAACCTTGCCACTTTAGATTCCTTTGCACATTAGAGAGTTTATAGTGAAGAGTATAACCAAATTCTTCAAGCACTACAATCACATACGTTATTTTTGTTTGATACAATTTGATTGACGAAAGATTCATTTTGTTCGAATGTACAATGAAATATGATTTTACCACTTTCAACGAAAAAATTAATCTTGATGAAGCATTTTTATAGTAAGCCAAATCAACAGTACGCAGGCTTATTTTCAGTTTCATGACTTGATTTGTGACAAAAATTATTATTATAAATTAAAAAAATATTGCGCAATAATATTATTGTTTTGTAGATTAGTCAAATCTCTAGCATCGTCATATTAAATTTAATATGTAATATCGTAAGCTAACTTTTCAAGCTGAAAATGTAATTACTCTGTAAAAGCGAATTTTCAAGAAAACTTTGTACTATCTGTATTTGATTGATTGACTTCAATATTTTTTTAACAACAAAATTTAAGACAACTTATGATTTTGAAGTTTTTGAGTTTTCGGGAATTACAAAGGTTAAGCTAGCAACTCAAAATAGAGTATGAGCTGTCAACTGATGTCAACAAGAGATGACGAATGCTGTCTCTTTTCAACAAAACACAAGTAGTTTTTATTTCTATTACGATGGCGTGTATCCATTATTAATCGTACGTACAAAAATAGTGGAAAATGTACATTTTCTTTCGCGATGGATTCGTCAAATTATCAACATTACAATACCTTCCGGTTTTTTGGTGTACCAATAATACGACTGTTCAGTGAAACGTTTTAGATAAGTTACGAAAGTTTTTGAGGTCAAGTAGTGTCTACAAACAAAAATGTTACTAATGTTCTAATTACGTGGGTAAATATCTTACATGAATGCATACCTGAACTAGTTGTAATAATTTAAAACCCGTTATTATTGATTAATAAAGTTATAAACTATGTTTTTTAATAATAATCACATCGATATTTGCTTCGAATCGGATGGAATAGTTAGTGTTCTACTTTCAAATGGATTTATCTTCTTTTTATCGAAAGAATGTAAAAGTTGACGGAAGCATCTCCCTCGAAGCGTCCGATGATGGCATAAAAGAGAATAAAGTTTTTGTTGAAAAGCGTAATTTTTTATCGGATCCAGAATCGAAGTCGTGTTTTGACGGAGATAATAATAATATTATTAGGAATAAATCTTACGTTAAATCTGTCGTGTGTGAAATTCCAGAAGATGTAAAAGAAATGATGACAGATGACAGTACTGATGTCAGCAAGTATGGTAGCTTCATTGGGAATTCGGATATAGGAAAGGAAGACCAAAGTTCGGATCAATTTGATTTTGAAAGTGTTGGGGAAAGCGGTGCCACGGAAAATGAGACTGCAGACTATGATAGCGACAACCAAACCACATCTGATCATCCTGTCGTAAAAGTAAAAACGGTATGTACTTTAATGGCCTTTTTCAAATAAGTATTAATTATTAAACAAGTAAAGTAAATAAAACTTGTTCAAATTGCATTACTATTTTGTCATATTTCCCGCGGATATTACGAATCAACTCATCAACCATATAAATATGCATTCGAAATGAAATCAATAAAGTGTTCCATATTCAAAAATACATCGCATACTTACTCCTAAAATAATTATTATTCAATACATACAAAGTTTTGTATGATAGGTAAAGTAGGTACGTGTTCTCGCTATTAATTTCCCACGCTTTGGTAGAACAGCGCACCTGGAATTTTGTTCGAATCTTCTCATTAACAAAAATTACGGTATATCTGTGTTACACGTATCAACTATCTACAGCTGTGTTCTAATTATTACGTTACGAAAACCCCGATTATGTACAAATATAATAAATTATCAACCATTTTTATTGTGTGCCATCCAAACAGCACGCAATATTGCTATATTTTATCCGGCGCAGGGAATGTGGTATTTCGGCTATTTCGTAATCTTGCTTGGACCTAAAAGGTGTGTGTGTAATAATAACAATTCAACTGTCCCGTCGTTACACTTATTTATACTCAGTGTCAAATTATTATTACAACTCTTACAAAAATATTCAAATTTTATCTAGTCGTACTTACAATATTTTTACGCACGGAAGATTATACGCTCGATACAAACAAATCTTGTTATTTCATATTACTTTGGACTCTGTGAACATTAAATCTAAGTTCAATTTAAGTATTATTTACTTGTGAATTATTTCAAATACGTTTTGTATGTAGTATGCAGAAAAACTATTAAAATTAGTCCTGTTTTATTAAACATAAATTGATATTGACCTATATATATATTATCGATGAAGATTTAGTTAACATCTTAGATAACATTTTAGATAAAATAATTGGTTAATTTATTATTGTTTTTACAATATTTCTCCATGCAATACGAAGTGGAAATTGCCTACAGAACCACTGGCAGTTTTCCGTTCATTTTTATACAGTTTTTTAAAAACCCGCAGGAGCTGTCCCTATAAGGGGTGTTATAATAACAATTATTTATAGAGGTCCAATACAGGTTTTAAATACAACTTGTGTGATAATAGATCTTAAATATTCATCTTACCATGATGAGCATTGAAAAAGTTTAAATGTATGTTATTTATAGATGGTCGGCTTATGAGGTATTGAAATAACAATCGTATAAAAGAGAGCGACTCACAGAAAACTTATTCTGAACGTATTTTGTTTGAAGAGAAATACAGATTAATGAATATAGAGAAGACTGTCACGCAATATTTCGGCGCTTCAGCGTTGCATTATGACGTGTTCTGCGCATCCGTGAAAAAAATATTACTGTGTACCTATACAATATTTTTTGGTTAATTATTTCGCGAACTGACATTCACATGAAACAAATTTTTCCATTGCGTTCAATAAAACTGTGATTTGCGCAATAGGGCTGTTACAGATGTCATAAAAATATTAATAATCTATCATCTCATGCCACCATAATAGCGACGTGAAACTTAAATACGATATTTGGAAACGGGATTTAAAACTAATCGGCAAAGTTGACGTAGAAATAAGTACATCGGAATAATAAGAATTCTGACAGTTGTGTTTTTTTTGACGTGAAATTATCACATTCAGAAATGAATGTTGAAAAATGTGTTCGATTTTAAATTACGAATTCGAATTATCGCGAGTGTTCTAATTATAATTAAATTATTTCCCATTATAGTAATTAGTGATGTGTTAATAATTAAGTCTTATTATTGTGAGAACAATCTATGTTTTACCATTCGTTTATAGACTTTTTGATGACGTTTTTTTTGTGATCGATGAAAATTATTACTAATTGAAACCTTGGAGTGAATTGACTGAAGGTAGGTACATACTTAAATATAATTCTTTTATTTTTGTCTGTTTTGAATTAAAATGCTGACATTTTTACTAGATTTGCGAGGTATCCACATTTTAGAATTTTAGTATGTTTTAAAATCGTTATTAATGGTACTTTCTAGTATTTTTTACATATTCAGTTTTCCGTTTTTAAGTTTTGTATTTTGAGTTTCGCATTAGTTATTACAATTTTACTGAATTTATACGAGTGAACATAATATTTACGCGAATTATTCTATTTAAATTCCTTTAATAGATGTTTTTTAAATCTTTAAAATTTAAGTGAATAAATAATACCACTAAAAAGTCGTCAAATTTATGCCATTTTTTAAAACATTAAAAACAATAGTTCAAATAAATTTAGGTGGTAATATTTTAACAATATTGATATAGTAGCTATCAATAGTAGTTAGCCATCCTGAAAACTGTGATGTGCTGGAATTCCAGTTTTTCATTTAGTGGTTTAAATATACAGATATACGAATCTGTATCCAAGGGTATATGTGAATGGCATATTTTATAAGCTCACCCCCCCCCCTCCCACTTCACAAATATTTTTTGTGAATCATGTTGGTAAAACAGGTTCCAGATTTTTTTAATACCATGGTGTTTACATCAAAAAATATTTTTTGGTAGATGATTAGCAATTATTATTTAATAATATTAAATTTCTCATTTTGATTTAATTTCTCAATGGCAATCCAACAACAAAGAATACTTAATTTTAATATTTTTACTTTCCATAAGCTAAATTCTATGAATAAATTCATGGCCATTTAATAATGTTGGCTTGAAATCTGTTTCATATTGAAAGATATTATAGTTTTGCACTTTAATAGCATATAAGTTATCTTTTTTAATGTTTTTAACATGTGTTCCTATTGTGCTAGTGAAGTGTTTTACCGAAATACCATTAACTGTAATAACTATTCATTCTAAACCATTAAACATCATTAGAATTCATAGGAATTGGTGCTAGTCTTAATATAAATCAATTATTAGTAGATAACATTTTACAATTGTGTCATTTAATTGACAAAACAAAAAAATCCACATCTCTCCTCTCATTCTCTAAAACAACTGTGCAAATTCAATCATTAATTATTTGTGAATTAATGGTAATTTTTATATCTGATCATAATGCATAATAATTCAAAAATTAATTCATTTTATGGTGTAGAAAACAAGTATTATGGACCGTTAACATATTAAATAGTCAAGGAGGCGTGTCACGTGAATGACAAATACCTATTGTTAGTTTATCCTACTATTTCCAAAAGCATGAATGCCTATAATATTTACGTTCCTTCTTACCCACATTACTTGATTGAGAGTAAGCGAATAACAAGCAGTTGTCGTAGAACAACTTCTGTTAAGGTATCTCCATTAGGAGTACATATGCTCCACATTGGGGGAGGACAATCTAACGTTCTGGTTTCCGAGGTTGGAATTAGCTAAAGAACGATCATAGATATTTGCGATGGAATACTTGGTTTTCAAACTTATCCTGATGAGCCTGTACATTGTCAATTTGAAGGGTTTGCCAAATGATGTACTTATTAATTTAAATTATTACCTATTTCATTATAAAAACAATTAAAAATTATGTCATTCTGTATAATTTTTTTTTTTCCATGTCCGCTCCCAATGTGGAGCATATGGTCTCCTAATGGAGGTATCTTGACAGATTTTTTCTACGAGAACTGCTTGTCACTCAGTTGCTCAACCTCTCTTTTCTTTTTCGAAGAGAGTAGAGATAGAAGGATAGGGCTATGACAGGACTAGTGGTTAGCTAATCGCTCTCGTTACGCCCCGTGAGGATGGGATAGGTGGGAGGGAGGACTTAGACTACGAACAGAAATCCATAAATCGATTGAAAGATCAATCTATGAAAACCGTCCGCACCGGGAATTGAACCCGAGACATCCGTAACCGTAGCCAGCGACGAAACCAACTGCGCCACGGACGCCGACATAAATATTCACTGTTAAAATGTTTTGACCATTCAATATCTATAAACTAAAAATTCATATTAGTAATTATCAAATAGTATAATTATTAAACTGTAATTATCATTCATAAAGCAAAACATGTTTTGGTTTAGGATCATTTATACTCACAAGAAAGCAAGGTTTTTTTCATTTCTTGGGATACAAAATACCTTCGCTTATTTTGGGTTTCCACACCAGTAAAGATGTATAATAATAAGCACTTCTGCTGTGTTATTATCAGTTACTTTTAATATCCGTCAATGGTATTAGTAAATAATGATTTGATGTCAAGTATGCTATGCAACTGGTGGTTGATAGTTTTCATATCCCTGTCACCATTTAACACAACCCTAGTAAAACACTTCCACAGCTCTGAAAACATTATTTTACATAAGAGCCTTTCAAATTTTATGCTCTGATAACTTACGATAATTTGTAGAAAAAAGTAGTTATTAAGTTATTTACTGAGGATTTGAAATTTTTGAACACCCATTAGTCCGTTAATCTCTAGACTTTAGTTAATATCCCTGTTAGAGGGCAAGAAGGTAAGAAGGTTTCTGCAATATAATAAAATAGTTATTCTAAATAAACGGTCAAATAATGATGAGGTATGTATGATGTATGGCCGGCTCGCAACAGCTGTGTGGTCATATACTAATCTTGAATTAATCCAAAGATAGTTTATATCAAGGATTTACTGCAAAGAATTGCATCTAACTTCCCTGTCATTTTACTGCGTTCATTTAAGGCAACTTGTTTGTTTTAACTCGGTGATGGCGCTGATAAGTCTACTTAAATGTACTTTATTGCGACTGGCATTTTTCCACACACGCTTCTGTTGTGGTAGTGTTGGAGATACCGACGTATCTGCAATTATTGGCAATTCTCTGTAATTTGAAACCAAGTTAATACCTAAATTGTCAGACCCCATGACTTATATTTAACCCAGCGAGTCCTAACAGTGACCAATTGGCTTTTTCTCTACTTCTTCTTTGTCAATGTCTGCTCCCTGTTCGGAGCATATAGCCACCTTGCACCCTGCTACTGCTGTATCTGCAGTCGTTCATAATCTTTTATTTTACAATTATTGATATAAATTTATTGAGTTTGTGAATAATTTTTTTTTAATTTTCCGTCTCAATGTGTAACGTATGAATTGCTTATCAAGCATCTCAATAGTAGCTTAACAAAAATTATTATTAAGTCAATTGTTCGACCCCTGTCTTTGGAAATAATAAGGAAAGAAGGATGAGGTCAAGACAAGACAATTAGTTAGCTAATCGCTTTCTCTGCAGCCCGTTTTCAATAGGAATGGAAACATCACAAAGTGAATGAATGTTTCCACGTAAAGATTCAAACCCTTAACTGCACAACCGAGTAAAGCCTAAGAGTATTCCCACATTGGAAACAATTTGCTACAAATGTTTTGAAAAAAATGTAAATGTGATTTTTCTGGGATAAATATTGTTACAAAATTAAGTTAAGACTTGGTGAGTCAATATGCCCGGAAAACTACCCCAGTAATCTTTCTTGCAAATGATGTATTTAGTTATCTAAAGAATACTAGCCAACTGTTTCTAAGTAAGTAACTCAAAGTGTTCAAAATGGTTCCCATCTTGATGTTTAATAAATGCCTTTATTCACACACACCCATTTCTTTAATCTGCCTACAATTGAATACATTAACAGTAAATTTTACAGTCTCTCTACACCACTACCAGCTGTCTTGCTAGTGTTGGTGGATAGATAAATACTCGCACACAGGCTGTATGGGTTACCATCTGCCTATGCAGCTGTGTGTGTGTCTGTACAGTAGGCAAGTGAGCACTCATAATTAACATTGAGTTTGGAAAGTTTGCTTTTTAAACATATAAAAAGTTGCTCATTCATATTTTATTTTTCGTCTAATGAGAATTGTCAGCAATAAATTATTTGTATCTCTGCATCTAAATAATTAAAAGTTAATTAAACATTTTACTTGGCTTTGTACTATATCCAGTTATTAAACCCCTTATTTTTTCCATTATCAATTAAGTATAATTCTATTTAACTTGTATAGAGATTGAAAATAATTGTTACATAATTTACAAAGTGCTTTTACAACATCACTCAACTGAAGATGTATCAATCGAGAGACACCCCTTACGAATACTGATCTGGGGGTCATGATCCTGATCACATTACAAAAAAGGTAATTTATAATAAATATTTGGCAAAAATAAATTATTTATAATTTAAAAAAATAACGAATTTTTTCATTGCTAGAAAAATATGTTTTAGAAACGAAAAAAATGGAAATATGTAGTTTCCTATAGCTTCTGTTTTTTAATAGTATCACAGAAACACCAATTAAAGATATTTTTTTACTTAACAAAACAACGTGGAGTTTCTCGCATAATTTATTCCTAGGATGGCACAGACTAGTTCTTTATATCACTTGCCCGCATGTATTCTAGCTTGGTACTGTCTTACCAAACATTATGTTAACTGAAGGCTTGAGGAAAACAATGAAGAAAACCCCTTACGAATACTGAGTGTCAATGCTCTAGATATTTTTTTATAATCAATATGGCAAAAAATATTTGAATATACATATTGGCTTTCCCTTTTTAAATGTATAGTTTGAAAAAATGCTGTTTATCTTTAAAGGTTATATTTAATTAAATCCGATCCTAATTTAGACATTATATGAATCTTTAAACATTGGATGCTTAACAGAAACATGTTTGTTAGTTTAATCGCTCAGCATTTATTTTCTGATAAGTATGAGGTTAGTCAAGAACTGGGTATTGGGGCCAATTGATTATAGAAACCTATACAAATGGTTCAAAAATATCACTTAATATCACCCATGTCTATGTTTAAAATTTCGTTAATGTTTTGAAAAACCAATATTTGCAAACATTCGTTTGGTGATCGAGAATCTAAAAGAGATTTCTATGTTTTCTTAACAATATATGACAATCTAATTCATTGACAGAATATATTATGTTACTATTTATGGACACCACTGGCAATCTCTTTGCTCCATGCGGAAGACGGTTATCGAAAGAGTTTTATAAGGAATATCTTAATACATTGAGACGTTTTCGAAATCCTAGCGAGCTAGATTTTATCAATTTTAAAATTTATTATTAAAATTAATTTGAAAATTTAAAATTTGGTAATTTTTCACAGTTGCAAACGACAACAATAGATGATGTCAATTCTTTATTATTCAGTCAGTGGTGCCCTTACACATAGATACAGCAGGCAACCACCTGTGGCAGAAAATTTAATAGGGGGGGGGGGCCTAAATGGTGCTAATGTGATGTAAACAATTTTCTTAATTTTTTTTTAAACAGAAGTCTCAACTGTAATTTTCCTACGAGAACTGCTTGTTGCTCAAGTGGTTAGCTAATTGCAACTGCTGCAGCCAATTTTTAGGATCTGACGTGTGGAGGCATTATAGACCCCCATGCTTTTGAACAGAAATCCATAAATTGATTGATACCTGTGAGTACAGTACCGCAACCAAAGCCAATGACATTGACCTCTCGATCAAAATTAACAGTCATGAAAATAATATTCTATTTAAAATTTCTACAAAGGTTCCATGGGTTAAAATTTTATTGAAACTTTCACCTGTTCCCTTTTTTTTTTCAACTTTCTGTTGGTCCTTCGTATATTTCGTTCCTTCTTAAAATCTCACATCCTGCTCATTACTACATGTACGGCTAAGTATTCTGTCATCTATTATCTATTGCTTTTTATTGAATTATTTTTTCTTCAGATATAGATACCACACATATCTATCTGTGAGTTTTAGCAGTCACATTAATTGTATTATTTATTACAAATCAACAAAAGAATTTTGTACAAATAAATATTTCGAAAAAAGTCTGTAGAAGTATAAATATTGAGCATAAAAATATGTTTTGTTTCAACTCCTGGAATCAGCATCAATAGAGAACAACATGCCCACAGATGAACGCAATAAAGAGCTAGGCCCGAATTGGATGTAGACTCTATTTAATTATTTGAAAGTAATAGTGAATCATTTCATTAAAAATTTTAAAAATGCGTTTTAAAATCCCAAATAATTATTCAGTACTTGAAATAATAAGTAATATTCTTCCCAGATTGACACATAACATACATTCAACTGTGTTGTGACCAATTGATGTAACCCTCAAAAAATACGGAAATGACTTAAGATTCGATCTCATTTTAAAGGCGAATGAGCAGGTCTCAGACAAATGATGTAAATTAGAAATATAAATTGACCATTTTTTGGAAGGGAAATATCATTTTACATTAGTTTTAGATTTAAAAATTCAGACCCGGCTACTTGATGTAAGCGACAATTATATCAACACTCCCTATGTATAATCACGTATCTTCAAACATGAGAATTTACAGGAGTTCATTTCAAAGATTTATAACGCAACTCACCATAGCATAATGTTTTCGGTAAAAACAGTTTTTGCTCTCTCCTGAACAATTTCGATTTTGAGGGTTACATCAATTAGCCAAAACACCGTAGATATAGTAATAGTAAAAATGATCAAAATATACAAAATAAACCTAATTTAATAAAACAATAGCTCACTACTCGATGGGTTAAAATATTAACATCTTCATTGATTCTGTAGAATTTTTTTTTATACATTCTTTATACTTAAGATTATGCACTATATTAATAATAAGTAGATAACCTTGGTCGAAAAGAAAAAAAAATTTTTTTTTTTTAATTAGAAACTGGTACCCATATAAAATAATGTGAAAACAAATAATTTTTGTAAATAGCATTAAATTTATTGAAGGAGATAATATTCATATCCATTTCAAAAACTTTCTTATTAAGAATACACTCGACTAACATATATTATTATATTTCTTATCAATAACTAATTGATAAATGTGTTATTATGTATGAAAAAAAACAATCGTCAAAGAGCAACTTTCGATTTCTTTGAAATGTATCAAATTTATCCATCAGGCAATTAATTATAATTTTTTTTGTATCCGTCCTTGAATGATAGCTTCTCGGTTCGCCAATACTAGATAAGACTACTAGTTTGTTGGAAACCCTGCTAATGTGGAATATATAGACCTTAATAATTTCAATAGTAATTTTAACTCCAACCACTAGGCATGGTGGTTTCGCTGCCGAGGTCTTTCAGCTTAGTGATACGCCGTATTATGATTGTGGCATTATACCAAAGGATGCTAATCACATCAGTAATCAGTCAGTACGACAGTCGGACCGATCAGCATTGCAACTACATATGATAACTTTGCGGTATCATACCTAGAGTGAACAGATCAACACTCATAGAGCTTTCCAGCACAAGCTGTCTATATTTCAGTACACTTTAGTACACAGCAACCGAATCTTGGGTAACTGCTCTTAAGGCACTCCTGGCAATCATTTAAAATACTGCTGTTGTATGAGATACATCCAATAAGAGTTGCAAATTCGTAGCTTTACAAACCTAAGAAAATAGAGATTCAGTAGCAATGTCTTTGTTTATCAGGGTTGCCATATTTTCAAAACAGCATAAAGCAGAATATAACTACTAATTTATTATAATTTAAGATATCTACTGAGGGTGCTTGATGGAATTTCAATATTAAATTTTAATTCTTGAGATTTTGTACATTTCCATGTATTTCGTCACTAACTATCCGGGTTTCGCCTTTCGGCATCTTCAGACATTCGGGCACACGAATGAACTTGAACTGATGAGTCACTTTCAGTTCGAGTTTATTCGTGTGCTCGAATGCCTGAAGATGCCGAAAGGCGAAACCTGGGTCGTCAGTGATGAAAATCATGGAAATGTACAAAATCTCAACAATTCAAATTTATCTATAAATATAGTATCTTGAGATTTTTTCCTCCCCACTTACAGTCGAAATTCGAAGTCAATCTTTTTATTGTTTTTAGATATAGTTGATACCTCCTCTACTTGAAAACATTATTTCTGAAAATGTTCTTAACCGCTTAACTGCCCGGCATAAATTAAATCCTTGAATACACCCCTCTGACAATCCCTTTATTCCCACAATTCGTCAGACTTATCGTTATAATTTAAGTATAATTTAAGACATCGACTGAGGGTGCTTGATGGAATTTCAATATCAAGAAATTGAAAAGCGGCAATTCGCCACTCTGTTAATATGGTGTTTACAAAATAAGGATTAGGGAGATTCCCGAAATTTTAACTCAGGTATCAGTGTGGCTCTCAGACGTATAATATCTTACCTCGTAAATAATATTTGTCGCATTTGTATCTTCTATATAAACG
Organism: Himalopsyche phryganea; assembly: GCA_022494535.1. Classification (NCBI taxonomy): domain Eukaryota; kingdom Metazoa; phylum Arthropoda; class Insecta; order Trichoptera; family Rhyacophilidae; genus Himalopsyche; species Himalopsyche phryganea. The sequence goes on along the minus strand of JAGVSL010000133.1, from coordinate 145,983 downwards.
TTAGACACTGTTTACTGTCTCTCAGTTCAAGTCCATTCGTGTGCTCGAATGCCTGAAGATGCCGAAAGGCGAAACCCGGGTCGTTAGTGACAAAATACATGGAAGTGTACAAAATCTCAATAATCCAAATTAGACTTATCGTTGTTTTAGAATACACATGCCTCACATCACAGGCATCTAAAGGGTTAATTAAACAGCAGTGTTTTAACCCACTTTCAACTCTATATACGAAAATTCTTTAGGTTTTTTGTTTCCCCAAAGTAGTCATCCTGTAACTCAGTGCTCCGCAACCGGTGTGCCATGGCACACTGCTGCGCCGTGAGACCACGGCAGGTGTGCCAAAGCACTGCGTCAAGAATGAGAAAAAGTATTATAGAGGATTTTCATATTAGAAAAACAATTGAATTAATCGGTGGTTAAGATCTCCGTTATTCTAGTTGAAGCAAATATTATATTATCTTGGTATTTAATGGAAATATTGCATAAGGGTTTTTTCACCAATAGTGCAACTGCAATGATGGGGAGTAAAATAGGGTTTGTCTTGTGTGTAAAACAAAAAAATCCCAATGTAGAAGTTACACATTGCTGCATATATTGGGAAGCATTGATGGTGAAAAATTTCACGAAGAATTTTGGAATTATTACAAACAATGAACGAATATATCACAATAATATAAATTATCACATGAAGAGGCTTCAATATGTAATTTTTGTTAAGTGTTCCACCACTTTGAAAATGTAAAAGCGTTTAATTGGCTTATGTTAAAAAATATATAAGCTTCTATTTCAAATTCATCTAATAAAAACAATTAAAAATTTTTTTTTATGAAATTTACATATTTTTGCTTATGGTGTGCCGCGATATATTAACGAGGCCATTAGGTGTGCCACGAGTGAGAAAAGGTGTCGGAGCACTGCTGTAGCTGAATGGTTGATGATTTTTGTGCCTTTGTCCACGCATTTGTCCTGTGGGGTCTAGGGTTCGTATGTCGTATTGGAAACATTAAGGCATTTAATAACTTCAACAAATTTTGTGTATGACACTGTTTTACTCACTACTTAATTTTTTATGAGAGAAACAATGACAACATCTTTCTTCCTATTTTTGCCTAAAAAACCGTATTTGTTGTGACACAAGTGAATAATTATTGAATTTTCAGTTTTGGTCTGCTGCAAAAAAGTTTGCTCATCACATCATCGCCTCAGGTAAACAAAGTTCCATCTGCTGTTTTTTTTACAAAATAAACCTTTAAATGCAGTTTTATTCGCATTAAAAATACGGTCCTATCTGCTTTTAAAAAATCTTACAATTGTCTGTCAATCCGTCAAAATTGGAATTAGAAAAATGTCCTATCTGAAAAACATATAAATATTACAGTGCATCAAGGTTCAATCTGAATATATAATCAGACATATCGTGTGTAGTAAATACAGTCGTCTCTTTCATTCACGTATGTGAATGCATAAGTGTATTTCATTCAAAAAGTCACATTTTCTGAAATTTAAAATTGCTTCTCCTGAATGGTTTTAGTTTTTGCAGATAGTACCTTGTTTACCCAAGGCGACGACATGTAAATCTAGGATACATTAACACGGTCCATATCTTATATCTTGTTTTTTCAATCCCATTTACAATAATTTTATTCTTCAAATATGAAATGTAATGTTTTTTTTTGCAAAAAAAAAATAGAAATTTCGTGTCAGCTGATGATTTTCGTGAATTAAAATTTGTTGCGCAATCCTAAGTAATTATTTATTCACAGACTTTTCAATTTGTTTACTTGTAGAAAGGAATGCACAATTCAACAGTTCTTGTTATGAAATTTTCATTAGAGTATTGTTACTTTGAAAACAAATCCAATTACAAAAGGTATACCCCTCTCCTTCGCTCTGAAGTATTTTGAGGGCTTTTTTTTGTTGACAATGCAGTCAAAGAGTACTTAACTTCAATTGAAAGAAAATACTTAATTGTTCACCTAGACTGAATACAACAATTACGTATTAATACCATGGTTACAGAGGTAAATTGATTTTTTGGCTTCTGTTTTTTTATAAGATGAAATATACAGCAAAATAAAAAACAAAGTATGGATTGCTTTTGATATTCTGTTATTGAACAAGTCCTTAAGTTATACCGCTTCACTGCGTAATTATTTCAATTATACTGATAGTCTTGTATTAAATTGCCCTGACCCATCCTGAAAATTTTGTAAATTAGTAGTACAATTGTTTTTTATTTTAATAAATAAAATGCCATTTCACAGATCCATCAAGAATTGACAGTTAACGCAGATCAAATGTTTATAATTGTTCATAATACCCGATGATGGATGTTTATTTGTGAACGATACAGTTGTTTTACAAGATGTAAACGGTTGGCAAGTTGGCGCACAAGAGTAAGCATTTGGTTTTTATACTAATGCATTTTAAGTATATCAAGTGCTGCCAACCGTATCCTATTTAATTGCTCGTGCATTATAATCTGTAACACTCTTAATGAACGGTCATAATTATGCACATCGAATCCAATTCAATATGATTTAACTCCAGAATCATCTTGGAATCATGATAAAACCTTATCATCATAATTGTTACATATCACATTCACTTAATTTGTATAATTCAAACAATTTTTAGTTAGAAATTATGGCATCAAATTAAGTTATTTGTTTTTCAGAAAAAAAAATATTTTTGAGACTTAATAAATCGAAATATCCGATCAAAAAAGAATATTAAACCGTGACATGTTCCCAACTTTTTTTATTTTAACCACATTTAACTAATTTGAAACACAAATGATATACAAATAATAAAATATTAATATATTCTGTTGGTCTCTGTTGTCTAGTGGTAGCTTTACCCTACGAAGCGGTTGAGTCTGGGTTTATGTCCCTCGCAAGTTCAATTGTAGATTTTTCTGTACAACATTTAATTTTTTTTTTATTATAATTAAAGATTTATACAACACTTTCTGTATCACTTTTAGTTTTTTTTGTCACCCTTAACAAAATCTTTTCTTTCAAAAATGAGCTGGCCACAGGAATAATTTCCCCCGATTTGGACCAGGGCTTTAAGTGTTTATTTGGGTTATTAAAATGTTACATTTAAGCAAGAATCCACTGTTTATCTAAAATCTAATCTACCTTGATACTTGGACAAGCGGAATACAACATATATTTTTTATTACTTTAAAACCGATGAGCAAAGTTCATTTGGAAACTAAAATTTTTCGCTTAATAATTTTCTTAACCTATGAATGGGAATATGATCTTGTTCTGTGGACTGTTTATTATCAAGCTCAGCTTTTTTTTCATTCATCTGTAGTACTTCTAATATGCATATTTTAAATTGAATAACATCTACAGCAAGTTTTGGCACATTTCCACGTTGAAGTGTTTTATATTCTTGATTATTGATTTATTTAAAAGTCTTTATCTTTGAAGTGATAACTTAGAAAGTAATATGTTATCACGATTTTGGCATAAAGCCCCAAATCCTATTAAATTAACAAACTTAGGGCAGTTAATGTTTCAATGGATTATTCTGTAATAATAAACCATGAGTGTCGAACATTTCGACTCTCTTGGACCGCAGAGTAATTATTTTGGGCCACGTATTAAATATTTGTTACAGAGAATGAGTATACACAATAAAGCTTCGTATGTTTGCGTGCATTATTGATTTTGAAATTAAAAGCGGACAGCACAAAACTTATGAGATATTTGACCCTGAATATAATGTTTCGATAGAAGTGTTTACTTCTAATTTTGCTTTCTAGAAAATCGTAATTGCTCTCAAATAAAGGGGGTAGTAAATTACTTTCTCTTAGAGAAGATAGGTCTTATAAGTAACGAACAATGTCTGATTGCAAATCTATGCATAAAATTTTGAAAGTTTTTGGCCAAAGTAGTTCATCAACTGAAAATTTTTTTTTGAGTTCCATTACTTTTTGTTTTCGGCTGCGAGTTGGAGACTTCTGATTTAAACAGTAAAATGACTAAAATTCCGTTTTGAGATATCTATTTTACTAAGTTCTTTGCTGAATTTGAAAAAGCTTTAACCACCTGTGTTGCGTAATAAAATTATTTTCCAGGTAAAAGATCATTGCAGAAATAAAATATTTATTCATGCTATTGACTGAAATGATAAAAAAATTGATGTTTTGTTGTGTCACTCTAAGTACATTGTTGAAAAAAGCCACTTTCAATTATTTCATATATAAAAGTTGTACATGTAACAAATTTTTCATGTCGTCGAGTCTATAGCCAAAATAAAATCTCCGTATCACTCGCTCACAGTATCAAATTTATGGATCCGTCAAATGTCACAAGTATTTATTATAAATTCATATCTGGTAAAATACAGATCGATGTTTGAGAAAATATTTAGGAAGCATATGAAAGGCATTCTATCAAAATATTTGATTAATTTTTTTTTAAATACCGTGTCCGCTCCCAATGAAGAACATATGGCCTTATATTTAATCATCTCTACTAAGTTGTTTTATCAGAACTAATTTAATTCATCTTTTCGTAGAGGAAAATATGAGGAGGGGGTTGGGAAAGAGTTACCATTAGCTAAGTGTTCTCTCTACTACCCATTTTTACGATTGGATGGGAGTTGTGTGGGAAAGAATTTAAACATCAGACATCTATGACCTTAGACACAAATTCATTAATGGTCTGTTGACCTCTGTGGTATAGTGGTAAGAGCTGTACCCTAGCGATCAGGTGACACTGGGCTCCAGTCCCAACATCTATATAAAATTTAGTTTTTTTTTCAATATAAGATTTGTTCATAATATTTGATGTGTGTGTTTGTGATGATTTCTTTTCTCCTTGGATTGATTTAGAGTCACTTTAAAAATTTTTATTTAAAATTAAAAAAAAAAAATTATTATAGTTTCCATTTCGGAATTTCCACCTATACCCCGCAATCAAATAGGTGAACGCCCAACAGCGTTAATCAACAATATACTAAAAATAAAATTCTTTTTCTCATGTTTTGTCTCTGCTCTGGCTCTGGCACAACATGTAAAATAATTATATTTTTAAAATAGTTTTCATAGTTTTGGGGTGTGGAGATGATCTACGCTAAAAGTTTTCTACTGCATAGAGATAGACAGAGCGTCAACTCCGAGCCATTGAACTAGTCTGCGTGCAGGGTTTTTATGGTTAGTAACTCTGATGTAGTAAATGTCTCGATATCGTTAAATAATTTGTAGTACAGGATCAATAATTCATGTGGCAGTCATGAATTATGTATTGTTGTTTGCCCAATATATTCAAATACGGCCACCTAACGTGCGCCGCGATAATAAGATTGACAGGCTGCTGCTTGGAGAATAGATTGCAACGCGCCCGGTGAATAACAAACTTGCTACATTCATAGCTAAACCAAAAGAAATGTGAATTAAATCGCCATGTTTCTTCTGAATATTATACAAGCTTTAGGAATACTATTATGGAGTTTTTTTTTGAATATGGAATACTTTTTGGATCGGTGTAAAATACGTCATGAAATATACTTCACATCATCTGGCGTGCAATTGTGTAAGAGGTTTTTATGTAATGGAAACATTTACAGTACATATTCCACAATTTATATAAAGATCAGGACTGATTGATTACACTGAAAGGGTCAGATATTTTCAAGACAATAATGAAACATGGTTTTCTCTGTAAAATGATTTATTTGATTATTGACTGGCTCCATAACACCAGTAATACAATTTATTTCAGCTTACATGATACCAAAATAAGAATTCTTCTATCAAACTGTCCTGTCCTGGTGATTATTTTAGGATTCGTGGAGATGAATAATTGTTTCTACTCCCAAAGTTTACATCCAACCAATCTGCCAATGGTGATGCCACCTGGAGTTTCTCAACACTGTTAAATAGTACTGTGTATTGCTGATAATTATTTAAGGGTGTCGCAGATATTACTTGTTCCTTCTCACAAAGTGTACAACCAGTCTTCTAATGGTGATGTCACTGGAAGTTCCTCGACATTTTTAAACAGTACTTCTTGAGATATTGATGCAGTTTACCTCAGTCAAAGTGTGGCGGAAGTACATACATATATTATTTACCTATGTTTTCAAAATGGATGAAATTTTCATTTATTTTTTTGTGTATTTATATTATGTTACTAAAAACAGGTTTCACTATAAAATGACAATTAATTATTGAAATTTTCAGCGGCATTGTCATTGGCAGGCTGGTTCTACCTACACTTTGGGAAAAGTATCAATACATATTTTCTCAGAACATACAGTTTTACATTTTCAAGAATATTAGAATTTACATTTTGGCTATCTACCTACAAGCTAAAAGAAATTGCTTTATAATGTAAACAAAATTATTATGAAATTCCTATTTAATCAATACTAAAAATTCTAAAAAAATATCAATCCAAAATTATATCCAAATTCCATATTTCTATTCAACGAATTTTTACTTATTTATAGACTAGGAACTTTCTGGGTCTTTGCGGGTTTTATAACATCAGTAACAGGTACATACACAAGTTAGAAATTAACTCTATTATGTAATGTGGATTATTTATTATATTTATTTTAATTACATCAATGATCAACATAAAACTTATTGTGATTCTTTAAAATTTATCCTATTTAAAACAGTTACAATTTGAACACTTCTAGCATTCTAAAATTTATAGATGTCGAAACAAATGAACATCACAGAGCGAAATACATTGTTGTCAAATTTAATGTGAACTGAAAGAAAAATTTGAATATGGAACATGTGTCTGAAGGTTACCAACACATAAATAATTATTAAAGATCACCATTATTCATGCTGTTCACACTAATTTATTTTCATGTTGTACATAATAAATAATACGATATTCACTGCATGGATGCTGTCTTTTACATCACACAATTTATTGAGACTAATTTAAATATTAAAAAATAAGTTTAAACTCCATTAACGGTAACCGGTGTACATTGTATTCTCTATATTGACTGTCTATATGCAAATAAACATCTTCGCAATACACTCAAATTTTTTATGTAAAGGTGTAGATCGAATTGCGTCAACATAGAGTGCAATGCTGGTAACTCTATATGATTTAAAACTACAGAAGAGAGTAAAGATGGAAATAATAAATAAAAATTTGAAAAAACACATTGTTGATTTTGTATTTGTATTTAAAAATTATTATAGTATGCTATTTTCTTATTGTATTTCTATAGCCCCTGAGAACGTAACTTGAAATGGTTTTGAATCATCGGAATTTATATTATTTGAATAGTGATTTAACAGTGGGCCAATCAAAATTAACTTCAAAGTTTAATCACACTTGATACTCTGGGAGTTACCAGGTTTGCACGCTAAGCGTCATAACATAGTGACAACATACATTTGGTTACATTCTCAGTTGGGCATTTTTACTGGCATAACTGTTACTGTTTTATTTTATTTTTTAAACCCTTATCCACTCTTTCAGTAGAGCATATGACCAACACTTTTCTTAATAATTATTTTTTGTCACCAATAATTTTCGGTCAAAAATAATGTCTTCCACTTAGAGTTGAACAGTTAACTACATTAGACTCGTTCACTTGAATTGAATTTGTTCATTCCATGCTTAGGTGTAATTCAAACACAATGTTGAAATGGTACACCGTAAGATTAACACCAATCAATAGTCTACCCAGGTATTCGAACAAGAGACCTCAACATGGAACAGCACGATTTGCCACTATGCAATGATGACTTGAACTTTTTCTTTATTCGATATACCTACAAAACCTTGTTGCATATAGACAGTCGATACATTTTCACACCCATGTTTGTATATTACCTGGATCTCAATGTTTTCCATTTTTCTTACAACCTTTTCACGGACTGGGGTTACATCATCAAGAATGGCCGCTTTTTCATGGACTTCGGGATTCTGTGTTAACAGTTAGTAAAAACTACAAGACTTTTTGTAAAAAAAAATTTGGTTATCGTTATTCTGTTTGCATTTCTTTATCATAGCTTTTTGATGTATTGACTTTGTGTGTGTGTAGTGCGTGCTGTATTCAAAACTATCATCATGTAAGTGTTCATTATGTTTGTAGTGGTATCCCGTAAGTAAAAGTAGTGCATGCTTATAAAATGATCATAAGCAGATAGCTGTGTTTTTATTTTGTACTAAAATTATATATTGTCGGTAGGAATTCTCTTTTCACACAAAAAACATTAAATATCTTGTAAAGTATACTTTCAGTGTTTGTATTTATAAAATTTTCATTATTTAATAATGACTCCATGCTACAATTGATGGTGATCACTCAATGTTTCGAGACCGTTGCTGACTCATTTACATGGGTTGTAAAAAGACCAATTACACAGTAAGCCCGTCAATGCTATTTTGAGGGTAACTATGAGTTTTGATGGCTTCCTTACTATTGCAATGACAACTGCAAGGGTCTCAAAATGTCTAGTGATGACCGGCAATTATTATAACATGATGTCTTTCCAAAAGAATAATAATTTTGTACTAATAGCTCTTTATATAAATATTTGTTGTAGATTATATATAACTTATTTGAGTAGTTCTTAATATTTTACAATACTTGAATCGAAATTTCAGTTCGTTGCATATCAATAATGTTCCATTTACAGTTTCACTACTTCATTTTCTTACTTATCAAATAGGATTATTGGTGAGTATTAAACTAGAGCTTTAAACTGAGGCAGTCATGTAGCCGAGTGGTCAATGCTCTTGGACGTTTACTCTATTCGGTTGCAGTGTCCACTGGTTCGAATCCCTACCTAATTTGTGTTCAAAGGCATGATTGTCGTGATTTTTACATCCCCTCCCAACTATCCAATCCTAGAAATGAAGCCTAGCGAGATTGACTAGCCAACTAATAGTCCTTTCGTAGACGTAGCCTTAATAGCGAGCCATTCTCAAAGAAAACTTTTGTTGAGATGCCTCCACTAGGAGTTCATATGTACCACATTGGAAGCGGACATGATAAAAAAAAGTCTTAAAAACATATTTACATTAATTTTCTACAACCTTTCGAGGCTTAAGAATCACTGCTTCACACAACTTCCATAAATTGTGCGGACACCTGTTACATTTGCACAGAGTACGATTTAAGAATCATTGCATTATATTGTTATTTAGTCTATCAATTTCTAGCATTGTAATAACAGTGATAAGTCATCGAATAAACACATTGTGAAACAATATTCCATCATTCAGTGCTATTGGTTGAGTAATTCTCAATGATTAAATTATTTTACAATCCAATTAAATTACCATAAAGATACGTTCAACAATTCTCGAAGACATCTGCTCGATAAATAGTCAATCGTAAATTAGGGCGTGTGTAAATATAATTTTCAGTATATATTCAATCATCGCCAATCCTCTGGCCAAGATGTAAACTCTCTTGAGCTTTCATCTTACTCAGTTACGCATTCAGGGGTTCGTATACCTGAAAGAAAATCAATTTATGGACTTTTATCATTATGGATGTATACAATGTCTACCCACGCACCCATTGTCGATCCTGAAAACTGAACATAAAAAGTGTCACTACTAATTTTGTATTGTAATGAAGTTTTTAATCTAATCATTTATTTTTGCTACATGCAACTATATTTATTTATTTAATATTCCCACATTCGTGTTTGCCAAGCTCATTTTGTCTAGAATATTCAAAGAAGAATTCCCCAAGACTTGATTTCATGCATAATAGTGAACAGAAAGTAATAAATAAGAGCTTTTATGAGTTGTGATTTACTCCTTGACTCTCTGAATGCCATGTAATTTACCCTGGAGACAACAAAGTCGTCTATGAATGATAGATTTCAGTTAATTTTTCCCGTCCATATGTACTTATCTGAATATTCCCAAAGGATGTGATCAGTATCTTCAATCACATTGCGGCATTGACATGTTGAACTGTGTACTGACTGGCCAAGCTAGACTATGAACATTGACTGAGCGTTAAATCAGGAGTTAAAACTTTGATTATCGTATGACTATAAAATAAAGTCTCATGCTGTCGATCTTCCCCTTGTTCAGCATTCTGCAAAAGTTGTCGCAATTGTGTCGACACACTATTGCTTTTTGCTGAAAATTCTCATTTTAACAAAACATAATATTTGCAAATGCAATAAACTAATTAGATTTCATAACAATGTCAATGGCTGTATTTCTTATTCGCACCATTGCCATAATATCATATTTCATTGTATCCATTGTGATTTATTTTTGGACTTTAATAATCATTACGGAAAATGCTATTTCTAACAGTATTTTTGTCTTTGTGTAAAAATGCACTGATGCAGTTATTAAACCAATGAAAAAATGCAATAGTGACTCTAAAAAGGCAGTGTAAGCGTACAATTGATCACCACATATACTCTTAATAATTTTAACTTTACCCAGGTATGATCTGGTATTGCAAACACTTTGATGTGATAGTCCAAGAGTAGTCAAACTGTTGATCCAAAGTAAACAAATTTAATTTGACAGATTATTAACACAAAACGTATTTAGAAATTGGAAAGGTAGAAGAAAACAAGTTTTATTCGAGATTATTATACATACCTAAGCAAGACTAGAATATGTTACTAATTCAAGTTCTTACATATATGCGTTAATGTTGTTTCTAACATACCAGCAACTCAAAAATGTCCCGATCGATACATTTTTTCCAACAAGAATCATTTTTTTTAGAACCATGACCGCTCCCAATGTAGAATCAGTACAGAAGTGTAACTAGTAATTAGCTAGTCGCGTTCGCTATACACTATCAACAGGATACATTGGGTGGGAGGAAATTCAGACATCATAGGCATCCATGTCTTTGAACACAGATCCATAAATCAACTTATGAAAATGTTTGTACTAGGATTCGAACATGTGGACTCTGCAATGAAAGAAGACATTGACCACTCGGCCATAGGGTTGACATTTTAAGAATACATGCAAGAATTTAGAACTAGAAATGTTTTTGAATAAGTAACATAAATATATGAATTTATGAAAGATAATCTGGTACATATAGTGGTCCGCATTATCGTAATATGTATTAATTTTGTGTGCACTAATTAATTATGAATAATGGGTGAAAGGTATTATGGTTTTGTATTATTAACCCTTAGAACGGTTCAGCCGTACACTCACCCGTCATTTTCGTCATGCCACGCTTTTCAATTTGGTGAAAGTGTTAATATTTCTTTAGATGTGTAAGTATTATATTACATAGTTAATCAATGAAGTGTTAATACAATATTGATAAAATGAAGGGAAAAAAACATCACAGGCAATGTTGTTGTTCATACAATTTCCGTTGGTGTTTAAAAACAGAGATGCTTCAAGTCATACTTTACTTCAACCTTTTTCCCACAGTTGGCATATTGAAATGACAAAGATTTTTCGATTCTAGTGAATCAAAAAATCCTAATTCTTTTGTCAAAAATTTTGTTAAATCTCTTGTAGAGGAAAGCATTTACTATACAAACAAGTCTTCATAAGATAGTAGTATATATATTATTAAGGGCCTTGAATGAATTTTTTTATATCCATTCTGCTGTCGACATATTTTTTTATTCTTGCTAAAAATAACATTTCATCGTACAAGTGAAAGTGACCAAGTGCAATTTTCTCGAAAATTACGAACATAGAAGTTGTCTGGAAAAAATTGCAAGATAACACGACTATACCCACTATATTAGATTGATTACACATGTTCAAAAGGTTCTCTTGAACATTTTACTATTTTACACTTAGTCACTTTCTCCTGTGTGACGATGATAAAAAGTCCTTAATTGATTTCTTCGTTAGTTCATTAGTAGTATTCATTATTATATTGAAGTCCATACCGATATTGACAGTTCATCTTGAGAAATATGTTGAAAATGTTAATGCAGGAATCAGGTTAAAATTCCGAAAATAAATTGCTAATTGATAAAAAAAAAAGCTAAAAAGTATCTCGCTTATCAAACGGTTGAATTGCGTGTATCATCAGTGACTACTGTTATGTTTCCCAGCTGGTGGAGTATCACCTAGAGTTCCTGACCAAGCACCCGGGCGAGGTGTTCTTCTACGGGTGTCGGCTGTGCGCCCACCGCTTCACCTCCAGGAACAGTTTCCTCATTCACATGAAACTACACAACGTCAGGAAGCGATACCCCTGCGACTTCTGCGATAAGGCGTACGATCGCAAGTTTCAGCTCGTGCATCACCTCAGGCTGCACACCAACGAGACCCCATTCGAGTGCGAGGTACAGATTCTGTATAAACTTTAATCCACCACACACATTAAAAACGTAAGGGCTATTTCGTGTTATTTATAAATTTGGTTGGAACCATCACGCATTTCTTTTGATGGTATCTCGTTAAGCTTATAACTATTTTCAGGTTTTTTAAATTTTAGGTTATTTTCTGCTCTTTTAGATTTAGGAACATAGTAATGTTAGTAAATTAAGTAATTTTAAGGTACACGCACTGAAATATGGCTACAGGTAATACAAAAGATGCTCCTTGTGGTTTTCCTTATTTGAATCAGCCTTCAGTTATCTGAATGTCATTTCCTAATCCAGTTCCAAAGGCAACAGTTCCCAGTTTGACTGTGATTAGCAATAACATATGAACAGCTGTACAAGGTGATGTCCCATGATCCATTAGGACTGGCAGCTAATTCGGTTACAATTTGTTACATCTAGTTTTCATTTGAATTCCAGGTCTGCTTCATAGCGTACGCAACGGAAGAGGAGTTGCTCGAACACTCCCGTATCCACACTTCAGACAAGCCATTCGAGTGCCGCTACTGTCTGAAAGGATTCCCCCAAAAGAAAGCCCTGATCGTGCACCTGCGCATGCACACTGGCGAGAGGCCCTTCCCTTGTCAGTTTTGCGACAGAACCTTCACCCAAAAGGCGCATTTACAGGTAAACAACCAAATTGATAAGAGCAAGTTGTGTATATTGTGTCGACTCAATCCTTTGCCACGTTGCTCATTCAAACCATGATCAATCAATTTATTGATATTCACCTAATTGGTAATATTCTCAATAATATGTAATAATTATTAAGTAAATTACAAATGCTAATATATATCCATATCTTTTCGGAAAAAGCAGATTTGTCATTTTTCTCACTTCACGTTAAGTTGCAATATGATAGGTATTATTTTGACGGAGCACTTAATGCTCATCACAGCCAATGGGAATGTCTCCCAAGATGAACAATGAAAAGGAAGAGTTACTCAAGTCGGCATGACGAACGACTTATTTGCGATGTTGCAAAAGGTTAATTATAGGCATTCAATAACTTTGAGGCTAAAAACTGTCTTTATTTCAGCACATTTTAGTGCTTAACAAATTAGGGTTCTGCTTCTATGACATTCCTGCCAATCATTTTACTTAACACTGCTGTATTACCGAATGCGCCCAGGAAGGACTGTAAATCTGTATTGAATGGTGGTAATATACAATGTCGAGTCTCCTGGGAGGATAGAAATTCGGTAGGGCACTTAATGGGAAATCTATTGGTATTGCATTAATTTCTTAAATCAAAAAAATCTGAAATATAATCTACCTTTGCCGTAGATGTATGGATATATAAACAGCTTTTTATGCCTACTGAAAATGGAAAAATTTATCTAAAAAAAATTCAACCATGTCTTTTTTATTGAAAGTCTCAAAGTTTACTTTAGTTGTAAAGTTGTTGTGGTCTGGGTGAAGTCACTAGGGTGTAAGAGTGTGATGAGGAAGACTTCTTTACTAATGAAATTGCTAAATTCCTATCAAAATTACTAACTGTTAAATTTGGATAAATAATTAATAGAACAATATATGTATGTATTATTTTTTATGTTATCTATGAGATCTATAAAGATTGCGATTTTTCACAGATATATTGCTGTCTTAAAACCAGACTGTAGTATCTCGCAAAAACACAGTATTGCATTAACTGTACAACTTTTATACAACAGTACAAGTTTCATATCTAAATTCCATTTATTCCATCTATTCATAAAAATACAGTAATAAAATTTAGAACATTTGTAAAATTCTGCGTATGCTCTGCATGTATGCTGCGTAGAAAAAATAAAATAAAAAGCAAAAGAAGGCTCAATTAGTGAGAATGTGAAGGGGAAAAATTAAAAAGGAGAACAATAGTTTCATTGATTCGTGGCATAGTCGAGTGTGGCAGAAATTTTTGGATTCAATTATCTCAGAACTATGACTTTCAACATTCTCCAGTCTGGGTCTAGCCATAAGATAAAAATCCTACTTCAAAACCAACAGAAACTTATATAATTGCACCTTAGATTAGATAGTATTTACTTGATACACCCAACTTTAATTTAGCTTGTTTTCACTTACAAATTTTAAATATACAAAATAGCTTCCTATTTAATCTTTTCCGTTACATAAAAATGCAGTAGGTATAGGTTAGACTATCTTTATTGAAAAATAAATCTAGCTGTTATCTTATTGTATAAAACGCAATTTTTTTGCTGAATTTAATAATTTCAAAGTGTGAACTATTCAATTTAGTGCAAGCAAATGGATCTATATAGTTATATTAATCCGTTGAACCACAATCGCACAATTAACGGCGTCTCCCTCAAATGCAAAGGGCTAAATATGAAACCCCTTTTATTATATGAATCAATATGTGCAGCAGTCGCTTTAGAGTCGACAACTACATCGAAGGGGGTTGCGTAGATTCTAATTGCATTCTTATCTGTACAGAAACAGAATTAAAACAACAGTACATCTATCGATTTTCGACCGATGCATAAACTGCTTAAGCCCCTCTAGGTTCAGAAATGAAACAGATGAACAGATATTTGATGAATGAACCCTGTCAACCGCTCTGAGATGTTGCTACAGATATTATATAAGCTTTTAATTTAATTCTTAGTATGACTTATTATATTATCTTATGTAGGAGTCCAATGTTTCTATTATGTACTCTTATTTATTTTTCTGATATTCTGTTTTTTCAACATTTTGCCAATAATGGGACAGGACCTGAAGACTCTTAGGTAATTGTTTGATTTTTTCTACATAATCTCCAGTGTTGCAATTTTCACTTGTAATGATAATCCAGCAGTATTATAATCATTTAGTGCAATGAGTGTTTTAGGTTGTTTGAAATTTGTATCTTATAATAGTTTTTTGGTTACGTTATTTTAATCGCATGTATACAAATTGTCTTTCATTAACTTTTTCCTCGTGGCAATGATTTTTTAATATTATTTTACATACTGCATTTTTACCGGACATACATATAGAATAACATTATTATTCAAACAGTCCATTGGTGACAAACTGATGGTATAATCACTTTCATCATTGAGACAGATTAGAAAATACAAATTTGATTTGAAACATCTGGTTTCAATAGAAAATTTTGCCAAGTTATCATTTTTTGTAGATACTGAGAGGCTGAGGGGGCTTTATAATCTGCAATAATTTTTATCAAAGGAATATGGATATAGAAAATAAGACCAAGAGTGATAAAAGATTTTCTACACATAAATAACTGTATGACTCATTTATACACCCTTATTAGGATATCGTCTTTTCATATATGGAAAATAACATATGCAAAATAACACATATGGTTTATTATATGTATTTAACATTAATTACATGTTTTTATTTTTGCTTTAATTCGATAAAGTTATTTTTTAAACTGCAATGCTCTCCTGAAAAATTGAGATTTTGCAGATATACAATTTTGCGATGGAAACGACGATATACAAACCACTTTGATGGTGTACATTTTAATTAAACTCAATATATTACTTATTCTGGAATTTTACATTATGGCCCAGACCGGATTCATTCAGCGAGAAAAGATATATAGAGTTTTGCTTTTATTTCTTATAATGATCTGAACTATAATATAATATTTGCAATCCAACATTAATTCTAAAGTCTTATGTTAGCGTAATCTAATCTGAAAATTTGATGCGTCTTTTTTGATTGTACTTTATTATTCACATTACACATGATAACAATTCTTTAGAATTTGATGCATTGCTGATTAATACAATTAAAAAATAACCGACTTTACATGCTTCTAAATTATTTTTCTATCATATTAAGTAATCTTAAAACATGAAAACGTGGAAAACATGACTTGTATGTGTAGATAGCTTCACTATTCAGTGATTTTTGTTGTTCAGTGCTGTTGTTCGATTTGTTTTGAATTCTCATTCTTAACAGAGGTGCATTAATAATTTTCTGTTTTATTTTTTTTTTTTTTCCTTTCTGATTTATACACAAAGATAATGAGCATAGTTGCATTAGTTCATTTAAAGTCACCATCTTTCGTGATTCAAACAACATTTGTTAGTTTTTTATGCAACAGACAGTACACATTTCATTGTCAATCAGTTGACTATCAATGTAAATTTTGGAATGTTAATTTTGAGGTTAATATTTTCTGTAAATTTTATACTTGTCTGCGTTAAAAAATTGCAACCCACTAAGCATTTAATGTTTTAAGTCTGTTTTATTTACGCTATAAATTTAAATACTAAATAGATTTTCAGTGTGTATTACACTTGGGAAATGAGTCATTTGGATTCGAATCGAATGCTATCAGGTTGATTGTCGTCTCTGATTCATTCATTCACTGAATACGTGTACCGAAAAACATGATTTCCAGCTGAATTCTAATTGGATTCTCCGCAAGTCATTTGTTTTCTCATTCGGCTTGTTATTAACAAAGCAATTTAAATTAGAGTGGAAAAGTAAGTCATTCATGATGTTTTCACTATGTATCGAATGACGATGCCGAAAGGCGAAACCCGAGTCGTTTGTGACGAAATACACCGGAATGTACAAAATGTCAACAATTCAAATTTGATATTGAAATTTCATCGAGCATCCTCAGTCGATATCTTAAATTATGCATCGTACACTACAATGATTAAGTCGTTTGCGAAAAATGACACCTGCGTTTACAAAATGCTGATTATGTTATTTGTTTATATTGGTTTCATAATATTCCATTAAAGATATAATATATCAATATTCCTTCCTGGAAAAATGTCAAGTAACAATGCATTGTTGACATATCAATGAAAAATATTAACTATTGAGCAACAAACTTATTTGAATATTATTGTATGATTTAAATTTAAGAAAAAAAAATTTACTCTATTTAAAATGATGTAATATATATCTTCCCAATACATCTCTGTTTGCTTCACCATTAATTATCTCTGCCTCTTAAAGAAATCATCCATGTTTACTATTTTTTTGTGGTGAGAATTCTAGTTTCGATGTTACTTATCTTATTTGGTTTGTTGATAAGCTAATATATATAAAAAAAATTAATAATAATAATATGTTAATGTGTGTCTATGATTGTGGTGATCAATATTTTAGGGTTATGTTGAACATTAAATTTAACGGTAACTATTCCTTCCATTTAATAATTCTATTTACTAATTTAACTGAAAGACCTAACTTCTTTTGCGTGTTTGTTTAAATGTATCACCAAAAAAAACTGCTATAAAATAATTACTTCAATTAAAATCAGTGTTTTATTTTTGGTTCTGTCAACTAATTATAATTACTGTGAGCATTATAACCTTATCTGTGCTGAACTCCTATCTTTTGGCCCAAAATTTTACAACAATATGCATAGATTTGTTACGTTTACTATATCATTATCTTTCGTATATATAGTACAGTAAGATTTCGTTTAGGGATGTCTTGATTAACGCTAATTTGATTTAACTCAGTCTGCTCGAAACCTTAAAAAAATCTAAAAATTTACATTGATTCAAATCGTCGAAGTTATGACTATTTATGAAACTGAAAGTTACATTTTGGTGTTTGATAACATTGCATTTTTGGTTTACCTTTTTTGGAATAACTGAAAATGAAATGGTAGCAATATTTAGGTGATGACTAGAGTATGTTATAAATAATTGAAAAGAAAATTGTCATCAAAGATACACAATTCATTTCTGGGGCTAAAAATTAGTACACTATAAACTGTTTAATGCATATATGTTAGACTTAAAATTTTAATAATACAAACCTTTCAATTTTCTCACTATTGTTTACTTGTAACCCTGTTCTAAATATCTAATATGACAACTCATCATGCTTCAGGGTCACATGGTCCGAATCCACATCCCAAAGAAAGAATTTGTGTACCAGCGTACGAACAACGCAGAGATGCAGTCGGCGGCCGATAAAACAGTATTAAACCTCTTCGCGCAGAAGAAAAATGCCGAGATGAATTCGCTCTTTAACAACTCAGAGATCACCATCGACTCGGTCGCAATGGACAGCGATTTGTCTGCTGCTTTGGGTGTAAGACATTTCTACAACACAATAATAATTCATTCAATACGTGTCAATTAATAATAGATATGATTGTTATATGCGGGTCATAATTATTCTTGTATGATTTGAAACAAAAAATGTAAGTAAGTGGGTGCCAAATATCACGGGTTAATTTGCGTGGGTTATAGTATCGTAACTCAGAATCTCCATCAATGCTTGTTTTCGGTAAACCCAAAAAAACCGTTTTCATGCTGCACTTGCAAATGCATAGTTTGATACAAATAAAACTGTGGAACAGACGCTTACACCATGATGTGTAAACATACCCTGGTGGCCGTGACGGAACAATGCTGCACTCTCATTAGCTGGAATGGAGATTATTGATTTAGAAAATTATAGTTCATTTGAGAATAGAGTTTTGAAAATGAACAACATTTTCACATTCGTTTTAAATGGGAGCTTAGAAAGATATTTTATAATTTAGATAGATGTGAACACGAAGAACAATGCTGCATTCATAACTCATTTTTTGCATATGCTGAAGATTATAAGATATGTTACTAGACCCCTCATGTGTAGTAAGTATTCATATGTGAAACAATAATGATAATTGAATAAATAGTATAACAATGGCAGTAGATAAAAGATGATGCAACACTCTGCCGTAACTGTGTAGAAATATTACTCTTATAGGAAGACTAGAGAAAAATAATTCATTTACTTAACTTAAATTTCAGGGCCAGCGTGAAAAGCTGATAGAATGCGAATATTGTGACAAAAAGTTCACATACGAGCGTAATAAAACAAATCACATGAAAAAACACGGTGGGGAGCCGCAGTACGAATGCGACTCATGCCGGAAGCCGTTCCCCACGAGAAGCAGTCTCGCCGCGCATCTCCCAACGCACTCTTCCACCAGTTCACCCTTCAGATGTGACATTTGCGGACGAGAGTTCAATATGAAACGCAATCTGATTATGCACGTCAAATCACATAACAACGAACGCCCTTTCGAGTGCCCGGCGTGCGAAAAGTCTTTCAAACTTAAATATTTCCTCGAACTTCATGTCACTCGCATCCATCCGCATATTAAATACGAAGATCCGAGCCCTAAGAAAGAAAACGCAAGCATTACGTTAAGAGACAACAATACCCTCCTCAATATGAACAGCAGCATGACCGTCTCGCTCGTCAATGTCAACAGTAGCAACAATATAACCAAAACAGTTATGCCGTCGACTCCGAATAAGCGTAAGCAGAGCCAGCCCAAGAAGGTGATTGTTGATGAAGAAGAGTTTGATGAATCTGATGATGAAAACTCAAGTTACGGAGAGTACTCGAGCGACAGCGGGGATGATATGCAGTTTGATGTCGCCAAATACGCCAGGGTTATCAAAAGAGAAGGCTCTCAGATGAATTTCAAAAAGGAGAGTGCAGATCGAGAGGCCACCAGTGCCATGGCGCGCTCCATGCAGGTCTGTAACTTACTTTTTTATTATTGCTATTAAATCTATCCCACTAAACTTGTTTGTTGGTCAACACTTTTACTGTGTAAGAATTTATTATAATTCCCATTGTGCATAGAATTACAATAATTCTTAAAAAAAAATTCCCTGGATTCACATACTTGAGGCAACATAGTCACACTGAACTTTTTTAAACATAACCATAATGAAATAAATCCACATCGCAAGATGCGTCTTGTACACATGGCTGTAATGAATGCACCAGCACAGCTGTCAAAAATGTTAATATAACATAATATGTTTGTTTTAATAAATTTTCTCGATTTACAGAAGATTGTGTTTACTCAAGATTTTTCAAAATTGGCTTTCAAATCCATCCCTTCTTGATTTAGTATACACATAGAATACTGTTCTTATAAGAATAATGCGACTCAAATTCAGAAGAATTTATTTTTTAAATAATTTAGTTGCTTGCTACTTATTAAATAACATTAACTGTTTCTTTAATTTAATTTTCAGATTAATTTACCCCATGACTTGCAGCATGTCAAGAAGCTTCTCAATGCCAAAATGCCGTCCGTCACAGTCTCGTTCAGTGAACCGAAGTCCGCCTTCGCTTGCCCCCTATGCGCCCTCCCCTTAGCCAATAGGATGTCTCTCGCCATGCATCTGAAAGAGCATGACAAAAGCAGACCTCACCAGTGCACCATGTGCGAGAAGGTCTACATCCAGCAGGCCAGTTTCGAAAAGCACATGAAGAAACACATGATGGACGGCATCGCCGCCAAAAACAACACAAAGCTACTCGAACAGGTCAACAGCGCTTTCAAGAATTCAAACTTTTTACCGCAGCAACTGTTGAAAGAGTCGGAGGACAAGCTCCTCGAGCAACAATTCAAAATGCTACATGACGAGAAGAAACCACTCGAGTGTAAAATCTGCAAGAAAAAGTACGCTCAGCCTGCTAGTTTTGAAAAGCACATGCGGCAACATTCTGAACTCGGCGAAGGGAATTCCCTGTTCAGCGGTAGTACTCCGTATGGCAAAATGGACGTAGACAGTAAACAGTCGACGTCGGTCAGCGAACACAGCCTGGATGAACCCATGACTGAGGGCGGTTTCATAAATCCCAGTGATTTCTTGGAAGTTTCCATTGAACACTCGTGATATTGACACTTTACACTAGTTTTTAATAATGGTTAATTTAAATTGTAATAAAATTAATGATTCGATGATAAAATTGTAAATCCGTCCTGGTCATCGGTCAATTCACATAATTTAAACTGCAGATATAGAAGACTAGTATATTATTTCAATTTTTAAATAATCTCTCAAAATTGTCCCAAAGGCCACAAAATTTGTACACATTGCAGATGATGGTGCCATTATCTAAAATCGTTGTGGAATATCGAATAATTTTAGAGGAATACTTTTTGTATGTATGAGTGAAAACCCAAAAGAACCCGTAAGACCCTAAAAGTGATTAAGGAAACTAATTGATTTGATAATATTTCATATCGCTTTATACTCGACAGATGCTCGATTGGGATGAATAAATTACTAGTGATACTACACTTGCCGTGTAAAACCTGCCCAAAGTAATTATAAATCAATAAAAATTGGATGCTTCTTTTCTATAGGGGAATAGAAGTTTTTACTTCAGATATTTGTATCTCTAGAAATGGTTGTCCAATGGAACATAACAGACCCATATTAATTCTAGTATCCACGATATAACTCTGCTTGATAAATATTCAAATAACAAAAACGTCTCGTCTCCAAACCAAAAACTTTACAGCAGTTGTGTAAAACTATTAAATTAGGATCGGTGTATATTTTAAGTATTTTTATTGTTTTACATTTCTGTTATTGAACGGGACCTGAGATATTAATCATTTTACGTTTTCTGTGTTGCGAAATTCAATCGTCTGCGTCCAACGAATGTTCCATGTAATTTTTAATGGCTGTGTGCCCTAAAAAAAACTCCAAAGAGTTTTTAGCCGCAATTTGAAGTGGGTAGATGAGGATAGTGTACTGATTTACAGTTTTATCATTGAAGCACCGAGATGTAATTTACGTGTAAGTTGATAAGCTCGTATTATCTGCAACGGTCCGGTAGTTCTCTGTTCACATCTACCGGACTCTTAATCTTAGTTATGTGTACTGATTTTTTTAACAATGTTCTTTGTTTTACGTTGCTTTATTATTTATAGGCATTTATTATTTAAAAGTATTTAGAGTGACACCAAATAATAGATGAATTATTATAACGAAGAAGGCGGCGCCTGTCATATAATTTAATGAATGTCGTGTGGAATCGTCGGTCGGAGAAAGAGTCTTCGGGAATTATATTCAAAGATGCATAACAGACTTAATTATTGTTTTTTATGAGGCTGCCATCAAATGGTGTGTTAAGGTTGTATAAAGTAAGAAAAAAATTATAAAAATCACCAGCAGCGTTTGTTTTGTAACAATATCTTATTTCAGTTTACTTAACCCACAACAAATAACACGATTTAATCCAAATAGAGAAGCGATCATTTTCATTATTGTAAACTTGAAAGCTCTTATTCGCTCTTATCTATTCAAAAATCTTCAACTGCTTCATCCAGCATCTCACGAATGTCAGACTTGCCTCCCATTTTTTGTGTGAAATAGACAGACATGACACTGAGAATGAATCATTTTATGTGATTACAAGATATGACTATAGAAGGCAGTGTCATAAGACAATTTTTAGTTACAGTCATATTTGACCCTGGCAGAAAATCGACATTTAAAAGGAATAGGAATCACATGGCTAACTTTTTTTTCATTTTTGTAGGTTAGACAAGTCTGGTTATGATCCACAAATATCTTAAAATCATTATTATTTGATACGTTCATGCAATATTCTGTTTCTGCCTTGCCGCAAACCTAATTTGCAATCTGTGGAATTAGAGATTCCCAACACTTTTTCCATCAATGTTTAGATCCAAATCTATGCACATAATTATTATGATAATCAATTCTTACTTAAAATTAATGAATGACTGACTCTCTGGGACAGTATATTAATGGTAAATGACATTCCCATCTATTGAAATAGACTGGAATGCTTCCTATATTATTTATTTTTTTATTATAAATTTTAAAGCAATTAGTACATTTTCAGATATGCTTGTCATTTTTCAAATGAAAAACTAAAGTTTTCATTGCTGAATGCGTTTTTAAAAAAGTTTTCAAAATGAATACTCAGCGTTATTGACAAACAAGATTAATTCAAAGTTATAAAACAAATCTGCTGGTACTCTAAAAATATTTAAAAAAAAAAACAATTTTTATTTTCTGCATAAACTTATCCTGCACACTTTAATAAATAGTAACTTTCCGATTCAGAATAATATTATATTTCACAACCGTAAACGATACAAATAAAATAAAGTTCAATCAAACATAAACATAATTACACATTTGGATTGTTCTGTATTAGAATATTCAATTGACTTGGCAGTTTTGTCCACGTTTACATCTGTGTTTGATGAACTGTTTAATTGTAGAATAGAATTAAAAATCTATACTCCAGTAGTTGCAAACGTTACTCTCAGATAGTCTTAATTATTGCTTTACCTGGTCTGTCCCGGAGGTATGATTTGCCTGAGACTTGTACATAGTCAAATTGATACCAAAAAATATTAAACGAATTATTCAATGTCAACAAGACTGAGTGTTTACAACGTTGAAGATGGAAGTCAATTTAAAACTGGATAAATTATGAGACGATTTTTTGTATCGGGTATAATTATTATCTTAGGCATTATAGAAGACGGAAATATTTACATAATATTATGTACATAACAGGCAAATCACCCCTTAATTAATAGTCACATTTTCAAACCCTGATATTATAACGATACCCTATTGATATCGTTACACTTAACTGAACAATATTAACCTGTTCCCCGCATTGTTTGAAATTCTTTTTTGTATCCAAACGAAACATGGTATATTATAATAGTAATTTTGTTCTTATCTTCCACAATACTGATTAACTCATTTTCTGATTAACACAGTGAGCCTAAGACTGCCAAATTGATAGGTCTGTGAAACGTTCCCGTTGAAAAAAACTTTATATTGTTTTATCGTATTGTAAAAATCTTTGGGAATACATTTATTGTGTATTTGAGTGAATATCACTTAGGTAGAGAAAGTTGATCAAACGGGTTAATAAAATTTTCTGAATAAACCAAGTGGGAAGTATCCATCAACTGCGGGGATAGGGTTAAGATAAGTTTGGCAGTATTTGTATTTTTTAAACAATTATTCAACCCCTTCCTGTTTTGTATTATAAATTGTTCAAAATAATTTGATATATATTATGCATAGTAAAAAATTGTTATTCAATTGTTTTAAGAAAAGAAATGTGACTGTCTGATGCCGTAGTTTGAAATCCAGAGATTGGGAAGTTAATAACACAAATGTCCGGATCTTTGTTTAAATTCTATAAAAATTGCGTACTGCATAACTTTGACTAATGGTATATTCAAAAAAAATATTTAATTTCTGGATTTCATAATGTGGTATTTCGTATTTTAACGTAGATACATACAGAGTTACTGATTGAAATTTTGTTGATTATCAAATAATCATTTTTATTCACATGTTACTTATATCAGGTCTTGGTACTATGCCTTTTAACATTGGTAGCAATCTTACCAATATTTAATTTGTTGACAAAACGGGACATGGTTTCCAAAAAATTTCCAAAAATATTTTATTGGAATTTAGTAGAATGAGAAAAATACTTCTTTTATTATTGAACGAAATAAATTATTACTTTTTTGAGGAAAATCCAACAGTGCTCTGTGTGTTGTTTTGTGAAAACTCATTCAATTAAGACATCAAATTGTCAGTTTAGAGGTAAAACTAATTAGATGATATTAGCTTCATTGAAATAATATCGATAATATCATCCAGCGATACATAAATGGTGAAAATTAAGGATTTTTTCAACAACAGGATATTAAGAACAACGTATACTGTGTAATTATTTTTTTTTCTTCTTTTTGTAGACGTATAGATAAATTGCTAGTCTGAAAAACTCAATTTCATCTGATTATCACTCAATGAATTTTATCTTTAAACTGACGAAATAATCTAAATTTAAGGACGAAACTCTTTCTGATATTGTATATTATTATTTCGATGGATCGATATATTGAAGCAAGAGATTTTTTTTTATAATTATTGCACAATAGCAAGTTAGGATAAATATGCTTAAAAAATATGCATCCATTTTTGAATTTGAAATTGGCCGATCAGTGTATATATTATTGGTGCTGAAATTCTTTTCAGATTAATTTAATAGTTAGTTTTTAATAATTTTAAATCGATAACTATCACGGATGTATAATAATAATATTTGAATGAAGTCGTAGATATATTTGAGACATACAGTTGGATAACCAAAACGATATTTCAGTAGTGCAGAAAATAACATTTTCAACCCTCCCCACGCAGCCGCCAAACGAGATTTATACTGTCACGCCCAAAATTTCAAGAATGAATTAGGCAGTGATAACAATAAAATAGAATTCAATATTTGTTTATATGCCAAATATCGGGTGATACCCACACGGCAATATTATTAGTCTGCACGCTAAGAGTTGCTTTCTTTATCGATCTGGTGTAGTTATACAATCTTCGTAGATTGAACAAATTTTCCATTCACTGCCTGTCGTTAAACAAATCTTTATTTACTAGAGTTAGCAGTTCCAAAAAACAAAACAAATAGTACAAGTAAAACAAAAGATAACTTTATTTAACAATCCTTACATATAAAATTGCGACAGCATTGATGTAAATGATTTTTATTTAATTATTAAATTGGTATTTAGTACTACATGAATTATAATGTATAGTTGATGGCTCTATCAACTATATCATTGCTATTTTTACCTTATTAAATGATTTTTATATAGTCATGTTAAGCACCGTCATAGTAACTACATTTGCGCGACACACCACTTCAACTGTAATATTTCGATGGTCTATTTTACTTATTATCAAGTTGTAACCGAAGTAAACTATTGGATTATATCAGCAGTATCGTTTCCTGTTTTAATAATTTCCATCAGTCGTTGATGTGACGAATTTACATCTCGAATACAGACTATAACATGTAGCTTTAATAAGTCTCCGCAGATTCTTTTTCTAGTGAATTATAAAAGATACTGATGTTATATATTCTTTCTCTTATGTATTATAAGAAATAATTCTGTAGTCTGAATTCATTAGAAACTCAAAATAACTACTATAAGTATGCATAACATGTCTATTATTCTTATAAAACAACAAAGGTGAATATA
Source organism: Himalopsyche phryganea (assembly GCA_022494535.1). Lineage (NCBI taxonomy): Eukaryota > Metazoa > Arthropoda > Insecta > Trichoptera > Rhyacophilidae > Himalopsyche > Himalopsyche phryganea. The sequence goes on along the minus strand of JAGVSL010000133.1, from coordinate 119,860 downwards.
ATATACTACCTGATGTGAAAATCTAATTGATTATTAAAACGGGATGGAAGAACATCATCGTGATTAAGAATCGATATTGTGGACTTGATGGCCAACTTCATTTCTTTATTGTTGTAGATATTTCAGCTTCAACAAACTTACATACATATATGACGCAATATATGAATCAATGGGTTTTTTTTATTGATCTATAGCAGGGATGGCCTCACTTTTCGACTCTACAGGCAGTGCTGTAGTGGAGGGTATATGCCTATATCCTCTGCTTTATTCATAGGAATAGTGTATACCCTCTGTTTAAATCAAAATTGTCTACAATGAAATGATTTTTTTATAAATAATATTTAAAACACATTCTAAATGTCCCTGCTGGCTTTTGGCGTAGGTAGCCAGAATTCAAATGTCATTGTTACAGTTGCGTTCTGAGAGTGCTTATTGAAATTTTAATCTTACTCCTTCATTTAATTTTTCTTTTCAATACAATACGGGAATATTATGAATACAGTACTTCTACAAGTAACTTGCCACTGAAACTCATGACGGTAGATCTAAACTGGTTTTAAGAACAATAAAATAAACCCATTTTTAATCAACGCTTTTACAGTCTCAAGTCACTGTCTACCGTGAATAGCTCTGAAGGGTGACCGGTAGACTGCCGTCGACGTTTCGATCATCCTATATTTCAAATGTTATAAGAGACTTATAAAAGAACTGCCAGTTCTTGATAATATGTTCAACCATTTGTGAAAAGTAATGTTAACGGCTTACATTAATTAAGGAACTTAAGATTATTATGTTATCTTTAAATCATATTATTAGGTAATTTGAATGATTCAATTGTATGTACTCTTTTCTGTAATGTATTATTATACGTCCTTGATGAAATCCGTTGTGTTTCTTCCCCGACTATTATTATGTATGACTTGTATCCCAAAGTTTAAAAATTTTCTATTGACTGTTTTCTAATTAATTGTTTGTGGGGCCAGTATAAAGGTATTATTGAACCGCGATCCGACGAAGCTTCGATCAACGCTGGTTCACGACACACGTTTCAGTCAAGCCACAACGAAGAAAATTGTAATCAATAGTGCTGCACACCCAAAACGCGTACTTTTTGAAATACCTCGTATACCTAAATGTTAACATATTTATTTTTCTATTATTAGTATTTCTAGATGATATTAATTATTTTTTTATATAAGTTATTTGTTGAATAGGTACTTTGAAGTTTTTATACATTTTTATATTTTAATCAATAAATTGATTACTGTTACTTTTATACATGTGTGTTGTGTTTTTATTATCCTTTTAAATCCTTATTGAAGAATCAATTTTAGCCTCCTATCTATTTCTGTATAAAAGATCTATAAACCGTAAACAGCAAAATTAAACTACTCCTTAAGGAGACTTATAACGGCAATCGACCACAAGGAATAATGGTTGGAAAGATTTTTATGAACATGTTCACTCTCAGTGTGCAGCATTTGGACTCATGTGCGTCTTACCAGGAGTTAAAACGAGAACAGTTCAGTCCTCTCCAAACAAACAGATTAGCTAATCCAATTAAGAAACATAATCATAAAAATACCACAGAATTAAAACATTAGTTTATATAAATACCGAATGATAGTTACAGCCTAATGTGTCCAATTAAGTTTAAAAGTGCCGCTTCTGCTGTTTATATTTTTTTTAGACTGTTAATTAATACTTAAGATTAAGAATGTATTTTATAGTAACGGAACTCTTAATTTATTTGCTGTAGTTAATTGATTTTAGTAAGTAAATAGGTATCTAGGTAAGTATTCACTTTCAGACTTTTCAATAAAACATTTGTCTACAAAAATAATTGTAAGAATATTTTTCAACACTGGAAACAATTACTATCAAAAGCTCGAGCGTAGTGGGTAGGTCAAGTCTACCAACATAAAAATACTTGAGTCAACATTGAAGTGTCGAAGGCTGTGTTGTTATGGCGGTTAGCAAATTTGACAGATAGTGAACGCGACGATTGTTGTTACGTTTAGGTGTTTGTATGATTTTTACCAAGCTCTTGTACATATTTAAATTAAGTAAAAATCATACAAAATGCCTGAACGAGCAAAGGCTGTTAAAAAAATTCTACAGAGTGGCTATTCATCCGACGAGACTGACAGGGTGCCCTCCAATGTTGATATTTCAGATTTTGACATAATTGCATTTTATGTATCGATAATAAGTCATTTAGTCGACGTCGGAATAGATATAAATATTGCCGTGCGTTATTATTTAAATGGAGAAGTGGCCGCATTCTGCTGGACCTTGGCATTCCTTTTGTTCCCAGCTTTTGTCAACACAGCAGTATCCATCAAGATGTAAGTGTTTCTATAATGTTATAACTAATTTGTATACAATATATTTCAGTTTAATACACACAGTGTATTGTTAATAAATTATGAAAAGCCTTTCCTCCTTTATAGCTGATGACAATTTCCACTAGGTTTAAATTAAATCCAAGGTCTAGCAAACGAAAACTATTTTCGCAATTCCTAATTTGAATATTTTAGGTGTTACTAGATATTTTTTATTATGTGTAGGAGCACTCTTTCAAACAATAAAATGGCATCTATATTTTCATGATCGTTCCTTAATAATAACTTGTTTTGTCATTAGCTTTTATAAAGTTAGTTTATTCTTATTTGTGGTTTTCATTAACTCTGTTTATCTAACGGTTTTCAATGAATTTTTGTGGTTAAAATAATCTCGTAGATTTCATTCAAAAATACTGTTTAAATAGTTTCGATGTATTGTACTCGACTATTAACGTTTTGAGTACAAAGACACCATTTGACGAAATATTACAACACGCAGAATTTGTCAATATTTCAGCGCATGTAGGTATCATCTATTTTCGTAAATATTCGTACAATAATAATATATGTAGGTATCTATAGGTTTCGATTATTATGCGATTTAAAATTTTATGATGCATTTATAATAGCAAAATTTCACCGATTTCATTCAATTAAATTGAGTTCTATAAAGATTCGTTTGAAGTTTTAGTTATGAATACTTTTTATCCTATTTTTTAACCCAAAATAACCATCGAATTTTTAAAATTATTGTTTTTTTTTTAATACGTAATTTGAAAAAATATTAGTTTTCAAGTTTGACACATTCTTATCCCATAAATAATTATGTTTAAGAAAGTTAGTAATGTCTAAGAAATATTTAAAATAGTGAAATAAAATTCATTCAATGCTTTTTCTAATGTATTCAGAGCTTTTGGCGTAAAGCACCGATCTGAGAGTATTAATTGTAAAAAAAAAACAAAAAATCTTTTAATTTATGTTTTCACTTGGAGCTTATTCTTTAATTCTTTCGAACTGAGAAAAAATATTCCAGCGATTCTCAAAGGGTTGATTGAATAAAATTTTGCCATAAAACGAATCATCTAATATTATCAAATCTACCTCCATCTACATAAAAAAATTTGGTCTGACTGAAAATCTATTTTAGGTATAAGGAATAACGTTTTTTTAATTTAAAACTTATAGATGTCTTGTTGGTCTCTGAGGTCTAGTGGTAAGTGTTTGCCCTAGCGATAAGGTGGGTCCTGGTTCAATTGCCAGCAAGGTCAATATCAAATTTAGATTTTTTCAATTTAAATTTGTGACCTTGGTCATGAATGACTTCTAAAAATTATCATCGAGTTTATCTCATATGATTTTCTAACTTTCAAAATCTTTGGCGCATTGGCTGTCAGCTGGAATGCCAGATATTTTTTTAAAAAATTGTGATGGGCATGGATGCATTTGATGTCTCAATTCTCTCCCACCCATCTGATCCTAAAAAAAGGGGTAGCGAAAACGATTACTCAACTACTAGTTCTGTCCTAACCCCATCCTTCTATCCCTACTCTCCGAACAAAAGAAGTGAATAATGACTGAATACCAAGCAGTTCTCGTAAAACGACTTTTGTTCAATTCCTTCTTTAGGAATCCATATTCTCCTCTTTAGGGGCGGACATAAGCATGTCTTGATAGATTGGTATTTTAGGTCTTAAATGGTTAATAACTTCAAAAAAATTATGTTTTCTGCGAGCAATATTTTTTTTAACCATCTGCATCCAAATTTCACAGTGTAGACTCCAACATATGAAGCTTATCTCAACATAAGTTTTTTTTATGAATACTGATTATTACTCAGTCGTTCAACCTCTTTTTTATCGAAGATATTAAGGCTAGAGCAGCACTAGTGGTTAGGTTATCTTTAGGATCGGATGGGTAGGAGATAATTTCAGACATTCTGGGATTTGGACCTATGCGTACCCAAGATTCTAACAGCGAGACTAAATGTGATAATATTATAATGTTTGTAATTGTGTATGATTCATTTTATTTCGTCCCTTTTTTACTTAACTTGCAATGGTTTCCAATCAACACAAAATTACCTACCACCAAACAAAAAAATGCTTATAATTTTAAAAATATTATTCTTAAATGACTAAAAATATTTAGTTTTTTATACTTATGATGAAATAATGCCAACATATCAAATGCCATGCAGGAGTTGTTTACGGATGATATCACACCTTACAAATCTATTACTGTAATATTATTATTCATAATATTATTATGTTAATCTAAAGCAGAAGCTAACGGTCTCATATATTATCACAATAAGATTATATAGTGTCAACAATGCACTTTGCGTAATTCGTTTTATTTACTTTTATTGTTCAATTAAATAACATTTTTTATTGCTTTATTGTCAGATAATCGTATTAATCCCTTTGAAAATAATTCATGACATAAATGAAATATTTATGATTACTGCCACCGTCGTAGCATGGGGGGGGGGGCATTTTCGAAGATGAATAGAAAATTTCGACTATAAAAAATAAATATGTTTTTTTATATTGACATAATCAATGCAAGTTATATTCCATTCATCATGTTTTCTTCTGTCTAATTTCTGACCCGCTGGCAAAATATTCTTTTCTAGGGGTGGCATTTTTGAAAATGAGTAGAAAATTATGTAGGTAATAAACAAATAAGAATTGTTATGCCTTGTGATTCGATGACGAAATTTATTTCTTTTCTGAAAGATCTAAGAATAATCATGAAACCTCAATGTCGCAAATATTCAAATGCTTTTAATTTATTTTCTCACAATTGTGCTACCAGTTGTGAAAGAAGTTTTTCGAAAACGAAATGAATAAAAAAACCATTTAATATCAACAGTGAGCAAGTGCGATTAAAAAAGTACTTTCAATAGAACACCAACTAGCAGATAAAATAGATATTGATAATGTTGCTGGTGATTTATTATTTATTTAACAGCAAAGCGAGGAAAAATGAATTTGTTATATATTTTTTCAATTTTATTTTAGTAAAATCTACTTGTTCTAAATCAATTCACAGTTTTCAATTCGTTTTTATGTAAAATATATACCTATTGATGTATTTTATATAAATAATTTTATATATCCATATTAATAATGAATATAAAATTTATTTAAACGACATAGATTTTTTGACATATTTGGAAAACAAACCTGTGGGACTCTACAAATGTAATATTGAATATAATGTTTGTAAAGGACAGGATTTTAAAAATATAGTAGATGTTTTTCAAGAAATTTTATTTATATATAAAAAAATTTACTTATCACACAAAATAATACTGAACGTCTAAAGTAGCTAGTACGTCGGAAAAGTGTGTGCGTTGCACAACATATTATTTTATATACACCACTTACATCATGTGAAAATTTCATACCTGCATGTGATATGTGATAATAGTAAAACGTCTACAGAGCAGTTTGGGCTATTGTATATAAGATAGGGCTTTTGAGTTATCGTTTATATTTAGATGGGTTCAGAACACAGCGCATTGTTTTTCAGCTTCATTTTGACGTCGTTTTACATAGATTTTTCTCCTAAATCTATTACTATGTATCAGTTATCTGCTACCTAGTCTCACCCACGGCACACCTAAGCTCCCATTAATATTTCGCGATGCAAAAACAAAACTTACAAATTATTAATTTGTTTTTATTTGATGAATTCAAAGCAGTAACTAACATTTTTTTTAATAAAAGCCAATTAAAAAGTCTTTAAGTTTTGTAACACTAAACACACAAAAAAATTACAAGTAAAAAAAATCCGTACTTAGTTCTTGATTTGATAATGTATGTAAGTTTAATATATTCGATCATTGTTTGTATTAATTTTACTGGGAAATTTATTTGCCATCAATGCTTTCCAATATGTGCAGCAATGTGTAATTTCGAGGGTAGGATTTTTTGTTTGACACACGAGGCAAATCACATTTTATTACTCATCATTGTAGTTGCACTATTGGTGCAAACACTAATACAATTATTCCATTATGCAACATTAAAATAATAAAATATTTGCTTAAACGGAGATCTTAACTTTATTTTTTATCTCATATAAATATACGCGATTTTTTTTACGCAATCTATGTTAACTGGAGCTACAATTAATCACAGGTGATTTGAATTAAATCTCCTTAAGTTGGAAAATAATCACATAAACAATTACAAACTCTGTAGGTCCTTTCAATAACAGGTGGTCACAAGAATCAAATATCATTAAAAGTCAATTGGGAAAGACATAGCCTACCTACTGATACCTACTGATTGTGGTAGGTTTTTTTAATGTGACAAATATCAGATGACCTATTATTGTAGGAATTAATTTATTTTAAAGAAAAAGTTGTCCAGAAATTTATGATTCTTTGACAGTATCTATTGGTATGTAATCTCGCGCAAAATGTACAATGGGGCTTCTATTGACACTATACCTATATTGGAATACATCGGCCAATGAGAATTCACGTATAATGCTATAATAGTTGTATGGAAAATTCAAACTGATATTAAAAATCATTGAAAGATTCCCGTAAGCAAACCAAAATCATAGATTTTCTTAGTAAATAATATGTATTAAACATGCTAAGATAAAAGCATTGTTAATGATACTTGTTTATAATAATGATTAGTACTATTTTTAAACGAAATAAAAATTTATTATTTTTAAGGTGTTAACTTTCAATTCTAAATGGAAAGGCATTCTATTTTAAAAATAAAGATTGCCAGTTTGGTTTATCCATGTTTTTAGATTATCTGTACAATCCCTTCCTACCATTAGCCCGGATAATCAGGAGTTTAATTTAATTACGCATTCTTTTTCTTTTCAATTTTAGATGTATCATAGCTATCTATTTATTTGTGAGATACGGCATACTTAAAAACCCTTTTTTTAAGACATAACAGTGCTTAAATTTTTTTACCAAATGTATGAAGAAATTTGTTGAATTCAAACTTATTAATCACGCCCCCTAGGTTGGCACATTTTTATTTATAATATGTGTGATAAGTTTACAACTTTGTTTGCTTACACGAAGATTGTTTTTTTGATCGTGGCCGTTACCAAAGTATAGCATATGTACTCCTAAGTATTAGAGCATCTCAAAAAAAGTTGTTATTCCGTCATTCAACCTGTCTTTTTTTTGGAGAGGGTAAGACTTGGTAAGAATTTGTAATTAGATAACCACTTCTGCTACACTCGTTTTTAAGATGAAGTGGTTTGGCGGAGAATATGAACATCGCAGACATCCGTGCCTTTGAAAACAAATCCATAAATTTATTAAAAATCAATTTATGAAAGTGTACTGGGATTCAAACCTGTGGACACCGAAACCAAATACGACTAATGCCTATTTCGATATTTACGAAGATATAAATTTAAAAAACTTTGTAAATAATTCAGCTGGGATTAAAGCGCATTACTACTGACCAGGGAATGCACTAAATACGTCTGGGTTCTGACAGCTGGCATTACTCTTTGTATGATACTCTATTCTCAGATATGCATTTAATTTATTGTATCAAGTAAATTAAATTATTGTTATTGATTCTGAGCATCGTGGGAGTATAGATTGCGTCACACCATATGTTTTTTTTTTTTTTGTTAATGACCTTCACCATCCCATTTTATGTAATGCTGTGAATAACAAGAATTTTTTTGTGATGAATCGTGAAACAATAATAGTACATCAATTTATGTCTATTGAATGCGACATTTATCTACCTATGTGCCATGTAGGGATCACTAATATGAGTGTATTTATTTAACCCCTCGAAGACACACACACCTTTATATTTCAAATTATTTTTACATTCCTGGATTTATATAGATGAATCGAAACATAATGATTGAAGTATCAGCCGTCTGGTTGCGAGGTCGTTATCCAAGGCGCCAGATATTTTGAAATTGATGCGTGCGACGGTGCTAAGACCGACTTTGTTTTTCACTTCAGTTTCTTTATCATCAATTCATTTCTAACCTGTGTGTCCTGCTTTCTAATAAATGTTTTTACCACTGTCTATTTGTCTTTTGATGTAACCACACTTGTACATTGTCTCTCTCTCTCTGAAATAATATTAATAGTTTAAAGACACTTGATCGTTTACACCAAACTAGAAATTTGGTAACCCATTCAAGTTTTATGTTTAGTTGAGTAGTTATTGATTCTGACTAGTGAAAATGCAAAATAACCTGTATTATATAAACCCAAAGACCATTAATTAAAACAATTGCAACATGGAAAGAAAGTATTAAGTGTCTTAAAAGCAGTTACTGTTTCTGAAATAATGACAGTTTGTGCTTGGATAGCTTCTACTCGTTCTCGTTAATAAAATTTGCCCATGTTGTAACCGAGGATATTTGCGATTGTTTAAATTCTCTAGTTGAGTCATTAGTAGATATCATTGTTTAATTAACACGTCTCGGGAGACATGATAATTACGACAGGCCATTAATTATTAATCCGATACTCACAAAATACTAATTCCAAAATGAGCTTATCTAGATGGCTTCCATACAACATTTTTTAATATAAATGGTTGTAAATTAGAGGATTAACTGATTATTTCTGCTGTATTTATGCAATTGACGGAATTGATATTGATTAATTATATATATTTCTTTGTCAAGTAATATTTTGGTAACGTTATGTTGGATGAAGTATGAAACAGTATAGGTGGAAAATTAAAATATTTTGTAGCATAACTGTCTAAAATAGGTCCTTAAATAAGTCGGCCGTTATGATAATTTACCATCAACTGAATATTATCAATTCATTTGCTTTAATAGAAATGTAAAATATTTTTTTTTTTCACGTCCGCTCCCCGCTTGGAGCATATGGTCTCCTAATGGTGGTATCTGAACAGAATTTTTCTGTGAGAACAGCTTGTTACTCAGTTGCTGAAACTCTCTTTTTTTGAAGAGAGTAGGGATAGAAGGATAGGGCTAGGACAGTGCTAGTGGTTAGCTAATCGCTCTCGCTACGCCCCGTGAGGATTATATAGGTGGGAGAGAGTTTTAGACATCACAAACACTCAGACTATGAACAGAAAATCCATAAGTTGATCAATTTATAAAACTGTCCTCACCGGGAATTGAAGCCGAGACCATCCGTAACCTTAGCCAACAACGCACGCCGACAGTAAAATGATAATAATGTAATAAAAACAATACTTTAAAATAATTTTTCTCCATAAACATGTTTGTGCTGTTTTCATGCCTCCCAACTCAACACACTGAAAATATAATTTAAGACAAAAAGTGACAAAATACATGGAAGTGTACAAAATCTCAATAATCCAAATTTGACACTGAAAATAGATTGCTGTGAGAGCGACCAGCTAAGTTTTTGAGAAATAAAACATAAACTACAATGTCATTCATAGCTAATTTAATATTTTTTTCACCATGTCTTCGTTTCCAATATGGAAATCAACAGTAGTTTTCTATGAAAACTATCCGTTCTGAGATTAAAATCCATTAACATCGCAACCGAAGCCAGCAAAGTGGATCACTTGGTTACAGACGTGGCTTTTTCATTTTACAATGACTGAAAGTGTCTGTACTGGAATTGGACCCTGTGGACACCACAACGCAAGAGAACTACAGGATTCTAATTACTTTTGTTTATTAGATCATTTATCGTTAATAGAGATCAAATGGACATCACAGTTTATGTTCATTCATTACTGAGAATATGCTGTTTGCTACAATAGTATTAAAACCGAAAAAAATAGAAATAAATATAACTCTAACCATTGTCCCAATTTTAGTCTCAGTACTGCATTCACGCAGTACGGACTGTTAAGTAAATATAATCAAATGTAACAATCTATTTATTGCAGTGATGATGATCTCCTGTGCAGCGATTTTTCTTGGAGAATAACAGCTGTCCACACCCACCGGTAAAATTATTCTTATCGAAGTCATGCATCTGGGTTATTACGCTTCTAAACATTACATTTTTCATTGCATGAATAATGACTCAGCCCTGCATTCATGGATATAGATGCATACTGAAAATGTATGTATGGGAATATGTTTCAAAACGTTGTGTGATAATCATGAATCTCTTAGCCATACACTGAAATCAAACAAACAACTCCATTAGAATCAAAATCATTGATTTTGTGGTATAGTGGTGCCAAAATAATGTCATAGAATTTTTTCCAGCTCAAATATTGCGCAGAAGAGTATTTTTTATTTAGTCATTGGTTTCGTTTATCACATTGTCGTCGCTTCGGCAAAAATTGTTAAGCCATTGTATTTAGGTTTCGCCAGATATTTTTTTTAAGTCACTTAGGATCAACTCGAGAAGAAAAGGCGGCATGAACACCATGCCCAAGATCTCAAATGCTTAATTGAAAATATCTAAATTTTATTTTGACCTTGCCAGTACTGGAACCCGAGACCATCTTGATTGCTAGGGTTAAGGTAAAACCACTAGACCATAGTGGCTACTGTTAAAAACATACTTGCGTATCTACGCATATTGATCAATAATTTCATTTGAAGCTATTGGTCAATGTTTCACTTAAAATGAATATTAATTTTGCATTCCTTGCCATTGTATTTTTAAGGAAAATTTTAATTCTGACGAATTTGTGTTTTAACGATAATAGAACTTAAAAATAATAGAAAATTTTGGTATTCATAATTCTTAACTTAATTTTTGTAGTGTGCGTAAATTTGCTTTCCCACTCTAACCATTGCTTTGGCAATAGCAGACCGAGTGATAAAACAAAGATTTAGGAATAATCCAATAAGTATTAAACATTTATTTTCAATATGTAATTATACAAAGTTAAAAGAACGAAACAATAAGAGCCAACCAAAGAGAGAAGTTTTCAATTCGTACTTAAGTCACATAAATATATACTCAAATTATTCAAATGACAACATTAGTAAAATCGTAAAGGACTGTATCTCTGTAGGGTTTTGACCCTTTTGAGTTTTTTAAATTTTGATTGATGGTTATTTTTCCGCGCTATCTGAATGATTAAGAAATTTACGATTTTAGTATGATAATTAATTATTTGTGGCATTTATATTGTTTATTTCGGGCTACTAAGTCAACCATCAACGACAATATGACTTTAAACTAGTCTTCGTTGCTATGATCACAGATGTCACATGAAGTAACTTAAGAGCATGTGCACTGGGTAATATAAATGTAATGTTGATGCTCTGTGATCTCTTAGCACGCAGTAGCAGGCAGCTAGTCAATATATTGAAACACCTGCAATTTTGTTACAATTATTATGGTCAGTTTCAACTGGTCCAGAAAATCAAACTTTTAGTAGCTTTCGTAATGGCAACATCTCTTCTGCCCTTTTTAGATCTACACCAATGCTTCTATGTTTTCAAATTTTTTGTAAAACTATATTAACATGACGTACCCATACCTCATCTGCATGTATTTTATTTTTGTTCTGCGACTTACGAAGTCGGTGTTGATGATTCAGAACGATTCAGTTGTAGAATGATGTAGACATTTTTGCATTTTTCAAGTGTTCAAGGTATTTCTGTAAAGATTGTGTGTTTTAAAAATATATACTAACTCGTTAGATTATTTTAATCTTCGGTTTTTTACAGTGGATCTATCATGTTTTCAATGGAACCTTGATGTAATATGCATAACAGTATAATATATACCTAACTTCTAAATCAGTGTCTGCCAAATTTTGCACTACAGCACACTAGTGTCAAGTTTCAGGTTTGCACCGAAAGAAAAAATCCGAGAACCTGTCAGTATTCTGTTCTTCAATTTTTTTTATAAGGCAAAAATAGAAAAATACTTGTTTCCACAAGAATTATAAAATATAGTCGATAACTATTTCAACATAACGCAATTGTCAAATCTATTCACTTCTCTGAATTCACTAGAACACTAGTTTATTTATTTATTAACCATATCCGCTCCCAATATGGAATATATGGACTCATAATAGAGCTTTTTAATCTTAAAAAAGTTGTTCTACATAAGCTGCTTTTTCCTCAGCCACACAAATTTATTTTAAAATTCTTGCTATTTTTTTCTTATAGTAACGGTGTTCTACCAACTAAATACGAATTTAATCGATTAGATATATTTATTTAATAGAGTTAATGCTTCTACATATAGGTGATCTTAAATTGCATACCTGTGATATTTTTTCAATTTTTATCTGATTTAGAGCCGCATTTTGTTTTGAGTTTCTTCAAAATCAACTGCATCCTTTTTGCTAATAATTTTTTTAAGTACTTATCAGGCGCGTGCTGTGATTCTCTTTCTTGCTGAATCACATGCTAAGTGAGGTATAAGGGAATGCTGGCGTTTGCATTTTTATCTTGCTCATACGCAAGTGAGGTTGCGTGATTGGGATAAAGATATATCCACCGCACATATTTGGTACCTATGTATATATTAGATAATATTATCCTTTTGTTAAATTCTATTTATGATTCATATTAATAATGTAGGTTTATAAAAAAACAGCAGATTTTTATTACATGTAGTTTGAAATAAATTCCCCTTGTGCTGCGAAGTAAACAAATTTGGCAGACACTGATCTAACTGGTATTTAATTTCTCAAACAAAGAATTGGTATAAGAGTCAATACGTTGAGTGTTATCAATTGTTGGTTTATTGATACTACCGATATTGTAAGCACTTCCCATTCTCTCACTTGTATTTCTAATGTTAGATTTTGTTCAATGCAGTTATATTTCAGTTGATGTAATTGAATAGTAATTTCTCTTGTTACAGGTATGCTCAAGATAGGGAAAAACATGACTCAATATCCAAAACGATGACCACACAGAAAATACTCCGTGTTTTTGTGCTTATATTTCAAATGGCTCCCATACTGCGATACGTGGACGCTTTAAGGTAATTATTTCATCCACTAAATAAGTGTTGATAACAAAACGTATAAACAAGATAATAGAATTCGACCTTCCACTTTTCATTATAAATTATTATTATTATAGTAGTTACAATACCGAGCATTTGTATAATCAAATTTATTTATTTATATTATCAACCCAATTAATCAACACCAACTTCTCGTGGGCCGAGTTAACTGTTCTATCAGAAAGTTTGTAACTTTTCACTAGAACACTTTTCAGTTTTGGAACTTGGTAATTTTATGAGCTTACATTCTTAAGGAACAGGATAAGGAAATTGTTGATAGGACAAATATGACATTAAAATTAGTTTACAAGAATGTAAGCTCATAAAACTACCAAGTTCCAAAACTGAAAAGTGCTCTAGTGAAAAGTTACAAAATTTCTGATAGAACAATTAAGTACTCTGCCCGCGTTCTATCAAATTATAATGAACTAAAATTTGTGTGTCAACACTTTTTTGTGAATTGTACTGTAAGTTTTGTGTATAATATATTTGGTATTTATAAAATAGAAATGTCAAAAATATCCTTTTTTTTCCCACCATGATTTGCATCTCCAAACGATCAGTGTACAGATCAATATTATTTTACATAGCTTGGCTATGGTATTGGAATTGCAGAGTCGTGTTGTTTTTGGAAGAGTCTTACAAAACCGAGTGATTATGACCCCTATTCTCTTTTACTCAATTGGGATAACTAAATATAATGAATGTGATTGATCATGAATTAAATTATCATAGAAATATTAAGTATTTTTCTACAACAAAGTAAGTGTAAAAATCGTAAAAAATAATTTTATCAATGGATGGTTTATCATTAATTTTTCTTTAATAACGTCTTTAATTATTACCATATTAGAGGCCATCCATATATGTTTCGCTACTTTTCAAAAGCAGCTATATCCAAAATGGATGAACTCGAGAAAAACCACTTTTTTGTTTCTTAATGTACACAGTCACAATGTTGGAAGATTATAAAAATACTGATTTACTTTATATTTAATAGCATTTGAGCTATTTTTTAAATACAGAAATATTAAAAGCAAGTAGGTCGATAGCAATTGACAAAAAAACCGAAAATACCTAAAACATGGATATGGCTGCTTTTGAAAAGTAGCGACACATATGACGTCACGCTACAATTTTTGAGGTGGGTCAAAAGGGTATGCCTAAAATTTTAGAAAGGATGGGTTTCAAAAGTTTTACTTCATTTAGACAAAAGAGGTTAAAGATTTTTCTGACAAAATGTAATCATTAAGAAGATTTTTATGTGCCACATGTAAAATTTTATCTGTGATGGCCAATTCCCTTTTGACTATCGATATGTTCAAATGAATGAACTTGAATTGACAGCGAATGATCAGTCGCTACTGATTATGTACTCGGAACTTTTGTTATTTAGATAATATCTATCACATCATGTTTGAGAAACAGATGTTGATTTCTTTGATATGAAACTGTGCTGCACAACCTTTTGTAGATGCAAGCTACTTCTTTTTTATGTGGACTTGTGTTGCAGTACAATATCCATACATTCAGGATAAAATAATCACAACAAAAAGCCCTGACTATTGTCGGTTTATAAAAAAATTAAGCCTAGTCAATATTATAATTACAGATACGCTCTCAAGTCTCGTAAAGCCGGCAGAGAGGGTGATATTCCAGCTCAAAGAAGATGGTACGCTCTCATGTTACGAGAAGACAGTGATGCCGCTTTGCTGAGAGCATTTGAATGCTTCTTGGAAGCAGCTCCGCAGCAGGTTCTGCAGCTGTCATTAATGATCGAAGGCCGGGAGGAGTTTAAAGGTAAGTAAATCTTGCATGTTAATTAAGTCTCTTAAAATTACATCTCAATGCATTATGAAAGTCTTTGAATTTCTACAAGATGGAACGTTTACTGCAAGACTATCTGCTTCTTATCTTCTATTTGATATATTAAGCACTCTCAATGGAATATATCTAGAGTATTTTTACAGAATAACCACTCGACATACCTTCCCTTTTGTAGACTGGCTATTATTATTTTTAAGAAACAATGCTACAAGTAAACAAAATGAAAGTATAATTAGAACATGTGATTTTGTAATACTGAAGAAAATCAACTGTAGTATTTGTGTGGATGTTTAACAAAAACCAACTTACAAAGTGGAAGGAGATCTGTAATAACAAAAAACGTTTGTTTGATCTTGTATCCCCAATTATTGAATATCAATTTAATGTGAATGCCATTAAAATTATGATGTAATACAATCATCTATCATTATTGTAGTTCATCAGTCACTGTCTGTGATATCATCCGTCCTGAGTATGGGTTGGTGTTTAGCCGCATATCAACGAGCCACCCGTTTTGCCCAGGAAGACAAGGACAATATATCGTGGGCTGGCAGCGTCATGCAACTCTTGTGGCACTTCCTTGTTACTGGTAAACGTTTATTAAATTTTATAAACTATTTTATTTTATAGTAATATTATTTGGGTTCTCAACAGTAGTTCACAGATGGTGATATACATTGCATAGACCCTATGAAAGAGATCCTCTTGTGCCTTAGATGTGTTGGATAGTACACATTACATGGTAGTACTTAAAAAAGAATTATATCTTATCCATTATTATTGTAATTTGTGACAAGTATTGTAATAGATAAATCGAAAAGAAATGTCATTTTTTTTTTGATGCGTCACTTTGAAATCAGTTTGTCAACGGTTGCCGTCGAGTTAACAAATCGTGGTTAGTATCATTTTGAAGCTCTATTAGTAATCTTTCATTTTTGACATTTGTTTTATTTTTTTGGCCCTAGTAGAAAAATGCAGAGGCCTGAGATTGAAGAAACACATTTGCGATATTTTATGCTATTTTTATTTGACAAAGGATTAAAGTCAAAAGAAGCTACCCAGACCATCTGTGATATTTATGGAGACATCTTGGATCCTCGAAAGTGCTATAGATGGTTTAAAAAGTTCAAAAATGGCGATAGAACATTAAAGGACAAACCAAAAACAGGAAGACCCCTTAAAACCGATGATGACACCCTGAATTCATTAGTGGAATCCGATCCGCGCAAAACAATAAATGAATTGTCACAAGACCTTGGTTGTCCACGTACAACAGTACAAAACCATTTAAAAAGTCTTGGGTAAAAAAATAGACAGGGTGTATGGGTACCGCACGAACTTTCACCAACGGCCATAGAGCAACGCGTAACAATATGTTCATCTCTATTGTCCAGAAACGAAACAGATCCATTTCTAAGACGAATTGTTACTGGAGATGAGAAGTGGGTCCTTTACAGTAATTCTAGGAGAAAAAAAACAATGGTTATCATCGAACCAGGTACCTGTGCGTACCCCTCGGGTACCAACATTGACGTTGAAAAAAGTTCTCCTATGTGTATGGTGGGATGTTTTGGGAATAATTCATTGCGAATTGTTGAAACCAGGACAGACGGTTACTGCAGAGTTGTATTGTGCTCAATTGGAACGATTGAAGACGGAACTGTTAATAAAAGATCAGTTTTAGTCAATAATCAAAGAAGGATTTTACAGCATGACAATGCAAGACCTCATGCAGCAAGGATTACCCAGGATAAAATAAGAGAGCTGGATTTGAAAGTTCTTCAACATCCACCGTATTCACCTGATATAACACCTTCAGATTATCACTTATTTAAATCGATGGAACATTCTCTTCGTGATAAAAAATTTTCTAATGTCGGAGAAGTAAAAAATCATTTGGATTTCTATTTTAATAATAAGCCGCCAGAATTTTATGATCGAGGTATTAAAATACTGCCTATTTTGTGGAGGAAGATCATAGATAATGACGGAAAATATTTAATAGAATAATTATGTATAGTTTTTTTTTAAATAAATGTTTTGTTGCATCATAAAAAAATGACATTTCTTTTCGATTTACCTAATATATAGTATTATATAGTAGAAAAATACATTTTCCATGAAATGGAATGTTGAAAATTTTCAGACTATTGTTAAAATAGCTGACAGAAATCTTGCGAATTGATTCAGTGTTAGACTACGTGTATTTGTTGGACTATTGGTTTCAATTGAATACACATTTGAATGCATTTGCCGCAGTTTTCCCAGAAGATTTTTTTCTTTTCTACTCTACTTTAACAAATTCATAGCTGCAGAATGGATGAAAAATTGAAAAACCCTTTTTTGTAAAATTATTATCTATAACTTAGGTTAACGTTTAACTCTCTCTTTTCAGTATCCAGGATTATGTCGATTGCCGTTATCGCCTACCTGTTTCCATTCTGGACTGTCATGGCGTGCGCCGTACACGCCCTATCGATGGCCGCCTGGCTGCAGTTCTTCGAGAAGTCTCCTTTCTGCTCGAACTTTTTCTACGGCGTCACATTCTCGCTCATTATGGGCTTCGTTTACATATTCACCTACATAATGCCAGTCGAAGGAAGAACTCGGTACAGATACGCTCTGTATTACTCCATCTGCTTCATCGAAGATATTGTCTGCACGACTCTGTGGATTCTGTGCGCCAATGAAAAGATCAGAAACTCAACTTTTTTCAATCCTGTTATCTCGGTGACGATAGCTCCGTATTTATTAGGTATAATCTGTATGATTTTGTATTATCAGTGTTTACACCCACGGTTAGGGAGGTTCGCACAAAGAAACCGTGTTAAAAGTACTGAAGTAATCCCCCCTCTTAAAGAAATGAATTTGTCCATATGACTTGGGTCATATTTAACATTTTCTTTCCAATTATTCATCGAGATCGATGGTCGAGCTTATATTACTCGGAGACACTCGGAAATATCTAAATGCTCTGTAGTGCTCAAATTAAAATAAACAATTCGTAATTAGTAAACTGTTTATAGTTGTGATATTATTTATCGATATCTATAAGTCTAATATGTCTCGGATATGCCTAATTTTGAGATATTCTAGAAGTAATCGATGATATTAACTCTGTTGCCAATTCACAACACATAGGCTGGCTATGTTGCCTATTGCAACAGTGTTAGATTAGTGGTTAATGATATTCCATGTCAGTTGTCAATTAGCAAAACCCACAAAAAAAGTGTTCTTTTACTCTGTGTTATCATTACACAGTATATATTGCTGAGAATCCATTGAAAACGGTGAATGTCAAAAACCAGCTTTAATATAAAGACAGGAGTTACAATGTGGAAGAAATTCACTCATACACTCAATCCTCTTTCTACACATGCAAAGCAGTCGTGTAAAAACAGATGCAGTGAATATAGATAATTAAATGATAGGTTCCTTTAAATTGGACTGTGTAATTTCGAACTGTAAAAATAATCTTTGTAAGAAGAGTAATATGCAAAGTTTGCAAAGATAATATTTGTGTGCGAAAGGAAAAGGGCGTTAAGTCTTAAAAATTGATTTGAATATGCCAAAATAACTATGATGCATATATCATATATCAAGGAGAAAAGGGACCAGTTGAATCAATGCTGCTGAATTAGTATATTTTCACATTTTTCATCAAAATTCTTATTATCGCGAATCTTGTTTTGGCTCTCTTGGAAAGTAGCAGTTTTAGACTTTTTCCTTTGCACACAGATATAGTAAAATTAATCTTAAATTAGATATATTAAATATTAATTATATTAAAAATTATTAGTTATATTGAAAAATGTCAACGATATTAATTTTCTGAGAAAATAATTTTTATAACTTGAATTACTATTGATATTAGTGACACATATAATATTAAACCGAGTTATAAATCATGGTAAAAATTAGTTTTACGGGACATGGCCTAAAAATGCTATTTTTACACCGAAATGAAATGCTTTAGGGTAGAACAATCTTTTATGAAGTAAAATATATCGAAAATATTCAAAAATAACATTTAATGGTGACATGTCGCAATCTGTCATGTTAGTCCGCTATTAGATTTTCTTCGTGAAGTACTAACCTGTAAACACACTATTCCACATTTTGTATGAAAGGAATAATGGTGGTACGACATGTCATAGTTAAACCATTATTCTAACGTTTGCTTCCGTCATTCATTTTTCATATATTTAGCTTCATAAATGATTGATCTCCATTAAAACATTTCATTTTGTATACTTTTCGATGTAAAAATAGCGTTTTTAGGACACGTTCGGTAAAACGAATATTTACCTAAATCACTATTATCGATGTTAAAATACTGTGTGTGTCAAAGAGTAAATTGTTCCGTTAGTGTGTAATATTTTTGATCACGTTTTATTTTATTTCAATTTATTTTTCGGCACATGGCCAGTGAATTAATGCTGATGACTATGTCGTATAGCTCCATTTGAATCTCAGCTCTCTTCATAAGCTTACGAAGTATTTTGATTATTTCATAGATTTTATACATCGTTTAAGTGTGAGCAACAAAAGGCCAAAGTGTTTTGAATTGAAATTAATAAGGTGATCAATAGTTTGCCTGCCACTCATCTGAAAGATACATTACATGTAGATGTAAAATGTGCCTTCGGTTACGACATTTAAAATGATGTCTTGTAATTCAACATAGCCAATAAGACAATCTTTCGTGTGTGTAAAGCGTTCTAAAGTTAATTAATCCCCTTCCTGACTGGTCAAGATGTTTATTGTGAATCTTGTACTCTGTAATTTATGATATTAATATGTTAACTGGGTAAAAATGACTGAGTCAAAGTGGCAATATTTAACTACATGCCGTGCAATCTGAAAATTATACTTTTTAATATTAAGTGGGTTTATAAAAGATAAGCATTATGTTAAAAAATAACTCGTTTGGGGTGACAAACATAGGTGATCACGCATTTGAAATGAATGTGAAGCATTCTAAAGTGAAATTGACCGGAAAACTCCGGTGTGAAACAGTTTGACGTTTAAAGCTCAAGTTATTTGAAAGTTGTTTTAAGTGGCTTGGCAACCACTTGTCGCAGAAGAACATAGTCAACAAAATACGTACTGAATTGTAAATTACTTTGGATCTGTATATCATGTTTTCAGTGAAAATAAATTAGGGTAAATATAAAAATATTCAATTGTATACATCTGTTCAAGAGTTATCTATGTAAAAACTGCTACTAACAACCGATACTGAAATATATCATGTGAATTCCAACAACAGACTGGCTTAAAACCCCTAATATTGAAAGGAAGCAATAAAAGTGTGTTTGTTTTTTGATTCAAACATTTATATGGATCACAATTTCAATTGGTAATGAAAAAATTATCAAAATCTTTAGTCTACTACATGTCATAATTTAGTTATAATGTTTACAGGGTGTAAACTAGTAAATATTACTAAATATGTGCTAATTATTTCACAATCAAAAACATGCATAATATATAATTATTTCTACCTATAATAATATGAATTGACTTTTTACCTAACCTATATTACATGAAAATATTACGTACTATTTCATGTTTAGCATAAGCTTATAATATTTTTTAATGCTCAATATATGAAAATACCAATGTAATAACCATGATGACGTTTTATATTGTTGCCAAATATATTATAAAAATTTGAAATTTTGTAAAGATTAATATATAACATATTTTGATGTGCCAAAATTCCTATGAATATCATTACTGATTGTTATTAGACAGATTAAGTCATAGTTAAATTATACAATGAATTAATTAAACTAAAAAATTTACAGTTCTGAAGTCAAAATTTTCTAAGATTTAAATGTGTTTTTTCCTGATTTTACATCATCAATATACTGTATTTCTTCGATTATAAGACGCCTGTTTTTTCCCTACATTTTGTTGTATTGCATCCAGGGAGCATCTTATTATTGATGGTGTCTTTAAATTGCTGTCAAAAATGCAGCAATCCTGACGATCCCTGACAATAGAAAATGTCAGTAAGGGTGTGTAGAAAAAAGATAATACTCAATTAAGAAATGTTGCGTCATTGATTTTCTTGATAGCACAGAAGTCTATATTTTATAGGAAGACGCAGACAATAACAATTTAGAATAATCTGAAACTGAATCTCAAAAGATTTAAAACTCCAATGATTATATTACAGAAGAAACTGAAAATTGAACTGTCACTGTATGACTTTGTTTATTGTAATAATAATTGTTTTAATATTGGTATTTAAAAAAAAGAGTCCATCTTATGATCGATGGTATCTTTAGTTGAGGAAATACGGTATTTATCCTTGATGGTCTTTTTATATGCCAAGCATTATAAAGCTTGCTTTGCATGACATGGCACCAAATTTTTTTGACAATCCAAAATCAACAGCAGATTTAAGATGCTTGATCATTGTTCATAATTTGAGACACTTATGAAATTAATTACAATCAAGACAATAACCAAGACTTATATAATTGATAACAATCAAAATATTTGTCATTCGATATTTTTTAATGACATCTATAATTTGAATACCAACATCAAAATTTCAATGTTGAAAAGCAAAGAAAAACATTTGATTCACGATATGTCATCCATTCCAGGATGTATCCAAAGTGTAATTTGTAGCTAAAAAATAAATATGAACCGTTTGGAGTTTGATACAACATAAAAATATCAGTCATTTTCACATTTTTGAATGAATCCAACTTTTTTTTACAATTCATACTATATCTTTATAAATTAGCAAGTCAAAGCAATATTTATGTCGTTAGTTTCCGATTCAGTACATTAAAAGAAATGGATAATATGGATATAGTATTGAGCACAATAAAACAATTCTTCAATAACTTACTATGCATATATATAATAGTTATAATACTTATTTAAAACCAATTTATATTTTCTGAGAAACATCAAAAAATAGTTGAATGATAAACACAACCTGTAGTGAATGATATTGGGTAGATAATATTTATAAAACCTATTTTGCCTGTGATATAAGTAAAAATATTTATCCTGTCTCATTCTCCACCTGTTAATAGCAGATACTTATTAATCATTAGCCTTCCATGTCCCGAAATCAATAACAAATTTTACTGCGGGAAAGGTTAATAATAAAATACATTGGTCTGAAATCATGTTCTAAATTTAAATTTTAAGATAATGTAAGTACTATATATTATGAATTTATTCTGAACAATTTTATCACAAAAAAAATATTAATATTATAGCTTTGAGTGTCTTATTCACTAGGAAGTGATTTTTTATGAATTTATACAATTTGTAGTCAATTTGTTTATTAAAAACGTAACGGCTATCATGAGTATTTTTTATTATTCGTAGTTTCAATTATAATGTTAGATTATAAGACTTACAAAAGATCTGTATAATTATAATCATCATATATAATATATATTATTATCTAATAAGGATATATATGTATAGATAAAACCTTTTGCTATGCCATGCCTATATTTGGTTTGAGAGATATAGTAAACTGCAGTCTTTCTGGCGAAAAATGTCAATTCGAAAATAACTGTGACAATACTAGTTGTAAATCAATGTCTGAAATTGTCATTTTTGCAAATTTTTATAAAATATTTTCATATCTCACTTAATTCATTTGATCACGTTTCAAAAATTTTAAATCTATACTAAAAATGACTATTTTTTATTTATTTGAAAGAAAAACTAAGATTAAAGTCGTAGAGGTCATATTTTTTCATAAAAATACAAAAAATAGCAAATTTTTGAAAACTTCAAATGGCTCTCCTGCGGAATAACAATTCAGACAGTACTGTATTTTACTGGCAGTGTGATTTGTTCGTCAGTCACATATATAAAAAAAATGTATTTTTTATATTATAAAAAAAAAAATGTTGTGGAGTGAATGCTTGTAAATCTAGTTTTACTGTTATCATTGTCAAATGAGACCATGAAAAAATAATGTTATAATAAACATGACTTTTTGACTTGATGTTTTTTGTCAGAATAGGGACATGCTCTCACCGGCAACTGCCAAGACTTGATAATGAACAATATCAACGCCATACTGATCAAAGATTCTTATCAGAAAAATATTTTTTTACAAATAATTTTATCTTTTAAATACGATTATTTAGTTTTGGGAACTAAAAATGACAATGAAATTGATGATATTTCTTTTATTGAGTAAATTATCTGCACCATTATTATTTCATAATGAGAAATACTTTTTTACATATTTTGAAAATCTAAATTCTATGTGAAAAGAATGAGGAATATACAAACAAAAATGGCAGTGCCCTTCCTAGCAAACATTATTAACAAAGCTTTTAAGATTTCTATTCAATAATATAAATATTTGATTGTTTAAAAAAGAAATCGCCATATAGTTGCGCCAAGTGTTGTCATCTTTTATTGTAGGCCATTCTCATATTCTTTCTTAAATTATCATTATTTTTTCACATATGAAACAACAACACATATCTATCTGTAATAAAATATGTAACTATATTCAATTCCCTTGCTGAAATTAATAAACCTATATTTGAAACAAACTTTCTCCAATAGGTTCTTTGATGATTGTCAAAAAATATTTTGTTTAATGGACACTGATGTTTTTGTTTCTATTACAAAGGTCATGAAATATTCAATAACTATGTAAGAGATATGGCAATTTTTTCAATAAAATTTTGTTTGTAAGAACGGCTGATTTAATGTTTTTATGGATGAAACCATACACGGTCAGTCATGATTTTTTTAGATTTTAGCTCTCTGCCGTATAAAGTAATGAGTTTTTATCTCAGTTAGTGAATTTTTATTTATATATTAGTTAGCCAATAATTCTTCAAGTTTGTTACTCAAATGCTTATAAAAATAAAGTGCTTTTTGATATTATGTTATAAGTGTAAGGTTTCTGCGGCAAGCGTGCGACTTGGCATCGCAAACAGCATACCAAATAAGCATGCTATTCTCAGGCCACTTAGGACACGCACTAGCGGACCACATGTTTGATAGCACGCCGCACGCTTGCCACTAGGGCCTTAAGTTAAGGGCCGATTAATTTGTGTGCCATTAATGACGACACGCAACTTTGGATATTCGATAGTCCTATAAGTCCGATCATGTTTAGGTCTGAATTTGCTATATAAATCTCATTCCTTAAAGTCTCTTTTTCAGCTCAAGCGAAAATCCTCAAGAAATCTATTTTTACATTATATTGTGAAACAGAAAAAACTTTTCATCTTAATGCCTCAATTATTTTCTTAGCCGTTTGTCATTTTTGTCAAACTGGCTTATCATTTTTGGAGAGTACTATTAGTTCTTTGTCTGAAGTAAAAATATCCGTAATAATTTAGGGAATCAATAGGTCTGCAATTATTTTGGAGTTATCAAAATTATTTGTGAACAATTTTACGACACCCATATAATTTTAACAATCGTTGGTAGTACAAAACTATTTTTAAAAAAGTGTACTTATTTATGAATAAAATTAACTGTTATTAATTTTTTTTCCTATTCGTCACCCCACTTCTATGTTATAGCTAGTTATTTCTGCTAAACCAACTCAGTCCTAGTTAAAAACTTTACTTCACTTGATATACTGCAGAATTCATAAGCCATTAGTAGGGGATGGTAGAAAAAACAAACACAAAAACGATTTTCAAGAATAAATACTTTATTTCGTTTTAAATGAAGTGAAATGATAAAAAATATTGATGTATTTAGTTTTGCAAGAATTTTGAAAATAGCTGATAATATTTGACAAGCCTTGTCGAAAATACATTGATATTTTTGATCTAATTAAAATAGAGTTCTACCAAATAAATGTCAATTCAATATATAAAAATATTTCCTGGTCCAGGTACACACTGCATGTACAGAACTGTCAGAAGGAGAGCACTGAAGAATATTATTCACAAAGGAATTTAATACATTTCACTTGGTCTTTTGTAAAAGAAGCAATCTTTAATTTGGCGTTTGAAGCATCTTAAATTTATACTTTTTTTTTTTTTTAAATAAAACAATTCATTTGTAATAACTAATTCCATTGTCAACTGAATCAGTTGATAATGCTCGTGATGAGCGAAACCGGTCCTGATCATTATAAATATGTGGAATTAGTACAAATGAATTGTGTTTTATTTTTTAAAATATAATGTCTTTCCACCAAGAATTGACAGTTAACACCTTAAAAGTGATTAAATTTATACCTTGAGGACTTTATGTATGAACTGATATCGTGAAATTTAATGATGGATTCCTTAGATTTTATCAAAATACATTCCTGTATTGGCAACATTTCTAAAATCCAAGAAGAATAGAAAATATTCAGTAAAGAGCTTTTCTATTATTAATACAGCACCTGCAATTTAAGTACATAGTTCACCAGATAAAAGGAGCGCGTTCTCTTAAAATCTTAACTCCATATTTCTGCCATTCGCTTTGATTCACCCAAAGTTCATTAGCAGACTCCAAGCACGACATTATCGCGGCACCTTTCCAAGCTGTAGCGGCAGGATCTGTATCTTTTGGACAAATTACAATATCGATTTGATCAGTCTTGTACAGATAAGGAATTTGTAGAGCCAATTTGTTTTGTAGCCACCTTGTCAGACCTTGAAGCTTGATTCCGCCACCGACGATTAATATACTTCCGTACATCTTTCGTTTCAATTCATCGTTTGGACAACGGTCTATACATTGTAAAACTGCTGCATCCAACCCGAGAATTTGTTCTGGTGCCAGTATCATTCCTTCGACTCCACCGCTTTCCAAAGCATCGACAACAATATCTTCGTCAGGGTTAACGGACTGTTGAATTTCCATCGTACCATCCAGGCCACCCGTGACATCAGCATTTCCACCTACCATACCTTCCACATTTTCTCTTTTTCGACCCGTCTCTCGTAAGTATTCCGCATCGAAAGGATCTTCAGGATCGCTAGCCTGAACTGTTTGGGTTCTAGTTGTCTTTGTACCAGTTATAGAAAGCAAATCAGTATTGAACAACGCTAAAGGTGAGATAATACATTCGTCGCCGACTTGTAATGTGTACTTCTCGACGTCCAAGCCTGGTTTATGAACTGTAAAACTTTTTTCCTGAGGCCCGCACGTGTCTAAATTTATATGACAAAAGTCTTGATATAAACTTCTCATAAGCATAGCGTCTTGTGGAAATTTTTCATTCCAATTCGAATATGGAAATGCGCTTTTTTGTAAAAGCCAAGTTAATGTTTGACATGCATCACCTGCACCGTAGTCCATCCTTAATCTTGCACTCCTGTGTGAAATTCCATCCTCCACACAAGTTACGGCAGTTTTTTGGTCGCCTACGTCCACGACACAAGCATAACCTAAACCAGCTCCGAATGTTGCCGCAACACTTTCTTGCACTAAGAAGCAGTGTCCGAAACCCAAGTCGTTCAACAACAGCGACACCAAATGCTTCAAGTGTCCTCTTTTGTAAATATCAGGTATTAATAATACGCATCTGTATTTGTCAAGGTCTGATATGGGTATACCTAACTTGAATTGTATAATCCATCGCCAAATTGTAACAATGTCATTTAGGACCGAAGTCAGAGAGCCGCCGACTCCGTCGTGTATATTAAAATCACCGCGTTTATATGGGAAGTGTACGTTGAATGAATCATCAGGATTTAAATTTAGAACTTGTTTACCGATGATTACGTCACTATTAAATTGCATCCAGTCAGGTGAAACAACGCCGACAGATTCAGGCGGTGATCTCCGATTAAACGCGGCAATCTGCTGAGGTGGGGTTGCATACCGTCTGGCCCCGTTCGACTGCATGCAGCTTTGAAGTGTGTGGGAAATCTGCAGCCTGCATTCTTCCATTTCCTCGACGAGTTCTTTTGTTTTCGTCACAAACGGCGGGATGAACGGATCTTTCCACGGGACGCCGCCAGGCCGCCGCTTTCTGGCGATGCAGTGCAACGACTTGACCGGAATCAAGTCTGAAGCTCTTCCCATTCGAACGTAAAGCGATCCTGGATGAATAACAATAATATTGTGGGTGGGGAACTGTTGAAATTGTTCGGCATCTGGCTCCTGATATACTGGCATTTTTAGGTTACAAAAACTAATTGTCTCTAACAATCAAAATAAAACAATGATGTTCAAATTGAACAATCGATAATTACACATTCAAAAAAGATGATTATCCCAAGTTTGTGATCGTTACGACATACCAAACTATCAACCGTGAAATCAAAACGTCAAGCCTAAATTTTGACAGGAGTTTTTGTTTTTATTTAACAACAGTATAATAGTTCATGTACACGAAAAAATACAGTTTCCTATTGTTTTCTAAAAAAAATCTGAAAATAACATTACAAAAAAACGGTTTTACTGAAAGTAGATACTACATAAAAAACAGTATTGTATAAAAACTTATTCTTGTTTATTATTCAAATGGGCAGAAATGAGGAATGATGTCAAATCGTTGTATATTCCCTATAACTAAAAAACTATTTTGAATTAATTATCGTACCTGGCATCACTGGTCAGATGTCATCAGCAGAAACGTCAAACTTTTGTCTACTGTGTAATAGCAATTGCATATGGATTTGTTTGTTGTTAGATATCTAACAATTTGTTAAACGTTATGATAGATCAGTTCCATCAAAATGTCGACGCGAAGCTTAACGGATGTTTTTGTTCTGATGAGAAACAATGCCGTACAAAGTCGGCATATTTACGCTGAGCAGGTAAACAGATTGTTCTGTAATTTTTTCTTTTTGTGGGACATACACGTAATACTTTAATATTTTCTTGAAAGCATCGGCCGTAAAGCACGCCAATGTAATCAGAATGTTAAACTTGTTAAGATTAAATTCGTTATGTATACTATAATCAACTGGAAATATTCCCACTTTATATACACACTAAAAAAATACAATCGACTAGTGGCTTGAAATGCAATTTAAAACATGAATTCTGCACTTTTCAACCATTTAAAGAGAAAAAAAACTATATTTATCTTGGTGATCTAATTATGTTCTAGTAATATTTAATTGTAACAATATTTTTATTTCACCATAATTACACCACTTTATGAAATTTAGAAGAACAACGCAAGAAAAATTGATTTAAACTTACATAAAACCAACCCGATATATGTCTGACAATACAATTAACAATATTTTATTTGGAAGAAAATTAAATAGAAGTTATTGATAAAATAAAAAGATGCAAAGGGGTCCATTTTGTTACAACTTTGAACATCATGGTCAAACTAAACTGTTTTCAATAATTATAATAAAGACTTGAATACACTTGTAATATATGCAGATTGTAATCGTAAATGATATTTGGGAATAAAATACATCATAAAAACATCCTGTATACTTACATGACCAACAATCAAAAAAAATATTATTTCTGTGCCCTGACAAGAATGTTCATGTATTAATTATCATGATGGTATTTACTTTTAAATATAATAATTTTCAGACTATGTCAGACCATGTGCGCCTCCTGCGCGATGAATCAGCATCATTACGACTTCGAGGTGTGGATATTGAAAGTGGAAGTCTAATCCGTCGTGGAAGCAGTGGGGCTCCGGGGACCGGGGTGTCTTTGCCGCCTGCATGGGCAGACTCCCTAGAGGAAGCTCAGTATGTTATGACCAGGTAAATACTTTATCTCCACACCGTAAGTAAAGCATGTAGGTTATTTTAATAGTGGGTATTTCTTACTGCCAAATACAATACCTATAAAAAAACATCGAAAAAATATAAACAGTGTGCTACCTTTGACTACCACACTACTTTAAAATCGTTGATGTTGAATGGATATACATATGACACACTATAAAACTGCTGTCACTTGAGCTTTCCTGCTTTTCATTATTTGCTAATCTCTGTTGGTGGTTTGTGTTGACTGCTTTCGGCACAACTACTTTACATTTATTTACCATTCTTGAAACTATTTTTGCGAAATATATTTATCTGTTATTAGTGAAAAGTAATTAATATACATGGAATGGCTGCTTACTTTATGAATATATTTTTTTGTACTTATTTACTCTTTTGATCAACAGACTAAGAACGAAGATATCGGAGTTACAACAAGTTCATTCTCGTCACGTACAAAGACCGACATTAGATGACAGCTGTGCTGAAGAGGAACTGGCTGGAAGATTAACTTCTGAAATATCAAGACACTTTTCGACAGCGCACAGGCTTGCTCAAGTTATTAAAGGACAATGTAGACACGGTATGAAACATATCTTTATTGGATCAATAGTAAATTGTATCAATTACTTCTATTTAGCTATCAATTTTTGAAATAAAGATACAATAATTAACTTGCGGTTTGTTGGTAATTTTTACAATATTATCACAACGGCATTAGTTCATCATCTTTGCTATTTTCTTTCTCATCAATCTAGCTGTATTAGAGTGAGCATCAATCACTCGTGACTTATGTCAGTGTATGGCTGAACTCTCACTTAATTTGAATGTATTTTAATTTTACATTAATCTCCCAACACCCTCATACATCAAAATTAAGATTTGGGCCCTTCGTCATAAGTAAAATATTCAGGGTGCCTATCTTAGTATAAAAGTTGCCGATGTCCGATATATATCGCCACATGAGTCTTGGCAGGTATTGATTTATCGTCCACAATTTTTTATAGTAGACTGCAATCATCATCATTGAGCCTAAAAGCATTGTATCACCTCTTGTCTGAAATTACAGTTTTAATACAGTCAATGTGGCATTTCGTGATACTTCAATGAAGTTATTTTCTTCAGGTTCATCTCTAGAACAGCGTCTCACGCACAACGTGCTGTCTTCCCTTGTGACTACCCTTCAAGATCTCAGTCTCACATTCAGAATAGGACAAAGCGACTATTTAAAGTCAATAACTTCAAGAGAAGAAAGATCAAATGCATTCTTTCAATTGCCAAACATCGATGACCTTAATATAGAAGACGGCTCAAACTTCTTAGATCTTACTAACGTTACTCAAAACCATTCATATGCTGAGGCTTCGTCATCGAAAACACAACCAAAGAACAGTAGAAACTCTAGTATATTTTTTGAAGAAGAGGATCAAGATATTGATGAAGCTTTCCAGAAACCGGCTAACTCCAGAATGTCTCAGCAGCAAATGTTTCTATATCAAGAAGACAACACAAAAATGGCAGTGCATCGAGAGCAAGAAGTGAACAAAATCGTCCGTTCGATTGTTGAGTTAAATGACGTTTTCAAAGATCTGTCCCATATGGTGCAAGATCAAGGAACGGTTCTAGATAGAATCGATTATAACGTGGAACAAACGCAGGTTAGTGTTTTCGAAGGTTATAAGCAACTGCAGAAAGCTGACGCGTACCATAGAAAGAATAGAAAAATGCATTGCATATTTATTTTAGGTTGTTCAATTACCGTCTTACTCGTGTTGCTTGTAATTATTAAGACATAGAGTAAATAGTTAGGCTTCACATCTTGCAATCGCCTGTAATGTGTCTATGTGATATTTAATCTTCCCAAGTATAATTGATGTTTAATTTTGGCTTTGAATATGAACAATACTGTTGCAGAACTATTACGGCAAAAGTGTATCATTTTTATTTTTAAATTGAATCATAGTTGCGATTGATATAATAATCAAATCTTTCGTTCTAATATTAACCAAGCGTTGAGTTTTTGTTATGAACTGGTGAATCTGAAAAGTGTCATTAACTTAATGTGTAACTATTACATCTGCTACCTTAAGCTGAGTAGTCAACTTTGTTCTTTTCGGTTAATGTCCAATCCCAGTACAGATGCTCTCATAAATTGATTTTTCTTTCCATGGCATGGATATCAAATTCCCTCCCAACTATAGGAATCCTTAAAGCAGAGCTCATCAAGAGTGATAACTTACTACTAGTTTTGTCCGCTATCCATGCTCTCTTTGAAAAGGAGAGGTTGAGCGAATAATTAATAAGTAGTTATTGAAAACAACTCCTGTTGAAATGTCTCCAGTAGGAGTATATGCTTCACATTGAGAGAGGAAATAGTAAAAAAAAATACATCTAACACCAGCAATATCTAAAGTAATGACAAAGTAGCTTAAGCTGCATTATTATGAATAAATGCCATCAAACCCAGTAAGCCCTGGATTGTTTTTGAAATAATATTCTCGGTCAGTTTTGACTTTTGAGATATTCAGATTGTGTTTCGTTGGCTTTTTTAAACTGAAATAATAGTATTTTAAAGATTTTTAAAACTAAACGGGCTACAATATAAAATATAAGTCGTATAACACAAATAGTGTTGGCAAATTGGTATTGTTCAACTTCTTTCACTCACCTACAATGCAATTAATTTAATTGTGCATAGCACCACTGTAAAGATCCTTGTGATTATTGCAAGAAAACACTTGTTTTGCCATTAACAATCCGGCTCTCACTTTTTACATTTGACTTTCATCCGTGTACTCGAAAAATTCCCAGTCATAATTGATTCATTGTATTTTGATATATGGTAACACACAGAAATTTCAAAGGTGATCAAATTTCCATCGAGCACCATTGGTTGATAGTATTATTTTTTACTACAACTGATTTTGTTTAATTTTCCACTGCTCTGCTTAAAGTTATCTAGTTGTAGTAATAATCCCATGATAGATACGTACAAAGAAATATCATTAACATTGGATTGAGTGTGACATTTTAATATTTAACAACATTCTCTAAAATAACCAAAAATGCTAAATGCTTAGAAAATGATTCTTTGTGATGAAGGGCTATGCCAGGTATTCCAACAAGCAAAGAACACGGTGCGCATGAACGCCGGCACTGAATAACATTTCCATATGTGTTTTTTGCCTGTCAACGGGTACCCCCATGGCAATCAAAACGTTAATATTGCAAATATTGTTACTATATCTCAATTAAAACTACGGAGAAAATTTTTGATAAATAGCGTCTAAATTTTACCTTGAATTAAATTTTTTATGTTGTCTTTATATTGATATATTCAAACAGTATTTTTTAAGAAATTATGAAATTTTAGAATATACTTGTGCAATATCTATTTGCTGCATGATTAACAGTGGATGGCCTAACGAAGGTTAAAAAAACTTGCCTGTATTAAATATTAATTGAAGGTTGTAGAAACAAAACAGCTGTGTCCATCTACTTCTTTCGTATTTGCATCAAATTATTTAGAATGGACTCTCCTACAAAATGAAAAATTCAGATTTACTAACTGTATTTTACTGGGGTGTGTTAAATTCGATGAAGAATTTATAGTAGATTCTTCTATAAAAGCCAACAATTGTACCAGCCATGTTTGTTTCTTCACACCTCTTATGTTTAGTATATTTTTAACTTTCTAAATACCAAATAATTTTATTAATAAATATTTTATGACAGTATTCGAATGCTAATTAACTTTTATTTTTATTTATTAAGTAAATGATGTTTTCAATTTATGTGCTAAAGATACAACAATAATTCGAAACACTTCAATGCAGAATAGAATTTATGTAAACATTGTCATAACAAAAATAGCTTTGAAATATTGAGTACACATTTCTGTTATCAGGCAGTAAAAACATATTTCTGTTTTAAATTATATGCAAATTTAATAGTTCAAGTGTTCAAATTGCGTTTAATTATTGATTCGTTACCTTTTGATGCGACCAGTCAAAATCATCTTTGATTATTCACTTTTTACAAAAATGACATATTGCTTGTTACAATCAAAACAATTTTCGAAGAAAACTATGCAGATTGAAGTTTCCAAAGGTACCCTAGTTTTACTTAGATAGATGATGAGAATTTCCATAACCCCTTAATTAATAAAATAAAATGCGATTCCAAATATTCCAGTATAATTTGGGTATGACATAAATTACAGTAAGTACCGCAGTGCATGCATAGAAAATAATATACGTTGAATTATTACAAATTGCAAAAGATACTGATGTGTATGTGTGTTAATGGGAAGAGTTACAAAGAAACTTCTGTTATAATGAAATGTATTGAAGCGCAATTGATAATATTTAGCTTGCTAAAATGTTTCATTTAATAAAGTTCACCACTGGTGCCCTAAGTAACATATAAATCAACTGTGGCGTTACTAACATCCTAGTATGTTATATTCTTTCACCTGTATTCATGTAAGTCACTGTCACAGAATCTTTACCGTTTACCTAACCTAAAGTTTTGCTATTTGTGTATATTACTGTTTGCAATATAGTTCTTAATCTTAAAATGAACGTTACGGATCAGCATACATGCTTTGGATAAGTTATTCATAACACCAAACATACAAAGTTGTTTATCTTTCTTATCTTTTAACATACTCTCCTATATGTACTTAACCTACCGATTGGCTGTTGAATTTTTGAATGATTCTTTTATCTTCTAAGCAGTATTTGACTGACATTCTATAAACAAATTATAATTAAATGAATGAGTACCACTGCCTATTTTGATAATTTTACACTATCAACAGCACTCCTTAATGATTAATTTCGTCATGAATTAATATAAAGAAATAGATATCCATATATTTTTTGTGCTCATAAACCGTTGGAGGACATCAATATATGGCAAGCACTAATTTGTGATGTAAATCTTTTATTGAAAGACTTGTTTGATAATAGAGCCTTATTGTTTTATATTTACAATAACTATGCAACAACAAATATTATTCAGTATATTGTTGATATATTGATTTTAACAGGTTAATGGAAAAAAACAATTGCCTACCCTTTCTCTAAGAGTATTCGCTATTATGTTACATTCACAATAGCAAACGGTAATATTGAAGGATAAATAACTAAGCGAATCAGAGTTGCTGACTACGACGGAAATACTTCAGGGCTATCTAACACATGTACAGTTCCTAGAAATTTATTTTACAAACCATTTTTGAAATAAGGATTATTCCAGTAACTGTGAAACATTTTTTTTTAGATTTTTGAACTACCAATGCATTAAAATGATTCTTTTACAAACAAGTAATTGAAATTTTACTGAATATGGCTGAAAAATCTTATATTCTATGACAGTGGGTTTTATTGTGAAAAACTCTTGGAGTTTCCATAGGGTATCACATGGGTTATCAAATTAATTTTCCCGGTATATTAAAAGCACACTGATTTAACCATTTTTGCTGTTAAGAGGAATTAGTAGTTGTAATAAAAAATTTCACATGTCAAAATATATTTACCGATTATAATAGCGCCTAATAACTATTTAAATATCATCTAAAGAAATAACTAGAGTGGTGTTGAGGCAGACGGCGGACTCTGACTTAATCACAATGGAAGGTAATAAAAACATATCCCCGAAAAATGATTACTATTTATTACTCTTATTAATTTTTGGGATTTTTTTGTTAAAAGCCTATATAATAAAATTTCTTCTTGTTTTATTTTTTTAAAAAAATATATTCAGTATAATTCTACTTTAAATATCAGTCGGAATAAGTGAGAGAAAACGAACTCTTTAGTGCATTTCAAAAATCTTAATAAAATCGTTATATTCAATAAATTGCGAATTCCGTAATGATCACTTTCTTAAAAATACTCTGTTCTACGATTTTGTCAAGACATCAAATCTCTATAACCTACAATAAACCCTAATCTAGTCACGGCGTAAAGCAAATGAAAGCATTTCTGAAAAACAGGTGTCAACTCTTTGCTAGACAGGCTTAAAAACTTTACTATTTCCATTTAAATAAAAGTGCAATAGTGTAAACAAATGCTTTGAGAGTGCAGTTATTAAAAGAAAAAAAATATTTCGACGTTTCACGATTATCGATTTTCGCGAAATGAGAGAAAAACTCCTTCCTCTTAACCCAAAAATTGTGAAACCTGATTTTGCATCAAAAATTTACCTTAGCTTTTTTTTTCGTATCTTATGACCGCTATGTTTTCAAAATGAATTACTATCAAGTTTAAATTTTGATTCCTGCCATATTTGCTTGAAACGTTATTAATTTGTGATTCTGGTGTGATCTTATTGTTGTCTTTTTCCTTATTATTCCTTGAATAAAAGGCTGAAATTTTGGTTTTTTTTAAACCCAAATTCAATTCAATCATGTTATTATTATTTTGGTGAACAAATCAGTGATTCATATGCCACGAAATTGAACCAAATGTCGCATGGAAAAGGTTAATATATTCGACAGCGGTGAATACCGCCTGTAGAAGTTGTATGTATACTCATTTGTGTATATCAATATTTTTTCCCCCAAATTGATTCAAAAATATTCCAAATATGTTACGTTCCAATATGATTTAGTATTTAGATTATTTCACTTATCCAGAATTGTTTTTGAAATAATAATTTCCGCCATTTATGAATTGTGGATTTCGTAGTATGTATTTTTAGAAACAAAATTTATGTACTGGAAATAAATATAAATAACAAATGATTTTTAATAAAGAATACAGTATTTGGCACCCCCTCAATTTGACTTTCTTAGGTTCAATGGGTTAATTATATCTTTCTTCTCCTTTTATTGTTATCATTCATTAAAGCTTATTGCTTAACTATCTTTTCTAGTCAAATTATGGAGTATTAGACGTACTGTAGTTGAGGATATTGATACATTTGCAGCATTAAAATTATGATCATTTAAAAACAATAATCATTTTTATTTCTATTATTTATAAAATTATTTTTTAAGACTTACCCATAACTATGTGTTATTAGAAAACATTCCTTGTTAAAAATCTGTAAACTGAATCTTAATGTATATAAAATTCTGAATAAATTTTATGATTTATACAACTCAAAATTTTTTTTTGAAAGTCATACAGCAATGTAAACACTTGGATCCCGGTCTCTTATTTGTGTACAAATCAAACCCATCACTATCCATTCATATTTTACGAGGTCACCCAGGCAGGCCTTCATCACGTGAATGTGTTTGGAATTATATTACTCATTCTTGACAGATATTTGTAATTCATCTTCACTATAGAATTGCTAAGCTAATTCGTGGGTCGGGGCATATTGTCAGATAAGTCAGAAATTGTCATTTTGAGATTCAGTCAAAACAAGTCTTCCAAATATATTTTTTCATTAACAATGTTAATAAAAAAAATGTATTTAGAGTTTTTTAACTTTGAAATGACGCTTTATTACTTTATCTGACTTCACTCCCACTAATTATTCTCTACTATTTTTTTTGCAAAAGCGATGAATGTTTTACTCCTTTGAAAATAAGAGATTAGATAGGTAGGCTGACATCATGTTTCTTATTAATTTAATTAGATGTAAATTAAAGAAAGGGAATAAAGGTACCCAGTAAAGCATTCATACTGTCTTTCTGAATTAATAATATGGACTATTTGTAATAAAGTGGGCTACGTGAAATATTTTTACACACGGTTCCTCCAAGATTCTCTTCCCATCAAGTCATCTGTGTGCTGCAGCTCTGCCGTGCGAATTCCATGAATGATCATCGATGACGGAATAAACAGACAGGTTACCCTTCGGTATCCACAGCAAGTGTCAAAGTCAGGAAGTCTTTCCATGAAGTAGGAGCTGCTTAGTCTGCTGCCTCATCTTCGAGTTCCAAAGCTCGGTACATGGTCACACTGAACTTTTGTAAGGTGATATTATTCACATTCATCAGAATGCATGCTTTGAATAAATGGTACTTCGTTCTGACTGACCACAAACTATAGTCCTAGAATTTACGGATAGAGTGGAATGTGGCTCTAGTGATACAGGGATTGAATCGCGAGCTCTGTCATACATGCATCATGAATCACTTTGAAATAGTGTGGTTGCAGAAATATGTTTATTGAAAAAATTAAAGCAGCCTTCGAACTGTCCACAAAATTTACAATCATAAAATATACCATTATGATGTCCAAGGCTAAAATGATTGAATTATCTTGGTCAGCATTTTTGTATTTTGTGCATCAAAGTCAGTTTACTGACCCTATAAATAAATTGTGCAACGATGAGTCAAATCATTTGCTTGTAGTATATAAAAAATGTGCTGGTACTCAATAGAAATAAAAACCATGGGTCACTTTATAATTATTATAATAAATAAAAAATATATTGCAGACGTAAAAAAAATACTACCAATTAAAAAGAATCATACAAAAAATATACATAAATAATGTCTCTGTCCACTGGAATCGAAAACAGCATCAGTTACTTTTGAAGTTGGTGTCGGAGAAATACAGTTTTGTAATATTATTATATTGCAAGGAATAGGTGGAAATGTGAATGAAACGAACACTCATTGAATTTGAAATCTAATAGATGCAAAGCGATGATAGTTGATCTACGAGTCTCTGTGCTTTGCGTAATGGTTGTCTAGATACTTCTTGTAATCTGTCTGACTCGCCCACAGCTCGGACGCTTGAACGTTCAGCGGGCTATCCACGTTGGGCTCGGCGAGCAGGCTCTGGATGGAGATGAGTATCGTTCTCACGTCGTATAGAGCCGACCATTTATCTTTTAAAATATCCAAACATATCGTGCCGTCGGCTCCGACGTTGGGGTGAAAACATGGAGTCAAAAATTTTACTACGGGTGCCGAATACGGGTATGAGTTTGGGAATTCCAGAGATAATTTGTATCGTTGGCCAGCATAGACTGTCTCTGACGCTCCGCAAATTGTTCCAACCCACTTGAATAAGTTTTCGCTT
Source organism: Himalopsyche phryganea (assembly GCA_022494535.1). NCBI lineage: Eukaryota > Metazoa > Arthropoda > Insecta > Trichoptera > Rhyacophilidae > Himalopsyche > Himalopsyche phryganea. Next base: position 82,110 of record JAGVSL010000133.1, on the reverse strand, counting down.
TCGGGGAATGCAGATATACCTTTGTCAGCAGCTCTCATCAATTCCATCAGTTCTTTTTGAAGTCTGCAAAAAGTTGAAAAAAACATGATTTTTGACTAAGGTGCCACATATTGATAATAATTGATAACAACAAACTAGAATATGGTGGTATTATACTATTAAGATGTAAGGTAATTTTTGTAGTTAAAATGAACAGACAAATCGTGATTTTTTCTACAATATGACCCAAGTTCATTAAAACTGCAAATAATTAATTGTTATGCTTCCATCTTTGAACGTAAGACAATCGCACAGTATAAAAGAGATTTTAATTAACATTATATGAGCTGTTGAGTCGCTAAACACGCTCGTGGCGATTTTTTTATAAAATAAGTTTTTAATGTACGTATGTGCTCCATCAATAGATCTATCAATTTTTCTAGATACAAGTCTTGTGTCGTAACTAAAACGTCTTCCTATTTCGTCACTGTTCGAAATTCAAAAATTTTCCAAACGTAAAATATTTACCTAAAACAGTTATATCTTACTCATTAGGGTATGTTTTACGAAATCTTTACTACTGCAATCCACTATTTTCAGATGTAAAGTATGCATGCTGTTTTAGTTTCATTACAAATCTTTGATAAAATTATTGTATAACTTCTGTTCCATAATAACAAAATGTCTACAGGTGACTATTGATCACTCGAGATTTTGTTAAGTTTTAAGTCACTGAAGAGAACAATTTCGTATGGATATTTAGTACAAAAATAATCCGAGTTGTACCGGTTAATTTAATCCGTGTCCCGATGACAAAACGAATTTGAATTTAGAATAGCAAGTAACAAAGCAGATGCTATCTAATTAGTAGATACAATGCTGCGAAAATTAGCGGAACAATTATTAATAACGCTAGAAACGTACGCGGCCAGGGAAGTCGATTTGATAAATCTTTGTTTGCATAGAAGATGTCAATTCTGATAAGGATGTGCAATTATGTAGGTAAGCAGAATTTATGACGGATAAAACTATACTGTTGACTCATTTTGAGTGGCCAACACGTTTCATTTATGGGGATTTTAAATGACTAGTGTATCGCACCTATAAACATCTTTTACTAACTCGGGTGGTGAAAAGTATTCACGTCGGTCGTATTTAATAATGATTTTAAAATGATAGAATAAAGATGTAAAGAGCAAAAAATAAAAGCCGCCGTCTGGAATAATTGTAGGCATCACTAACATATGATTTATGTATATATATCGCTTACCTTTTGCTGACGGCGTGATTATCTTTCAGTTTAACTTTGTCGTCATTATGTTTTGACGGATTCGTCGCCATCGAATAGTGAGGGTCGACGTTTTGAGCCATTTTTATGTTAGAATTTGGTCGAATAAGCTCTGCAAGATAACCGCTACAGTCCGTTTGATGCAAGATTTCGACTTCCTGTGATTTAAATACTTTATCCAATCAAAACCGAAATTCTTTGAGAAATGTAAAATGGCGGACTGACGCAAGCAAACAAAATACAACGGTCGAAACAAATCACAAAATATAGCTACATAAGAGGGAGAAAGAAAATCCCTCTCCGATTGGTTGCCGCTAAAACGCGCGAGGTCATATTTATTTGAATTACCGTCACATTTTCAATATTTAATGCTACTAATTTTTGGTTAAAGATAAATGTCACTTTGCGCATTAACGCAATATCTAATTCAAATATATGTGTTAATGAAACATCTATAAAACATCATTATTATGATCAATATTACATATTGAAAAGAAAAGCTGTTCGAGGCCATTAACCTTCACAGGTCAATAAGATCAAGTAGGGATCGTTTTTTCCCTTCTGAGTTGCTAGTATATACGACCTTATAACACCTCGCCAAAATTGCTAGAACAAATATTTTTTTATTTTATATAAAGAAAAATACCATTAATTCAAAATTACGTAAATACATGTAAAATCTCTGCTTACGAAACCGGAAAATTAGATTTCGTATGTTCTGTTGATTCCATGATAATTACGATTTGACTTTATTGTTAGTATTACATATAATAATATATTTATAAACTGAATTTGTTGATATTTTTTTAAAACCATATCCGCTCCCTATTCGGAGCATATGGCCATCACGCGGTTACTCCAAGCTACTCTGTCTCCCGCCAGCCTCCTCGCCTCCTCCCAGGTCATCCCAGCGTCCCGTAGCTCCGCCAAATACATCCTATGGATGGTCATCAGCGGCCTTCCAGGGCGACGGAATCTACCTGGTTGGTAGAAGAGACAGGCAGGATTCAGGCTCCCCTGGGGCATCCGCAGCACGTGTCCAAGCCAGGTCCATCGTCGCTTTTTTATTTTGGACGTAATAAGAGGCTGGTCCGTCCGCTCTCTTACCTCCGAGTTCCTGACAAAATCAAACCACCGTACCCCTAGTATTCGCCGCAAACATCTGTTTTCAAATATTCTGATATTTTACCTTTCTTGAAACATTGCAATCGTAACTTAAGCGTGGCACGCGTCTTAATATTGTGATCAAAAAATCATCTGTTGTGTTTATAATTAATAGGGGATTTTGAAAATATAGTTGGCAGCCCTACGGAGACCTGTCATTTATGGTATATTATCTATGCTGTCATTGTCAAATTAATAAATAACCTAGTACACGTGCTTTTATTATGGAAGCTCAAAATTCGTCAGGTGCCCCTCCGAAACGTAAATGGAAGAAGAAAAAGACCCTTTTATCGAATGCGAAAAAGTACGAGAAAAAGGGATGTTGGGGAAGGGGCTCCAAGATCTCTGAAGATATGTATCATTATTTTGTTGGGATTTTAGAAGTGATGAAAAACGGCTTTGACGATGACGAGGAAAAGGGTAGGAATTACATTTATATTGAGTTTTTAATGCATCAATTATTATCTAAATCTGCCTGATATCCTTGTAGATCAGTGCCCTGTTACCTTTTTTCTCCCACGGCACACCAAAGTTTTCCGTGGCACCCCACAATTATAGATTTAAATGGTTTATACAGAAATTACATTCAGCACATAATGTTATTCATATAAACATTATGCATTATAAAATAATTATGTACGTGAGCTGAGTAAGATATAAGAGATATATCAGATTTTTTTGCAACAGCGGTTATATTATGCCATTATTATTTTCAGGAAATTTCGTTAACAATGTTCTCGAAAGAACTATTGATGAAGAAATAACTCTATCCTGCAATCAGCTTGGCTGTAGAATAGTAGAACAGCTTTTACCTTACGCAAGTCCTGAAGCTTTGGAACGTTTCATAACGGCATTTTCTGACGAACTCCGTGTACTGAGCTCTGATAACTTTTCAAGCTTTGTCCTCGAACAATTATTAACAGTTTGCTGCAATAGAGCCACTCAAAGTCTACAATCGCAACCGTTAGAGGAAGACGAAGATGACGAATCTGATCAACCGCCAATAAAAAAAGCTAAAAAAGTATTAGAAGAAATCAAAAAGGAATCGGCGGTAGACTACCCACCAGAGCATATTGAAAAATGTCACGCATTCACAATAAAAATGTCAAAATACTTGTTAAATAATTTGGAAGATTTCGTCTGGGATCCGTCAGCGAATAGAATTTTACGGACGTCCATAAAATGTCTCGGAGGCGTTGTCTCAGCTCCGTGTGAAAAACCAAAAGAAAATCTTTTCGGTAATAAAAACACAGAACAACCAAAGGGTAATGTAAACAAACACAGTATGCCTCTTGTTTATCGAAATGTTCCCGACGAATTTAAAGATATTGTTAAAGAACATGCGAATCGTTTATCGTTATGGCCGCAGTTTGTCAATATGCCTTACGAAACGATTACATCTGGCTTGTTGCAAATTCTAATATACGCTTTAAAGAACACCAGCAAAAAACAATGCCGCTTCATAAGCAAGAAACTTTTAGATGAAAGTTTCACTGTAGTTAATTCCAGTGAAGATGCAGACGACAAAAAAGATATCAAAGATATCGATTTGGAAGAAAAAGCAGACGAAGATAGTTCATTAAAGCCCTTGAATCTGCCGCCAGTATTCGATTCTGTACCCGCTGTGAGGTTGCTGGAAGCCATCATTCAAGTCTCCAGGTCAAAGATTTACACTCAGGTGTATGCAAAACTGTTTATAAATAGGCTTGAAGTTCTGTCCACAATGCCCGGACTGAATTTCACAGTGCAGAGATTATTTGATAATTGTGCAATTAAAGAAGAGGTATTGTTAATGTATTTGATTACATACTTGATTTGTTGCATTTGCTAAAAACTGTTAAAATAGCGTTACCATATCATACAATTCAATTATTATTTGCAGCCAGTTTTCAATTTTACTTTTTCAGTAAGTTTTATGAGAACTGAGTATTCTTCTCATATGTACATCGCGATAAAAATGTATTTCATTAATATTTTCGTTCTTTTTCTTTCAGTTCGAACCTATGTTTGATGAGCTAGCCGATAAATTTGATAAAATTCTCAAGTGTAGCAACACTGGGGTAATTGTTGCCATTGTCAAAGCTTGTCATAGGCTTCAATGTAAACAAGTGAAATTTATCCAGGTAAAAAGAATGCAGCATTTTTTAGTGATATCTTTTTTTATAGAATGGTTATTATCAGATTCGTTGTAGCTGAGCTGTCAACCTTCTTGGGCGTTTGTTTTATTCGGTTGACCCGGTTCAAACTTTCACTTATGATATTAATTTTTCAATCATTTAGTTTCCAAAGGTATCGATGTCTGTGGTGTTTGTATTCCTTCCCACATCCTTTTATCCAATCCTAAGATACTAGCTACTAGTTCTTTCTTCACCGAATACTTTTATACTTAACCTATTCAAAAAAGAAAGGTTAAGCGACTAAACCGGTTCATACAAAACAACTGGTCTATTACAGACCCACACACCACTTCAGGAAAGGCCATTACAATTTGACTATCATATATTTGTTTGAATGATATTATGATTCACGATCTTTCTTGCAGGCATTGGAACAAGCCCTCAAATGCTCAGATGCTGAAAACCACAAACATTTCGCAATTTTATGTGCTCGACTCCTACCTTTAGACCGAGTCGATCTGGACAAACACTCCGAGCCATATTTCGTCAGTGTCCACGGATCTGTCATACTCCAGACCTTGTTGGGCTTTCAGAGGCCCAAGAGAGTCATTGACAGCTTCCTGGCGATGGGCACTAGAGAGTTATTGACATTGTTCTGTGACGCAAAGGGTTCTCACATCGCTGATGGCTTCTTTGAGGGTCAATTTGTCGGCGCTAAGTCGAGAGAGGTTCTCACAAGAAAGCTGAAGGTATGTGCTCAATTAGAACCCTTACACTATTGTTTTGGAATTTATTTTATACAGAGCACAAGTGATTGAGTTTCGAATTCTACTATTAATTTCCTTAGCTTTTTTCATGCTCCTATAACGAAAATAATGTAAGTAATTATATAATGAATGTAACAGTTTGATTTGGTTAAATTTTGAAAACCGGCATTCGCCCGCCACTACGTTTTTCAATCTCAAATGTGCAAACAGAAAATGAAAATCAAAAAAATATGTAAATGAACAAACTTTTTTTATTTAATAATTTCGATTGATGCTAATTGAATTTGTAATTCAAGATATATTGGTTGATTCATACTATGCAAATATCCCCAATTCAAAATATTTTCTGTCACTATAATACATACATAGGTATTAATTTTACCTTTTATTTTTGTTCAGGGAACATTCCAGGAGCTTGCCATATCTAAATATGGATCCAGGGCTTTAGAAAAGGTCTTCAAAACATCTAGCTTCGAACAGAAGGTGAAAATAATGGAAGAATTAGCAGAAAAGAGCTTAATCTTGAATTCCACAATGTTTGGCCAGGTGATAGCTACTAATTTAAAGGTAGAATTATACAAAAAATCGTTCCAAAGTTGGCAATCATCACTAGATAAAGAGGAGAGGACGAAGAATGTTTTCAAGGATATTATCTCAAAGACCTCTTGATAGATTATAAATATTGCTGTTACAAAAAATTATTGTTCGTGACTAATAAATTGGCCAAGACTATTTTTAAATTGTTTTTTTTTCTTCAATAATTATGACACCTGATTCATTAGAGCAGTGTGCCGTGCGACAGTGCGTCCAAAATGAGAAAATATCGAGTATTTTTATAGAAAAAGTTAAAGCCTGTTGCTAAAATAAACTGTATGTAATTCGGTTGCTAGGATCTCCGTTTAAATTACTCTTATTGAAACAAATACAGTAATATGTTGATATTTAATGGAATAATTGCATTAGTTTTTGCGCCGATAGTGAAACTGCAATAATAATGAATAAAATGGGGTTTTTCTCGTGTGTAAAACAAAAAAATCTTACTGAAGAAATAACACATTTCTACAGTATATTGGGAAGCATTGATAGCGAAAAATTTCCCAATAAAATTATTACAAATAATGAATGAATGTATCAAAATAATACACATTATCAAATCAAGAGTCACAAGTCAGCAATTCTTTTTTTGTAATTTGTATATTTTTTGTGTGTTAGATGTTTCATTACTTTGAAAAAGTAAAAGGATGTAATTTGCCCTTATTAAAAAATATATAAGCTACTATTTAAAATTCATCAAATAAAAACAAATTGATAAATTGTTAGTTTTGTTTATGAAATTTACAAATTTTGGCTTGTAATGTACCGCGAAATATTAATGAATGCTTAGGTGTGCCGTGGGTGAGAAAAGGTTGTGGAGCACTGCATTAGAGTATGTGGGGAGGTATATATACTTTAAATGCATATGGTGTCCACATGAACTGGCTCCACTGTAGATTGGCCAACTCTGGAATGATCAAACCTTACTTACTGTTGGCAACGATGGAAGAGGAATGCAAATAAACAATACCATTGGAGACGAAGAAAACTCCGATGCTAACGAGTCTTACGACATAAAGATACATCAAGTCGGTTGTGTAACGAGGTGTGATATGTGGTTTCGCTCTCTGAGAAGTACCTTAACGACACTAAAAATGGATAGTAATTCTTGACCTATGTTTAGTGTTGCAAAAAACCCGGGAATTTTGAAATGGCTGGAAAAAAACCCGGAAAATTGGGAATAAACTGTTAAATATTATATCTTTCATTGTTTTTTAAACATATTCAGGTGCACATACACATATTTATGTGCTTAACTTCATACATAAAAACGAGTGTTTGTGTAAATAATTTTTGTTGGTTCAAGTATACATAGATGTCAAACGTGATCCGATATTGAATAAAGTTTCTTACTTCCATTCATAAAGAACTTAACTAATATTTCACTATCGGCTCATGCTGTCAGATGTAACTATATTTTTTTAAGAAACGGAAAAAGACCGACTGGAATCAAACAGATGTGGAAAATGAGCAAATAGATATAATTACTGATATGGAATATTGAACTTTTTTTTTTCGAAAAATCCGGAAAAAATGACCCAATTATTTTCACAAGAAGTCTGAACATATTTTTTGGTTGAAAAATTTCAGATTTAAAACTTAAATACAACTCTTCTTTTAAAATGTAAAATGACTATGGTTAAAACAGTAAAATGTCTATGACGCGACGATGGACAGACTGTAGTATATTATCTATGGAACAGATGATAGAAACTTTTCAGAATATGCGGTTACTGTAATTATAACGCGCACTTCGTTTTAGTTTTGTTATTGATTTGACATCTCGTTAAACACCCAAATGCGTATGAAAAAGTGTGCTGTTGAAAGGTGTGATGGCAGAGGAAATCGTGAGTTATTTAATTTGCTATTATAACAATATAGGGTGCATGTTTATGCATGAATGTGTTGGCAGTACCCATACTGTATTAGATTTCGTCATATCTATCGTAAAACTTATATACGTTACATATCAAACTCAAAAACAAAATTACACAATAATTTTGTAAGACATAAAAAATTGCGGCCGACATGACTAATTGCGATCGCTTCAAAAAAATATGCGAAATGAAATATTTAAGGGTAGAACCAAGCAAACCTTAACTAACAACACATCGTTTTGGGTATCATTCTTTGTACAAATATCATTTTTAGCCCCGCATATCCGATATTTACCCAAAGTACTGTCTAAAGTGTCTAACTCGGATAATTGTGACAATTTGAAATTTATGCCTTGTCATAGATACACAAATGAACAAATACAACCACTAAATATGCTTCTTTGACTGATACAATGAAAATTTTTAATTCATTTCAGTATAGCCTGGGACAGCTTTTAACCTTGCAAGACCTTCTTGAATCCGAGTCTTCCACCTCCTTGCCTGGGCAAGCTTTATTTTATTCCCAAAATTTGTCTAGTTTTATTAATGTGATGTGGCATTTATTTCAGCAAGATTAATAACTTGTAAGAATTTATTATTCATTTTTTATATTTATAGATTTACAGTTTGTGTTGTGATATAATGCTGAGTAGATTTTTCACTGAAATGGATTAACTTCTTAGAGTTGTCTTATCATTCCAGATATCCCGTCATCTCTGTTGCTGCTGAGTGAACTTGCAGCGGTCTGCAGTGTGTCTCCAGTCAACCCCCTTAAAACTTGACAGTAACCTAAACGTGGGTAACAATTTTAACCTACTTTTAACACTACAGTCAGATGTGGACAACTTTTAATCATTGCTCAGTCATTCATTCTTTTGTGAAATCAACACATCTAACTTTCTTAGCAATAGATTTAAGCTGATTAAAATTTCCAAGAAAATCTTCACCGACAAAATGGAGCTTATAAAAAGTGTGGGAATTTTCACTGCTGTCTTTTTCGCAATCGATGATTCAAAATCGTCATCTTTATCACTAGAAATAATATTCAAAATTCTCGGCTCAATTGGAAAACAACACTCCTTGGATACTGTTGTTAAGATTTCTGGAACTAAATTTAGTTAGTTCATGTTGTTGTAACGCACACAATACTGTTCTACTTCCTACTTTTTGAAAATATATGGCTAGTAAATAATACATTTTTGGGTCCTTTTTGTTTCAGATAAGAATAATATTGGCTAGTGTAGGTCTGACGCTCGTCCATCTACTCTCGTCAAGGCAAGGATACTCCATGGGACAGGAAAAAAGCTTCAGAGGAATATGCTTGCGAGTTTGTCCATAAAACTTGGTTTAAATATCCATCCGTGAATACTTCAGTTACTCTTCATTGCAGTAATCAAATAGTTAACCGCCATTTATTAACTTCATTTGAATATAAACGGAAGTAGACTGTCGAATGTTCCTGGGACTATGGCTGTTCCTTTTCTCTGGAGAAGGAAGGGAAGTGTGTATAAATAAATCATAATTTATAATCGACTTGACAATTTGGATTATACTGAATTGTCTGAATATTTTTCACCACAGTGTCTCCCACCTTCTTACCAGACCAAATGTACTTGTAGAATTGCAATGAGCTATATTTTCTAAAGTCTGCGTGACTAATGTACAATATGTACATACTCAATATTATAGGGCATAGGATTGTTTCTTTTATCTCTTTAATTGCCTTCAATCGTCGAGTGCACGGAGTCAACTCCCATTTAGGTGGGCTCCTTCTCTAAAAACTTTTGTCGGATTGCAATGTTGTAAAGCATTGCAAAATTTAGCAAGGAACATGACATAATAATAATAGATGAAAATAAATAAATGTGCCACCCCTCTTTGTTAATTCATCACCATTTTGATTCCCTTTCTTTTTTATCGGTAAAAACTGTAGGTGCTATCAATAGATATTTTTTTGTTTGTACATCTTAACTTCCAGAATTTTACAGTTTACTTTCCCAGCGATATCTGTTATTTCTGAAGATTTTAATGTATTTCCCAAAGCCGTACATAGTTTCACCAGTCTTTTTCGAAGTGTTGAAATTTTTACATCCTCAGTAGATGACTAAGATCAAGAAATATAATGTTTTTAAAAAATGATGGTGGCATAGCAGCATATTTAAATAGTTTCTGAATTATTTTTATTGTCATATTCACCATGAGTGGAGATCCCAATGATTGTTCAAAAATTCTGTCAACCGTCATTTTATTTCGAATCAGTTTTGTTTAATATAATATAAGTTTATTTCAAAGAAAACATTAATATGTAATAAAGAAAACATACCTTTTCAATTCAATATAGCGGTATGTAGTTTAGCGCAGTTATACAATGCTAATTGATGGATATTTTAAAAATAAAACACAATTTATCTGTACTACTTCCACAACGGACATAGTTATGTGGAATTAGTACAGACAAATTGTGTTTTATTTTTAAAACATAATGCCTTTCCACCAATAATTGACAGTTGAGTATTATAAAATTATGACGATTTGCATCAAAAAGTCATTTTTGATCAGAGTGGAGTTCGGAGGTTTACAAGTTTAGCCAACGATATGTAGCTGTATTCAGCACTGCTTGCAGATCAAAATTAACCCTTTACATTTGAATTTTCATGATTCGCAAGCTTTATTCGTGCTTTTCATTTTTTCCTGTCTTCTCATCTTGAGTCATCTAATGTAAAATAAATCGTGCGTTTTTAATACTAGTCTCTTTTGGATTTATGAAAACGTGGGGTGAAAATGTTAAACACTTGTTTATGTTTTGACAGACAAACGAGTCGAACGTTATTTTTGTTGCATTCTGTTTTGTACATCTAAAGTATTATAATCATGTTAAGTGAGCATTCAAAAACTTGTCACTAGATTGTTGTCTACTATAGTGGGACTCGGCTTATGAAAAAAATATGCTTATTAATTAAAATTAATTAAAGTGAAGAAATACTTTAATAGTAAATCTAAGAGAATTAGTCATGCCTCTAAAATAGTATTTTATTTTCCAGCAATATGATTAATATAAATTGTCTTTCAGCAATGGAAGAGAGTTTTCATAAATAATTATCTATTTCTAATCTTCAGCATTCAGTTGTAAAGGAAAAGCAATGTATGGATTTCATTTTATACAGAGAAAGTAACATTGGACGACTTGGTATTTTAATGCCTTTATCATTGATGTACGAAATCCTTTCAACCGGTTATCTCTACGAATATTTTTTACTCAAAGCATTAATTTTTCTTTCGTTTTAGTGGTTAACATGCTAAATACAATGTTTCTTCACGATATTTAAGTTTAATACAATAAAATCGTTATTATCATACTATTATCGCACTTCTATGCTTTAGCACAGGGGTTTTTAACCTTATTGCGGTAGCAAACGCATTTGAGATTTAGGATAATAGTGGTTGCCGCACGTTGAATATCTGAAAAATAAGATTTAAGTATTTATTATATATTACACTTTATAAATTTTTACTAAATTATTATAAATCGGTTAATTATATGTTTATTTATGTGCATGTGGAAGCATTTACAAAAGAAGCATAAAAACTCCGCACAGTTTCATATACAAAATAAAATACAATAGAAAAATATATTCAAATAGCAAAGCACAATTAATGCGAACTTTGACATTGCATTTTACTTACTGATTTCTCAAAGTGTATTATATCAAGTTGGTATTTGTAAGTAGGGATTTGATTTTTGATTTTCTTATGTTCATGTTGAAAAATAAAGATTCGCACAAATATGTGAAACCATAACAAGATTTGTAAGCTTTTTTTTCAAAAGAGGGTACTTTTTAAAGGCAGCAAAACAACTTTCCACAAGTTTGTATTCGGACAGTGAGATATCAATATGACTCTTTGAAACCACAAAATCTCTTCTTTGATTTTTAATATTTCATTTTGAAGAATTCTCGTTATGGATTTAGCAATTTCAGTAATGTAAAAGAATTAACAGAAAATGTTGCCACTGGATCGATAATAGTAAATTGCTGGAATCTACTTTCAAATTTCTTGAAAAACTTGCATAAAATGCGTAATAAATAATGTAGGTGTAAACTATTACACCAATCAATCGGGCGCAGGGTTAAGAATCTGTGCTTTACCATGATGGAATTTGGTAAATTTTTAGCCTGGGCACTTCGAATCAGAAACAAAAAGGCACATTCTTCCATAGAAACGATATTGTTTATTTATGTCTTCCATGTATTCAAAACTTATTTTTTATTTGTCTTAAAAATTATATTGCAATCAGTCGTAATGACTACCCTTTTATACTCTTTTCTGTTGAAATATTAGTTTTATTTAAATTTATTGAACTTGCTGTAAAACAAACCATAACCTTATTTACATTTACTTAATATAGGAAGTAAACAAATATATGTTTAATATTCAATTATTTAAACTGATAATATCTTTATGTCTGTACATTGATTGATAATTTGCTGTATTTATTGTCATGTGAGAATTTTTTGTCAATAAAATAAATCATGGTTAATAGCTGTCATTTTTCTTTCCTAAATATCGATACATATTTCGAGCAAATTTTGGAATAAAAATAGTAATATACCTATATTCTATTCCAAGTAGAAGTTGGCGACAATTCCAACCAAACTGAACAACTTCATGGTTATTGGTGTTGCCTCTTTAATAGTAAATTACTCTATGTTCACTTATAATAACCCATAGAGAACTATACTTTTATAATAACCTTAAATTTCGGAATACAATGTGTCTACGTCAAAAATACCACGCTTTTAAAATAAGCGTTCCCGAATGCCAAAAATGATATACAGTTATCTATCATTAATATTGTTTATTCCCGGCCTCGCATCACTACCTACATTACATATATATCGTCGTTTCCATTGCAAAATTGTATATCTGCGGAATCGATATTTTGGCCTAGGCTTACTGACCACTAATAGTCTTGATTTTTATTTTTGAAAGCCTATATAATAAAGCATTTTCACCATTCCCTTTCATCGCAACAAGAGAACGGCTAAAAACGGTAGTTAATTCGTCACGTAGAATTTGCACCACTGTAATGAAAAATAGCATTCAAGTAGATACATGAACAGACGTTCATTAATGAAAGTAAGTGCAGGGAAGGATTTTTGATGATGGTTATTAAAAAGAAACAATTTTTTTTCACATAATTTGTAGTTTATTTACATAGGTCCATAGAATATACTAATTTTGTCATTATTTTTAATCATTTCATGTATTTGTCTTACATTATTGACATTAGAAAAAAATTTACAACCTTCTGTAGCCAATAAGTAAGCGTACTTGAAATTGATACAATGTTTAATCATGAAAGGTAACACACAAACATCCATTAATTTATTGTTTACTGCAACAAATATAGATGTTGAATCTAATGCAGATACAAATGAAAGAGTATTTGAAAAAAAATACGCCTAAATTCAATGCATTTCATTCGAAAAAGGCAATTTATTTCTTGTCTTTGAATCAAACAGCTTTTATTTCTGTCATGTTTTTATATGAAACGAAGTTACGCAATCTTTTCCAAAGTTCTGAAGGGATTAATCTACACTTTTCAGAAAGATACAGAGCCTTTATAAAGCTAGAATTCGGTACATTTCAAAATAAAAATACTTATTTGTAGAATATTACATAAAACGGAAGTCAAATATTTGATTTCCCTACCATTTTGAAGTAGTATTCACAAAAATGAAATAGTTCATTATAGGCTGTAAAAATATACAACAATAATAACGAGAAATTCACCACAAAAAAACTCAAAATATGTTGTGTGTAGGTTAGTGCGTTTTTGTGTAAGTAGTCTAAATTTGTCTCGTAAAAGAATGGATATTTTAAACTTTGTGTGTTCGATGTTTCGACATTTAAATATTCAAGAATTATGTTTGACTTTTCTAAGAAACCATGAAAACTAATATCTAGTCATTCACACGCTAAAACAGAAAACTGTAAAAGTGGATAGTATTAAATATGAAAGTGCATTCTTTTGAACTGGTGTACATATTTTTTAAAAATAGAAATGAGAATGAACATAACTAAGACAAATATGGACCGTTTCTTAAATTTTAAAATTACTTAAAATAGAAATGGGTAATATATTAATATTTATTCTTATTTAATGAAGACGTCAGTTGACTCTTTGGTTATGAAAACTCACTATTGAATAAAGTTTCCAGGAGTTACCAATCTAGCATGGCTATTTATGTTGGGGTTACATCTACCATTCAGTTTTATTTAGTGCCCTTGTCATAAAACAGACGTAATTGCGTATCTGTTGTACATCATTTTATACCTTATACTATTCATTGTCAGTGATTGGTATGACTGAGCGACTTTGTCAAAAGACAAACATAAAATTTATTTAAAAAAAAGATAAACAAAAAAATTATTTTCGTGTCTTCTTTGCAACAAGAGTTGTGGGATTTCGATGGGAATGTTCTGATTTAAAAACTTTAATGTTTTCCACCAAAGCACAGATATGTCACATAAAAATTTTCTGTAATGTCATATATAATGGAAATGCGAGAAGTAATATACTTAGATTAAGCAGGAAAAATGTAAGTATTTACCATTATCTATTATTATCATCCGATTTGAGCTCGATAAAAATAATCCAATTTTATGAAAGAATAATTAATTTTTCATTAATAAATGAAAACAGTTTTAAATTAATTATTTTAGCAACATTTCCATGGCAGCAATGTTCTCTCTGAGCTCCAATACAATTTTTATAACAAATATTTGAATATAACATTAATGTTTGCAAAAAGGCTTAAATTATACTGCGCATTTGTTAGTCTGGCCAGCTCAGCCTTTGGTTTTTCCACGCAGAGGGAATATTAGATGGAAACATTAATTTGAGCTGTGTAAATGAAAAGCTGCAAGTGGGGCGATGGGAAGGAGGGGTATGATGTGCAAGCCTATTTTTATTTAATTTTCAACTATTTGGAGATGGACATGTTTACTAAACAATCACTTTTTGGTGATGAATATTATAATAATTGTCTCCACTGACTCCATCGTATGTATGAAATGTATAGCTGGTAACCCTGTTACTTTACTTTCAATAGATATTTAATATTAAACATAGTAATTACTCTATTTATAAACACATCATTTTATCCACTAATAATACTTTACAAACAATAACTTTTGGTCATTAATATTGCAGTTTAGGTATATATTATTTACAAAAACATAATTTAAATATACTTAACAATGAATTTATAACATTTAATAACATAAAACATCATGCTTTGATATAAAAACTATTACTAACAACTATTTATGTTTTTAAATTTTTTAATGTTATATGCACTTCCCCAATTCGAAAAAGGGGTACTTATTTGATATATGGTATATGTTGCGCATCTTCCAATTCATGAACTTTAATTTTATAAAAGCATGTTCACAATAGTCATAAGGATAGGTTAAGTTTGGTAATTCAAAGAAAAAAATGAATAATTGAATAGTTAAAAAAGAATACAGATGTAATTGAGATCTATTTGATACAAAACTTGAAAGCAATATCAGCTACTGTAGTGGAAGGAAAAGTGAATGAAGCTGTGACCACAGTCGGACGCTTTGGTGCGATACATGGCAATTATCATAAGAAGTAACCGATACGTGAATTAGAATACATATGCTTGATATTTAATATAGAATGTATACCATACACCAAAATGGTACCTTTTATTAAATGCATCATGTTAAAATAATGGCTACAGAGATGTTTTATTAAAAATGTGAAAAGAAACAATTCTATAGATTGTTAAATTTGGATTATTGAGATTTTATACACTTCCATGTATTTTGTCACTAACGACCCGGGTTTCGCCTTTCGGCATCTTCAGGCATTCGAGCACACGAATGGACTCGAACTCAGTTCGTGTGCTCGAATGCCTGAAGATGCCGAAAGGCGAAACCCGGGTCGTTAGTGACAAAATACATGGAAGTGTACAAAATCTCAATAATCCAAATTTAATATTGAAATTCCATCAAGCACCCTCAGTCGATGTCTTAAATTATATCTATAGATTGTATTTTTGCATTGAGCACTGTGGCATACAAATAAACAGACAGCAGGTATTTCTGGAGATGTAATTTCATTTGTTATAGATCAAATCAATTCGGATTTATTAATGATATGGTGGACTATTTTTACAACAGCATCAATTACACATCCCCTGCCCATTCCGTATATATGGGGAAAGATGTTCGACTACTCTCACTAATTCTTTATGTATTTGCATTACTTGGAAACCAACTGCAGTATTGACGGAAACCCTGCTAATTTTTAAGTAACCAACAGGATTTGAAAAACGTTGCCATGACATAAGAAGTAATAAAATGTTTTCGACTTTAAATTTAATATTAGGAGATACTACTCGTTCATGCATGATTTCGTTTTTGAAAAAGCGGCAAAGAAATGTTATTTAAATATGACATTGAATGACTGAATTACTATTTTCACGATTAGTTCTTGAAACTTGGGCATGGGTGTTATTCGCGTTTCTTCGCTGGCCAGGCAAAAGGTTAAACATCCAACAATATGTCGTCATTCTTAATAAATAAATATTAACAATACCACTGCAGGGTATTACATATAATTCTGCCATTGTCTATGATTATTCAGTCACATTGAATAATTACTGTATGCAATCATTTTATATACAAAACCAATATCACTTTCAATTGAATTAATATAGAAAAGAACACAGATAACATATAAAACAAAATAAAGAAATACAGTTGATTCTATGACTTGAATTGAAGACTAGTTAGTATACATTTAACAGGTATTTTAATATTAGTTTATTGATGAGATTTTTTTTAATCTAGAATCACAAAAGGAGATCTACTTATGATATAGTAATATAAAAGAAAAAACCTCTCTTATTTTAAATATTAAATATATGAATTTAAAAAAGTTATTTTAATGAGAATCTTTAAAGATTTTTTAAAAATAAGTCTGCAGAAACTAACACAGAATACATAATGATTTTCTTAAAGCCATTGAACTACTACTCAGAGGAAATGATGGCAGATTAAACCCATC
Source organism: Himalopsyche phryganea (assembly GCA_022494535.1). Classification (NCBI taxonomy): domain Eukaryota; kingdom Metazoa; phylum Arthropoda; class Insecta; order Trichoptera; family Rhyacophilidae; genus Himalopsyche; species Himalopsyche phryganea. Next base: position 65,221 of record JAGVSL010000133.1, on the reverse strand, counting down.
TATAAGTACAAACATACATATTATTAATTTAGCAGCTATACTCAGTAATCTATAAGTATTATAATATGAAGTGAGATATTTAAAAACTTTATTCTTCAATTAAAAATAACCATACAAGGGATTTGTCATGGTGGCAATAGCCCTCTACTGCCAATAATTCAAACTAGACAATTCATAATGATTTTTTTGTATAACATACATTATAATGATCACTAATATACATTATAAAGTTCTCTGGTCTAACTGGTGTCTCCTTTAAGAAGTAGCTCAATGAACAGAACAGTCATTTGATAACATAATACTCAAAATGACCTAAGATGAAGTATAATAATTATTGTAGGTTAAGAAATTAGTGATTACATGATTAAGAGTTTCAAATAAATTATTTATCTTTCATTTTGAATAACACTTAAAAAATAGGCGGGGAGCAGGCCATGGGAATAGCTGTTAGTTGGAGAGCTATCAGTTGATGAAACATTGGTAAAAATGATTAATTTTATCTATATATACAGCGTATACATGATTTGTATTTAGCAGGCTTAAATTATAATTTTCAATATATTTCAAACGGATGTGTAACATTCATTGCATTTTTCTGCCACAAAATGTCGTTTCAAACAGTAGTAATTATAAAAAACAAATATAAAAGGTACATACATTTGCATAATTGATAAAATTTAAATAGCTAGAATTTTTAAAATGTGCGAGTTGATTTAGGCATTTCATTCTTATTATACTATTCCGCTAAGCATTTAGTTTATAAAGTGGATAGGCCACCAGTGCCGTCCTTAAGCAGTATAATTTTTTCAAATAAATTAAACGAAAATAAAAGGTTTAATGCAATATAATCTTTTTTTCTAAATTTAAAACTCCAAAGATTGTATTAAATTCTAGTAGTCTATATTTAATCAATTACACGAATGTTTAACTGTTTATTTCATTAAAAGGTGTCACTGTCTCAGAATCTGAACCATTGCAGGTTAATTAATTTTTTCATGGTCACATTAAAAGTGAAAAAGGGACAGCTAGGATGATTAACTAATACATTGATAAAAAAATACTGTACTGCCAACAGTGTCTTATGCTTATTGCAATGGAGTTTAGTGGAGATAAAACAATACTTATTTTTTGAATGAGTTGTATTATTTATGTCAGCAAGAAAAGAATCTTTAAGTTTTGAACTTGATGATGAAATATGATGACAAATAATATGAAACGACAAAAATATTGATAAACATGAGAGTAGAGCTCTGGTGCCATACCAGTTAATACAATCTATACAATGACTTCATTCTTAAGTGACCATATAAAAAAATCTTTTTGACAGTTGTGAATAAATTATTGTAGTGTATCAAAAAAAAAAATAACGAATTTAATTACTTAGCATGATCCCATAATTGGTTTGGAATAATTTAAAACTTTCAGTGATATTTTTATATGAGTTGCTGATGATCTAATGAACAATAATTATTTATGTGATGTAATAATTATTTTTAAAACAATGCATCCATTGTAAAAATTCTTAGGAATATTTTAATGAATTCAATTATTAATAGCTCTGTGGCTGTAAACAGTACAATAAATTTATTCAATATTGTTTCACATTACAAATTTCCAGGAAGTATTTCTATTGTAAAAACGATTGATTTATATCTGGAGTCCTTGGATAAACAAACATCACTGATACATATTTTTCTCTTATATTATTTAGAGTAAATACTTTTATCGTCGCACTTTCTTATGTGGTCTATGCTCGTTATTACTCTGGGAATGCTGTAAGTCAGACACTGTTGCCACTGCCGTCTTCGAAATGCGTCATTTCTTACCACCGACACCGCCCACCAGCCCCTGCCCGCCTCCTAGCCCTGCCAAAGTTATCCTGTCAGAGTTCTGCCCTCCTGATACTCCCAATCCGAGTCTCTCTTGGGTTGTCGATGTCAATAATCTTTCAGCATTGTTAAGGGAAGACAAGGACAGTCTGTTTTCCGTTAAACGTTCAGTGGCCAGTGATAAGCGATCAGTGGTAAGGGTTATCCGATCGTTTGAGGTGGAACTGGTGACTGGTGTCGATGACCTGGTGATTTGTGATGGCTTTGGTTGTTGTGACGGTGGAGATGTTACCGTAAGCAGTGAAGATGATGGAGGTTTTTGATCTCTACCGCAGCACACCTACAAGATAAATGGTGGAAATTAATTGTTTGACAGGGACATAAATAAATTTTCTTCAGTGATATCAGCTTGCTAAGTGGAGCATCTTTACAAAGGTTATTCAACCCAACCTCTCCTTTTTGGAGAGGGTAAGGATAGACAGATGATCCTAGGAAAGGACTATCTTCTTTTCTTCTCATCTAGCTGATTAATAGTCAAGTATGAAGAAAAAACAGCCAGTTGAAATTGCTGTGTGATTTTTTTGTATCTAACTTTTGTGAAAACTCAGAAAATAATTATTGTTTTATTAATTTCATTACATAATAATTTATCAGTATTAATAAAGATAACGGCTGTATGGAACCCATTACGAATGACAGCACAGTTTAAGTTAATTTATTATTTTAATCACAGTTTTAAAATAAACTAAACTGATAAATAGTTGAAAATGTTCACTAAGCTTTTTTAAATAATATTTGTGTAGTAACTATAATACATATTTCTCCTCAAAGTAAACAGTATTTATATGACTTTCAGTAATAAAATATTTACTATTAAAACTCTTTTAAATCATGGTCATTTACCTGGTGGTGATTTTCCCAGTCTTTGTGTTGGCAGAAGGCACCACAATACCGAGCAACATTACAGCCGCTGCAGGTCTCCTGAGCTTTCCGACCACAGTTCCAACAAGACTATAAATACATATTATGTTATTATATTGTTGATGTTGCACTATTTTTCATATTTCAAATGAGGATTTTCGATCTAATGTAATTTGATAATGACAGATGGTTCTGTCAACACAATAATAATTATTATCAACTATATCCCATACATAAGGTGTGAGAAACGCTTCATAAAATAATCTGTCGTAACTGATTGAAAATTAATAATTTAATATGCTATGTTTGTCATAAAAATAGTAAAAATGAATATTATAATGCAATTTTTTTCAACTGATAAATAAAAAGAAGAATTAGCAATTTTTATTTAACATTTCGAGTTATTAATATGTGCTCATTACTCATGCAGCTCCTTTAATTATTGTAGCATTAAATGCTTACATTATGATGATCAGGTGGAGGTGGAGATTGACTGGTAGCTCTTCTGCTCGGTGGCATCCTCAAGAGTCTCTCCAAGCGAGCTCTCTCTGCCGCTGCGGCCCTCTGGAGCTCAGCTACAGCCTGACGTTTTACCTACAAATTAGAATTTTTTTTTATTATCATTCAGATTAACTTCTTAGTTTATCAGTAACAAACAGATATAGGAAATTAATCACTTTGGTCTGAATCACCAATTTTCACACTTTCACAAATTTCCTTATCAATCAGTTCTTACTGATTCGTTCATTAGAATAGAATTATATAGCTTTTTGGCTCATGTAATAAAAGCATTCTGTAAGTTTTAACCTGATTAACTGATTCTTCTGCTCGTCGGCGTAGCTCCGCCACTCTTTCTTCTGTTTGCCTCACTGTGGCAGCCATGATTTCACCGGCTGCCCTTTTCATATCAGCACCTTCAGGAGAGTATGCTTCTTGACCATTTCCTGGAAAATAATTATTTTTATTCATTAACATATAAATTGACAAAATATACAGGTTTACATTGATATAACAAATTCGACACAGTTAATAGTTTTGTCTACCTCGGTTATCTTATACGCAGAGACAATGTGATCTCAGTGATAGTCAACAAGGTAATAATAGCAGCAATATAGTGTTACTTTAGTCTTATGAGACACTTTATATCACATCACGCCGGCTTAAGAGCACATTTTACAAAACACATGTAACTGTATGCTCCTTGAATTTGTAAAATACTCAAAAAGAACACTATATGAATGGTTGATATTTGATACTTGATACTTTTAACATTCTAGGAAACCTCGTGTAACTCATAAATTCTTCAATTGTTTCATCCCTGGCTGTTCTATAAGGTGAAGATTTTTAGAGTCAGTTCATTTCGAAGAAGTCTAAGTTTATGATTTAAAAAAAGATAATTTTATTAAAATATGAACCTCGTTGTTGCAGAATAGCCAATGCTCTTTTGGTCTTCTCCACCATTGACAGTATACAATTCAACATCGTATTGATATTCTTCCACTCCTCATCACTTTTAGATCCTTGAGGACCTGAATTCAGCAAAAGACCAGCACCTGCCGATCCCGTCGCCCCATCTCTCGGCAGCTGCGGATCCCTCCTCGGATCCTGAAAACTCGGAGTTTCGAGGGACGCCTGACTGTGATAGTTCAAGTGATACGGGTGGGGATATTCGAAGAGGTGAGCGTGGGCAGACTGAAGAGGGAATGACATTAAAGGGGAAGGGTTTATGAGAAGTCCAGGGGCTGATGGATGAGCGCGTTTCGCCTGAGGTTGATAATCGGATGGATCGCCGCTGATCCCTGATCCCTGATGGTGGGACACGCCATTCGTCTGAGGAGCTGGGCCATCGTAGTATCTGAAAACAAAACAAAATTACACTTTTAATTTCTTCTGAAATATCTGGATTCAATGGCATATTGTCGCTATAAAATTTGATTCTTGAACATCCGTTTTGACTAAATTGATATTTTGATGCAGCTTTATTTATTTTCCCTCTTACATGCAATGAAAAATGAAGATTTTGTTTCAGTTCAACGCCAGAATATGCTGTTAATTTACTCTTTATTTTTTTTTCGTAAAACTAATATTTGATACGTACGACAAACCAATCAGAAAGTGATGGCATGGTAAGAGTTTTAAATAACTCAACCAGAAAGCAGCGTAAATACAATTTTGGGGTCCCCTTGCAAAATTTCAACCACATTGATCTCCTTTTCGTGAATTTCTGAAATAACTGCGCAATAATGTACGTTTCCCACCGTTAGTAAGTCATTTTTGCGATCACGTTTTATTATCGTGTATCTTAAGGCCAGTTTCCCGTTTTATTCAAAATACAAATATTAAAATATTCAGATTATTCTTTTTGACTAAATCAAAAAAAGCCGACGTTTAGTACTTCGTAATTTTATTTGAGAGTTTCTATAATGCACGTTTCCGACTGCATTGAATACAAATCACTTGCGATATTTTTGTTACGCCATGACTTGTAATATTATTATTTGTACAACTAGTAGCTCCAAAGATAATATATAAATTATTTTCATAACAATTAACCATTGCAATTTATTCAATACGATAATATAATTTATTCAGCCCGTGTTCTTGATCCTCTCTAAATTGCATCAAAGACCACACCACTTTCCGGGAAATCACAACATAGTAAAGTTTTACTTTGACGCGGACAAAGCTCTCTGTTAATTAGAAAACAGCTGCACCACACTGGTCACTTTAGCAACAATAAATGAATCGATTTCATTTGAAATTAAATTCAAATAGGCTTATTATATTACATCATAATAATTATTGTTGTGAAACATGAAATCTACGCCTACTTGCTCCTAATTAAATAGTGTATTACTAGTTGCAGGCTTGTTTTTAAAAAATATTAAATCAAATTGAAAGAAATAAAACTAAATTAAATCGATGAGGTGACAAAAATAATTGGCTTCTTTCGATACTACTCTTTTGACATAAACGTGATATAATTTGTCAAACCAATGTCCTTTTTCAATGTGGATCTTATGGATTCCTACTGGAGAGTCACACGAGAAGTTGTTCCATGAAAAGCTGTTGTTCAATCACTCTTTTGTATGAAAAATAGTTTTCAACTCTTTTTTTGGAGAGAGTAACGATAGAAAGATCAATGAATGAAAATGATGGAACTTGTGTATACGACAAACGCTCAAGAGCATTGTCTACAGGACCGGCAAATAAATGAAATACTTAAATGAAACGCAAATCGTTTTGTACACTTCCACATTTTTATAATCTCATCGCGAGCATTATCAACTGATCATTATAGAAATGTGGAGTTACATAGTAAAAACAGATTGTGTTATATTTTTAAAAAATAATACCTTTCCACCAATAATTGACAGTTAACACCATAAAAGTAAATACTAGAAATCACTTTCCTTACTACTTAGTCTAATTTAAATTATAAAATATAAACATCAACATAACAGTTTCGCTTATTTGACATTTATACGAGAATGACATATAATTTAAAATAAATAAAAAATACAATTCATTATTATTATTATAATTGCTGTTTATGGCAGTAGTTGAATGGTAGCACTCTCTCTTTCCATTTCCAATCAAGGGTAGAATCCAGAAATGAAACGATTAATAAATTGTAATTCATCGTAAAAATACCATAGATATGCGTATGGTTAATCCATACGCATATCTGTGGTATTTTTACCATTTTCTTTCATCTATCTTTAAAACAAATTATAAGAAAGCTATTGACAAACTATTTGTTGCCTTCTTATCATTTTATCTGTCCTTACCTTTCCCGGTATGGAGTTTAAGTGACCGAAAACCAGTTCTTGTTAGAGAAAAATAGGTGAAAAAAATAATGATTACTTATTTCTATAAGACGATATTGAAACGCGAATGGTTGTTTAAAAATCATTATTATAACTGAATAATATTTAATTCTTTCTCATATTTATAAAACTATTAAATTTGATTTATGCCTCGTATATGTTTTATTCGAAATGTTATGTTTGTTCTCTCGTTGAAGCATCCCTACGACATTCTCCGAAATTAATATTGAATTTACCTACGTTCCGAAAACATTCAGGGGTGAACAGCCATACTCATTATAAAGCAGGCAATACATCCCGCCAAATATGCATGATTTTGACGTACGAAACCGCAACCCGACCACATCATAATAAAGAGCGTGTATGTAGGTAAAACGCCAGCCTACTCCATTGGCAGTTCTCTTTGTCATATTGATTAAAAGCACCCATCAAAATCAGGCACTGGACTATCGCCACGAAATCGACAAAACAATTTGTTTGGCCGGCACACCGGAGTACAATCGCCCGACATATTTGCTCACGACACTTAATCAAAATTCGTACATCATCGGCAGCCATTATTATTGGCACCATAGCATCTAGTTGGCAGTTGGACTGTATTGTCTATTGTCGCTTTGATAACAGCGCTGTATTCGCTCTGCGATTAAAGGATTTTATTTCAACCATGTTACACTTTGTATTATCAGAATTTGCGACTGTCATCATTTTCATCACTTAATTATCGTAAAATAAAACATATCGTCGTCATAGTGGAGAAAGAGACCAACTGTAAAATGTTCAAGAACCCGTTTGAAAATTTTGTAGTCAAACTAAAAACCCCTCATATTATATGCGTTGGTATGTTATGTTCGCAGTACGTCAAATAGTTATTTAGTCTATTTTTATGAAATTTGCTCTCGATCACTTTCTCTTGTATGAAGAAGACATAGATGTCTCTCCATACGAAACCAGTCTAGTATCTGTACCTGAGTATCGTGTTATCAAAGTCGGACAGACGCCACTTCCCACGAAAGTCATGTTTTTATTGTTTATGCAAGTGGTGCAAGTGATGGTCATTTCAAAACACTCATCAAAAGTATCACAATCCAACGGTTTCATATAGATTTTTGAGCTTAAAATTCGTATATAGTTTCAAACACGGACACTAACTTTCAATGGACGTAATACACCAAAGCGCCCCATAATTGTAACTTAAGGTTGCTTTGAATACACAATTGACCAATCACAGAGCTAGAATTTACTTAAAAGTGTCATGACTGCCGGGCTTGATGCGGTGTGGAATATGGATGAAATGAAAAATCACCTCTGCCGTATATTTTCGTACATGGCTATGTCCCACTTGTACAATGTACTCACATGTCAAATTTCAACACGGTATTGTGAGAAATACCGGACAGAGATATTGTATATCTTCCCTTCTATTTAATTTCTGGTAGATGTTTCTTGTTTCAGACAACATAACATACATGAATATTAAGACTATTTTAGTTGTGTTACTTCATTGCCATTTATATGAATAGTGATCTAAGTAAATAATTATTACAAATTGAATGTGATCTACTTCTTGATCCATTATCAAGACATCGTAAATAAAAATTAAATCTTATAGAGTAGGGTGTCTCAGACATTTCCTGCGATGGAGCACTTCGAAAATCCTGAAATTTAGGCGGAACACTATGCTTATTTTGTTGGTAAGGTAATATCATATGAATTCAACAATGTTTGAATTTTTGCAGCTATAGCAGTATATAAAAGTATTTCATGCTTTTGAGGAACACCAGTGTTTGGAAACCCTGTTATAGAAAATATGAAAGATAGAATGCATTGCTTTTTTAATTGGCAGAAGAAGATTATATAACATATTAATTTATTCAAAAATCTAACACTCAACATTTTCAGATACCATCAAAGTGCTGAACAGGGCAAAATATTCCATTAAGATTCTGATGTGATTCTAGGTAAATCATTGTTCTAAGCCAGGCAAAATTCGACTTGGAAAAACACATTTTTTGTAATCCAAATAATTAATATTTTATATAAAAAAAAACTTATTATTTAACACCGTTCATGATGCTTTTTGCACGGCACGTCGTCTATGTCCGGAATTAATAACATTTATGCAGATCCTACGTGAACCCTTTATTTTATGAAAACATCTCCAGCCTCCAGCCATTTATGCCCTTGATATTTTCTACGTTGTTGTTAGTATAATAAAAAATACAAATAGTGTGAATGTGCATTATTTTAAATGAATGTGTACTTTCCGTTTGGAAAACAACATTTTTCAGATTTCAGTGAAGTAAAATTAAATAAACACGTCACAGTTATTTCGCAAAAGGACCAAACATGTCACTCATTTCAATATCAATTTCCTCGCTCGATACACTAAATCCTTTGCTTGAAAAGTGTGCGATATTTATTTACCTCACAGAAATGTTATTATTCAAATCTCTCCCCGAGTTTTTAATCCACTTCTCCCAAACAGGAGTTAAGACTACAACAGTGTGTTCTGAAAATGCATTGAAAATAATCTGTCAAAGACATTGCAATAATTATTACGGATCCATAATACCAGGGACCCGAACCGAATATCGGAAAAACCGTTATATTTGCCGGAACGAAAACCGAACCGATATTTATTTCGGGTTTTGTTTCAATTTACGACAAAGTTTTTCACTGATAAAAGCCAATTAATAAATTATATTCAAAAATTTTAAATTAAATAATAAATTGTTGAAAATTTTAATTGTTGTGTGTACCGAGGGATTTCGATTAGATACGGCTGGTTAGTTGACCAGTGTACTAACTTTTTGATCTTTTCATAACATCGACTGTGTTTTGGTCAATTTATGTAACCCTCAAACACGAACATGAGTTAATTATTGGATCTCATTTTTAAGACGATAGAGCAGGTCAAACTGGCCAAAACACCGTCGTATTATGTTAATTAGTTCGCCACAGATATTAAAACCAGGAATTATAGAACATGGTTGAACAAATCTTTTTAAATCGGAGTCGAAATCATATTTTTTTTAAATCGGAGTCGGAATTACGTTTTTCAACGACTCCACAGCCCTGGTTAAGAATTTCAAACAACATAACTTTTTTATTCGTAGTATTGTAATAAAAACTAATGCAAATTCTGAATGAATTCTAGTTAAACTATTTCATTTTATACGATTATGACGTTTATGAATTTTAATTTATAGATAGTAAAATATATCCGACTGTTACGATAATATATATTATGGCTTAGTAACAATTAAATATACAGCAATCCAAGCAGCACTGATTGGTGGTCCAATTATTCAAATAAAATGCATCTTTTCATTTTATGACTGTAGAATATTACTAGATATCAGATCTATAGATTATGAAATATGATTTCGAAACACTCCGTATATCGCCATACTCCAGGCGACAGGTCAAATAATATTGAAAGCTCTTTTGAATTTGGCATTCGAATTTCGAATTGTTGTTATGTTCATGTTAGTGACGTCACCAGCAGGGCTGCCAGTATGAGAGTCCGCCCTCTGTGTTCTTTGTTCGGAAGCTCGGTGACAGGCGCCGTTGGCGGGAAAGTGGATGTTTTGACATTTCGAATTATTATTCGATTTATGTATTATATTTTGCAAATACAGCAATCGGTTTCAGCCCTTTCGGGCCAGGCCTACATGATTAATTTAATTATTTCAAGAAAATCCTTGCAAGGTGCAGAATAAAAATAAACATGATTTGTTAATTGACAATAGACAATGTATTTATTATTCCAGCATGGATGTGGGAAATCGTTAGTACCTAAAAACATTTTCACAATTTTATGAAGGTAAATGCTTGTTTAAGCATTTGTTATTGTTGACAACGTTATGAAACGATGTCATGTTGCACGCTGTGGGTGCTTGTATGTGTCTCTATTTAACCAACTTTGATTCGCACAGTAACGTAGAGAAAGCAATTTGATAATCGATTTTTTCGGTTAAATTAATAATAATTGTATCAAAGACAACTTATATGGAATCATAATGGAGCTTATCACAATAAAAACTGTTCTACGAGAACTGCTTATTACTCAGTTGCTCAACCTCCTTTTTCGGAAAAAGCGAGTATAGAAGGATAGTGTAAAGACGGGGCTAGATAAGATAATCGTTCTCGCTACGGCCCCGTTTTCAGTGTCAGAACAGGGAATTTATAATTCCATGCTTTCGTTTATAAATCCATGGTTAAAAAATCAAGTTATGAAAGTGTCCGTGCTGGCATTCGAATTCGAGAGCGTCGCATCCGAATGCAACGACGTTAGCCACTCGGCTACAGACTCGCCATTTTGTATAATACTTATGCATGAACATTATTACTTACCACAGATTAATTGTATGCTTATTCAAGAGATTGATTTACAAACGTATTTATGAACAATCAAGAATGAAAACAAGTGAAAAACAACAACACCTAAATTAGCGTAATTTTTGTCTCCTTATATAATGGAAATTATGCTAATAAACTACACACCATATAACGCAGCGTATTTCGGTTGTTAAAATGAAAATCGTGAGCATTATCTATTGCTTGGGATGAGTGAAACCGGACTTGATCATTATAAAATATGGAAGTAGTACAAAACAAAATTGCGTTTTATTTTGAAAATATGATACCTTTCCACCAAGAATTGACAGTCAACACCTTAATAGTGATTAATGAATGAATCTGCCCAATATTGCTTAATTACTTTTTTCAACACGAAGTTTGCATCATGTTTTACTGTTAAATACGCTTAAAATAAACGAAAACAATTAACTCAAAAAATAATATCTGCATATTTATTCAAAAACGATTTTGTAGAAAATTCCGTTGTGTTCCATTCAGTTTGTATCGGTTCCACCATATTTGCATCATTTTTTTCATATTAATCATAAGGGAAATAGTTTCTTAGATAAATTTAGCAATTTATCATGTCATGATTAGCAAGTTTATAATTTGGCTATGGTGTTTTACATAAATGCATAAAGGTCGCTTGATTCTATATAAGATTTGCATTTAACAAACTCACCACCTCAGTTGTCAAGAATAATCTGACAAGCAACATTGTGTTTTGAATCATAATCACCTGTGTTGCGGGCGAGTTAAAAACACAGTTCAAGGTATTTGAAAACAATTAATATAAAATTATTATCGCTGCTATTCAATAGTCTTTATTAAAAGAAAAGAAAGGTATCGATCTTCCATTTTAATTTAATATTATTCTGTCAAGTTTTGAAACAAATGAATCGCAAGTAAACTGCCAATTTAAGAACATTTATAAATCATGTTTTAGCAATGTTCATGAACACATCGAAGTAGGTGGGCTAAGTTTTAAGGCGAAGAGTTGCATTCAGAATTTAAATGAAACTAGACACTAAGTAAATTTGATATAAAAAGTTGGCTATCGTTAAAATATGGAATTCAAAACATTCAACGAAAAAAAAAAAACTGATTTTCCTAAAAGTCAAAATTTGATGGCACGAATGGAACTGTTTTATTTATTCTATTATTAATTTTCTAATTTCATTCTTAAACATATTTTCAAGTAAAAAATACTTCATTTAAGATATCGACTGAGGGTGCTTGATGGAATTTCAATATTAAATTTTAATTGTTAAGGTTTCGGCTTTCGGCATCCTCAGGCATTCGAGTACACGAATGAACTCGAACTGACGGTGACTCGCAGTTCATTCGTGTACTCGAATGCCTGAAGATTTCGAAAGGCGTATCCTGAGTCACTAGTTAAGTGACGAAATACATGTAAAGGTACAAAATTTAAACGATTCAAATTTAATGAACAGTTAGTTCGTGGGCCGTGTATAAATGTCCAGAACCCGTGAGCACTGTAAGCAAAGCCAACGTCGTAGACCACTCGACTTACCTTCGTCTTCATACCTTCGTCATTCGACGGTGCTTTGGTCAATTGATAACAACCCTCAGAATTGAAATTATTCATGAGAGAGTAAAAACTGTTTTTATCGAAAACATTATGTGGTGAGTTGCTTTATGAATCTTTGAAATGCTCTCCTGTAAATTCTCACGTTTGCAGATAAGGATTATACGTAATACGGTGTCGATATAATAGTGGCCTAGTCAGAAATTTTAAACCTAAAACCAATGTAAAATCATGTTACCCTTCCAAAAAGTGGTAAATTTATTTTTCTAATTTACATCGTTTGGCCGGGACTTGCTCTGTCGTCTTTAAAATAAGATTCAATCATTCATAAATTTTCGTATTTTTTGAGGGTTACATCAATTGACCAAAACACAGTCGATATGATTCTCAACGAAGAGTCTTCTGTAATGTGTTACTACTATAATATAATATATGCATTACTAGAAAAAAACGTGACTTGATCAATTTACTCCATTACAGAATGCATGACGAAGAAAATTAAACTACAGTTAGTATTAAGCCATGATAACCTTGTTTCTATAATGTTATTAGAAATAAATCAATACAATTAATACGTAAATAGCGTAAATACATATTCTAATAAGTTACACACATTAATAAACTCATGAATTCTCTGCACTCATATTTGTACTGGCGACAAAATACCTCGACGACGCTATAAAATTAGCATAATGTTTTGGAATATGACATTGCGTTTCTGAGAATTACTTATATATTTTTTTTTTAATTTAATACATTACTGATCTCCTTTGGATGAGTGTGTCTTTGAAATGGTGGTCAAACCAGGGTTATATTGTAGTCTTATGGAGTCAAGTCGGATGTGAAATAAAATTGATTTGTAATTAGCGTACTGTATAAAAACCACTAGTCATGTCCTAGCCCTATACTTCTATCCTTAATCTCTTCGGAAAAAGAGAGGTTGAGAAACTGAGTAACAAGCAGTTAATCATAGAAAACTTCTGTTGAAATACCTCCATTAGCAGACCATATGCTCCACGTTGGGAGCGGACATTGTAAAAAAAAAATTTTTAGATTGTAAATCAAAAGTTGGCCAAAAACTGCATTTATCAAGCTTCGTGATAATATGTTGTATTGTTTGCTCGTTTTATTTCAAAGGCAATCCTAAAGATCAAATGAGTCAGGGTTAAAATCCTGGCCAATTCAACATCAAATTTAGATTTTGTGAAGGGATTTTGAGCGACTATAACATTCCAAATGATTTTTTTTAAATTATATGGTGCTTTGGCTATTATAAGCTGTAATGCCAAATACTTTTTATAAAAAATATTCAAAAAAAACACACGAAATAAGAAAAAATTGAATTCTTAAAATTTTCTACATTTCCATATTTTTCGTCACTGACGATCCGAGTTTCGGATTTCGGCATCTCTAGGCATTCGAGTACACGGACGTAGATAGCTTATATCGTTTATGTATATAAGATAAGTTATTAACACTAAGACAAGTCTAATTTTTCTTATTTTTTCTTATATTTATATAAACGAAATATAAATTATTTACTAACTGTCCGTTCGAGTTCATTCGTGTACTCGACTACCTGAAGATGCCGAAAGGCGAAACCCGGATCGTTAGTGACGATACACATATGAATGTAACAAAAATTGACAATTCAAATTTGATATAATTTAAGATATCGACTGAGGGTGCTTGATGGCATTTGTCAGCTCAAGTTCATTCGTGTGCTCGAATGCATGAAGATGCAGAAAGGCGAATCCTGGGTCGTTGGTGACAAAATAAATGGAAATGTACAAAATTTCAACAATTCAAATTCCATCAAGCATCCTCAGTCAATATTTTAAATTACAAAAGGGCTATAAATAATTGCACTTTGTGTTAGATAGTATTCACATGGTACACCTAAACTTTTATTTCGATAGTTTGCACTTAGTACACTTAAACTTTTGATTTTCATAGTTTCCACTTAGTCACGGAATCTTTTAACAAAGTGAATTAAGTTTTACTAGGTTATGTTAGGGTTGGTCTGGTTTGATTTGTGTAATGTATTCTAATGCGTGGAGCAAAGACAATATAGGCGGCCTAATATAGGGTAGAAGAATAAGTGATATTTCATTACAGCTTCATGCAACTATCGATTTCAAAGTGTGAGTATTTATTTATATTGAGTGAAAACTATTTTATCTATGTGAAAATATTTTTTCGTAATTGTATATTTGTTCAATGTTAAAATATATTTTATTATGCGGGATCACTTTATTTTTAGTGAAACAATTTGTTTTTTGTGGAATGTATTTGTTATAAGTGTAAACTATTTTTATGAAAGTGAATATGATATAAACAAAAGTGCATTTAATTGTAAGCCATTACAAAATAGGGTATTAGTTTCTCCGTGTCTCGCTTTTTGTTTTTCTAAATACATTGTTAGGTGATCAGTACTATATTTATATGATAAATTATAGTTATGAGGAGAATGAATGGCTTACGATCACTGCTCTAGACAATCTATTTATTGGGATGATTCAGCACGCTTTAGTCTTTACTAATGTGATGTGCATTTTAATTCTGAGCATAGCGTGTATGTCCTTGAGACATACTTGCCAATAAATACACGGTAAAACCGGAAATCAGATATTTAAAATGCATTGTAATAAAGAACTGAACCCATCGACAATCGATGATCCCGAAGTTCAACGTTCCTCAAACTTACAACATCCTGTCGCACATTTGATAGAACATATAAGAGACAAGGGGGAGAGTGAATTGTTACCCAGTATCGACTTTAGAAAATAAATGAACAAGTTTGCTAAAAAGAGGCAATGTACTTAATAATAACGCATTTTATTTCAATATATACAGTTTAGTCATTCTGTCTGTAACGTAAAACACAACACAGCGCTTGCGTACGATGCGCGATACGCATACTAGTGTGTGCGTGTGTTAGTGAGAGTGAATGAGTATTGACTGCCAACTGATTGGTACCAGGGCATCCAGTCCCGAACCCCTTTTTTGATCCCGGGATTTCGGGATTGAACAAAAGCCAGGTTTTCATGTCAGAAATTGTAAAAAAAATAATTTCTGCTCCTTCGCCGTCATTAAATTGCCAAGAAATGGTGTATAATATTACTAATATATTATATACGTCGTCGGCTACGGTTACGAATGTCTCTGGTTTAAGTCACGGTGCGGACAGTTTCATAAATTGATTTTTCAATCGATTTATGGATTTCTGTTCGAAGGCATGAGTGTTTGTGATGTCTAAAATTCCCTCCCAATCATCTGATCCTAAAAACGGGGCAAAGCGAGAGCGCTTAGCTAACCACTTGTCCTGTCCTAGGCCTATCCTTTTACTCCTACTCTCTTTGAAAAAGAGAGGTTGAGCAAATGAGTAACAAGCAGTTCTCGTAGAAAAACTTTTGTTGAGATACCTCCATTAGGAGGACATATGTCCTACACTGGGAGCGGACATGGTGAAAAATATATATATATTTTATAATTTAAGACATCGACTGAGGGTGCTTGATGGAATTTCAATATCAAATTTGAGTTATTGAGATTTTGTACACTTCCATGTATTTTGTCGACAACCCGGGTTTCGCTTTTCGGCATCTTCAGGCATTCGAACGCACGAATGAACTCGAACTGACAGACAGTAAGCAGTGTTTAACGTTTATATAGAAGATACAAATACGACAAATACTATTTACGAGATAAAATATTACAAGTTTAGGATCCACACTGATACCTGAGTTAAAATTTCGAGAATCGCCTTAATCCTAGCAGTTTGTTTTTGTTTGAAAATGCTCATTACCTGAGCGATATCAGTCCATTTAAAAATAATGTGGAATGCTGTCATTTTAACCAAGTCTGCTTCTTTTGTGAAGTATATGTATGTACTCTTAATGAAGCAGCTCTACTGAAGTTGCTCTACTAAAACCTGACGTCATTCAGTCGTTCAAACTCTCGTTTTTCAATCAGGTTGAGGATTGAAGAATGGGACTAGGAAAGGAATCATAGTTATGTAATCGTATATGCCATCAATGCAATTGGACAACAACTCATAAATGGTTTTTCAATACTTTTTTATAAAAATGTTCGTCCAGGAATGATTGACAGAAAACAATATTTAAATCACCGAGAACTATTAATGTAATTGAACAAAACGTTTTTTCAGAATGATTAGATGTAGTGCGTTTACGCTGGCAGCATGCTGCGCCTTGATGATGACCAGCCCTGCCACCTCTCAGATTGGGAAAGTCCTCACCAGTATTCAAACAACAGGAGAGAAGACGGTTTCAGCTGTTGCCACTCCAGTAGAAAAAGCAGTTGTTTCAACTACCTTACAAAACTGTAAGCAGCTTTCTTATATCAATGGAATTATTAGTAGATATCCTCTTTCAAAGAAAGATTGATGAAATGCGGAAATCTCTATTGAATCTCCAATTAGAGATTAGTTTGGGAGACTCTTTCGTGTTATGACATGTTTATCAGTAGATTCGACTTATTGGTTACAGGTGATATAGTAAAGTCAATTCTTGGAGTGAGTGCCAGACAACTGACAGGAAGCAGTGAACCGGATGTCTCTAAGCTATCAGTAGCATTGTGGGAAGGTGTGAAAAAGGTAAGAAGTTGCCAGGTTCATAACAACTCATCTTAAAAATACTCACTGTTTTAATATTGCCTATAGATGATAACAGGTGAACATCGCGTTAATTGTCGGTATATGTCATAATTTATTTATTTATTGCTGATTTGAACATTAGTTAAAAAGGAATCTCATCCTCTGTTCACTGAGCCATACGGGTTCATGGTGCGTTGATCAACGTCGTTGGCTTCGGTTATGGAACTCACGGGTTCGAGTCTCAGTACGGACAGTTCGAATGCATGGACGGGTTTGATTTCTGAAAATTCCCTACCACCCATCCGACCCTTAAAATGGGGCGTACAGAAAGAGCGATTTTTTAACCTCTAGTCATGTCCTAGCCATATCCTTCTATTCTAACTGTCTTAAAAAAAGAGGTTGAGCAACTGAGTATCAATCACTTATCGTAGAAAAAATCCTGTTTAAATACCTCCATTAGGAGGGCATAATGTATTACACACTGGGAGCGGACATAGTTAAAAAAAAATCTTTTACATTTGATGTTGTAAAATAATCGATTTTGCTCATAATTGGTGTAAGGCAGTGATGCACAAACCGCGGCCCATGGGACACATGCGGTCAAAATAGCATTTGTTGCAGCCCAAAATAACAAATAAAAAGTAGTAAAAGTATGTAACTATTAAATTAAAAAATTTGAATGCATATCTCGTTTAGTATTATATAGTATAATATATCATTATGTTTCAACACTTTTACCCTCTGCAACACGTGAAAAATTATAAAATGGATAAACTGGCCCTTCTTTCAAATAGGTTGTGCACCGCTGGTGTAAGGTAATGGTGGATATAAATGTTCACCAAATCGAATAATCTTCAAACGTCGCTGAGGATGTAAGACGCCTCTCCATGACACATTTAAACCATTAGAAATTATTTGTATTATTTATATTGTTTAATTTCACTAGACCCTCTTCAACATCACCGAAGCCACGCCGAACATTCTGACCAGCAGAACAGTCAACAAAGACCTTCCAACTACTATCTTCCTGCACGGCTTCCTCTCCAACTCGGAGAGTGATGCAGTCGTCGAAGTGACCAACGCGCTTTTGGACCGCGGCGACACCAACGTTCTGGCCTTGGACTCGGGGAAGCTGATCAGCTACTTCTACCTCAAGGCGAGCACTTGCGTCAAGGCCATCGGAACCGAGTTTGGAAAAATCTTGGCTGAATTATCAGAAGGTATACTAATAGCATTGTTATTTGTTTGTTATTTTGAATGCACTATTCATAAATCATTTCAGTATTGCCAGTGATCATGTTGTATTATCAATGTATTAAATTAGCGGGAATACTCAGTTGCAGAGTCACAGATTCGAATCGCGAAATGAAAACTTTTATACATTGATTTTTCTGTGTTGAAAAACCTGTATGTCTGAGCTGCTTTCAAATTTCGCCGTCCATCCTTTATCCTAACCTAAAAACGTAGCGTAGAGAGAGTGATTATCTAGCCACTAGTCGTTTCCTAATTACATCATTCCTTCTTTACCATCTGTGAATGCAGAGATTGAACAACTTACATCTCTTAAATATAATGCCTTACCATCAAGAATTGACAGTTAACACATTAAAAGTGAAACTTACGTCTAGTTCTAGCTAAGACAAGTTTATTTGCGATGCTCTATTAGGATAACATAATTATGCTTCAAGTTGCGAGCGGACATGGCTTAAAAAAACTTCATTAAAATTAATTTTACTATGTTTATTAGAATTCAATCAACATGTTTCATAACCCATGCACTATTACTTTATATGAGTTAAAAAATGGTTTTCACACATTTCAAGGAAATTTATGCTCAGTAAATATTGATATACTAAGATTAAATATCCACTTTTTAACTTCCATCATTATTTTTTACTAGTAACCGTACCTTTCATAGATGACGGTATTGAAATTAAAATACTGAATTTATAAAGTACGTGCATTGCATAACATTTTATTACATTATACACCGCGAACACTTACGTCACTAGAAATTTTCGTACCATGTGATATGTGATAATAATAAAACGTCTACAGAGCGGTCTGGGCTATTATATATAAGATGCATCAGATTAAGATTGGCCAGTCGATTGAAAGATCAATTTCCGCCGGCAAACCGCCCCCGCCGGAAGTTGAGCCCGAGACATCCGTAACCGTGGCCAACGATGCTACCAGCTGCGCCACGGACGCCGACAAATGTCACAAATAATAAGTGTTAATATTTAAATCGTAAAATCTGTAAAAAATAAAAAGCTTGAGCGAAAAATAATCCATTGTTTATTTTGACCAGAGTGCAACCGCAGTAATATTTTCAACTTTTAATTTCCAAATTTCAACATTAGCTAGAACCACAGTAACGACAACGTCTAAATGAGCAAATATAAGAGCCTTCCATTTCGTGCAAAGCTGGATAAAAAATATTAGTTATTAATGACATAGTTTCTTCCCAACAGGCGGAGTGGACGGTAACAAATTGCACATCGTCGGGCACAGCTTGGGCGCTCACATTGCCGGTTTCGCCGGTAAATCTTACAAGAAACAGACTGGCAAGACCATCGCCAGAATCACTGGTCTTGACCCTGCTGGACCATGCTTCTTTAAAGAAGAGCCCGAGCTCAGGCTGAAGTCCACTGACGCCGATTTCGTTGACGTCATTCATACGGATGCTGGAGTATTTGGGATTGTAGAACCACTCGGTGAGAGTTATTTCAATTGTATGAAATTTCACTCTTATAGTCATAGGACAAAATTCACTAAGGAATATTTTATCTTAGGGCCTTTGATGACGAGTATTCTTATGTGTAGCATTCGGCCACCGTGCAATCCCTCCAAGATGCTCTACCATCGCTAATCGCCTTGTTTTCTGCTATCTCTTACCGGTATTCCTCATTTTTTTAGGACATTTCCTGGCCATTTCTAACGTCTCATCATAACTACTGATGTGATCTGTCTGGCCCGTTACCTAATTTCCTATTCCTTGGCAAACTAAGAACCTTGCTCCTAATATCCAATGCAAAATGTGTTCTCGAATCTCAATATAAATACGTCTTTTCTGAGTCACTTTCATATTCATGACTTGCTACCATAAAGCAGTACCAGCATTCTGTAAGCGTTGAACAAAAATATATGTAACATGTGAGAGAGGTCTACTCGACGGGGAGGTGGAGCGTCAACACACTTTGACTGCGTCAGGTCCGGCGTGGTGATAAAGATGATTCACAGGTTATTTCGTCTTCTATTAAGCCCGCCCGTCAGTTTACTTTCTCTTTAATTGCAGTTAGTTTATACTAATAAATTCTTCGAAGGCAGTAACAGATACAAAAACAGAGTTTAAAATACACAATTTCAATTTAAAAACGCAGCAAGTGGCTTTGTCGGCGACCAGCCCTCGGATCCGTCGCCCGCTTTTTGTTTGCTAACGGTAACTGCTAATGGTAAACAAACAAATATGACAAATTATTTTTGAACGCCTTAGGAGAGATATTACATATTAAATTTGCATGAATAGGAAGAGTCTGTAGACGGATTTTGAAGACCCCTGTCCGTCCCGTAAGTACGGGGCGGTGTCACATGTTCAATGTCAATTCAATTTTCTTACATTTGAGAAACTCCATGATGACATTTTGTCATTATTCCCTGAGTGACCAAGAGAAATTAGATCTCTCACGACCACAAACAAATGAAACTTTACATTACGAGGTACGATCGATACAATCAAATTGAATTTTAAAGGTGTGATCTATAAAAGTTCCATTAGACGTTGCAACTGATTTTTTAAACTTTGTTTATTATAGGACACGTGGACTTTTATCCCAATTCAGGGGAAGCCCAACCAGGGTGCGCGATTCCTCCGTGCAGTCACAGCAGAGCATGGCAACTGTATGCCGAATCATTGAGGAACGCCAACGCCTTCCCAGCTGTCAAATGCGAAAAGTGGAGCAAGTTCAAGAGAGGCGAGTGCGCCGAAGAGTCCCGTGAATTTATGGGCAAGGGATGCGACACATCCGCGAGAGGAGTGTACTATTTACGCACAGCCGGAAAGACACCTTACGGATTGAAGGTGGAAGGAATTTCAACAGAGGAAAAATCGACCTTGGAAAGCATAGTCCCCAAAGTTCCCAACGTGTTTGGATAAACATGGCGATATCTTACAGACGATTCGTATACAGTAAACATACACAACTCTTGTATATTATACGATAAATATAAGACTTATATTCACACCGAACATAAAATAAAACGTACAATAAACTGCAGAGAGTATATTTTCTGACACGTCAGTATCTAATTTAAAGAAGAAACGTGTTTACAGCGTTAAAACACACGCTAAAAATCATAGCTTTTTATTAAATATTTAATTTAAAAATGGCGGTTGCATAACAGCTGATGGTCCGATGTATTTTTACTGCCTTGAAAGAAAATCGTACTTACATAATTATATCAGTCGCTGAATGTTTACATTCATGCAAATGTCAAATATACATCATTGCTTATTGTCAGAAAGGATAGGCGATATGTAGTATATCGATCGTACAATTCATTACTCAATCATCTCCAAATAACCTATATTGAGGTAAAGGGAAAAGCAATATTCAAATAGTTATCATAAATCAAATATTATTGATTTGTACATACATTTTATAAACAGTTGTTTAAGAAGTATTTTCCGAGTACAACGATATTTGGAAATATTCTTTTACTGTCCCAGAAATATCGATATTTTGTTTAATTCTTTAGAAGGTTATCTGCCTTAGCATTTTGTTGGTGGCATTTTTAAGTTATCTGAGTATTGAATCCGATAGAGCGCAAAATTTTACGGGGTAATTGCATAATTAACTCAAATTTCATATACTTTTCTAGTTGTCTGACTGTACGAACGATTTTTTTTACTGTGAAAATAAATAAATATGTATTATATAATCGTGAAACAGTGTATTGTTGGCTATGTACTAGTGAGCTGGAAGGGAAAACGCTGTTTTAGCGTACGTTACCTGCTAATTTAGTTTTGTTTGTGTACGTATTTACAAAATTGATTATTTGCAGGAAAAAATATTAAGATTATTTTTAATAATCGTTTACACTTGTTATTATAAATTTACATAATACATAATTAGTTAAACGAAGACATTAAAATGTTTAAAAATATACTGCAATTACTAAAACCGGTATGTCTGCATTTTACACATTATGCAGTTACGAACAATTTCTTAAAACATACAAACACAAAAAAAACTGAATTATTTACTTATATCGTTTTACAATAATATTTACAGCTTATGAACATAAGCGATATACGTGATGAACCCGTATTTTTAGCATCTATTTTTTTAATTTTCGCATTTTGGAGCATTTAAAAACTTTACAAGATTATTTTTACAAGACACAAATATCAAGTAATTATCAATTCCAATGTATTTTAACAATTTTTTTAAATCAAATATTGACAAATATACATAATTATTACATACAATTAAGGGGGGTTAAAATGTTCACTGTTGAATCTTATCTTACTAATAATGATAACTTTATTAAAATCAATCATGGAGCATGTTTCAATGGATGATTTTTTAGATAAGCGCGACGATCAGTTACTGTTAAATTGTATTTGTCAAAGAATCTTTCAACATCAACACTATTTACTGGACACCAAATACATTTGATGGCAGCACAACTGAATTCTTCGTATCTAACTTTTGTGGCCAACAATAATTGTAAAATATCTGGTTTTATATCACTTTTTATAATTTCCAAAAGTTGTTTGAAAAAATCTTGATATTCTTCTATACATTGGGATTCTGTTAATAAATTGAATAAGGGCAAGTTCTTAAAAAGTATAATGGTTTGTTTAACATTAATGCTAGATTTTAATCCTGCTACTGATGGATTAAAAAGTTGACTCAAAGTTTCATAATACAAATTGGTCTCATTTATCACTGAATGAGACTCAAGTTAGGCCATAGCGATGTAAAGTATGGGTCATACTGTATGACCCATATACGATATGTATGCAAAAGCTATCATTTTTTTAAAAAAAACAAGCAAATTTTGCAATTATTTGTGATTTTACCATCTATTTGCAAATTTTATTAAATTCGCATCTATTAGCATCTATTCCGAATTTTAGCATCTATTTCGCATCTATTTCAAAATGCTAAAAATACGTGCCTTTAGTGATGAACCAATAATGTAATAATAAAATGTCTGGTTATAGCTGTTTGTAACTGGACGTCTCAATAGTTGTAATTGAAGATTGTATTTACATTGTTTTAAGAGTATTGATATTGTTTTTTTTATATTCATTTTTTTAAATAAAATGTGTTGCAAATAACATTTGAATAGTATTATCTTGTACAGTAACATATAACGACAAATATCGTGTTTATAAAATATTATTTTATTGCTTACAAATACTACTTTTAGTATCACTGCGTGTCACAAGTGACACGTGTTTCTCTCTTTTGATCGTCTGTATGAATCAACATATAGCCGGAATATGTGTCATATAACCAAACTGATTTCAAGGATGAAATACACGAAAAGAAAAACAATATTTAACGCATTGTTTAAGGAAGCATTTACATCTGTAACGTAGGCAAGTAGTCAAATAAAATGTAGAAAAAAATGAAGGCTGAATGACAGAGAGAATGTTTTTTTTTACAATTGTCAGGCATAGTATGTCAAAATGTACTAATGGAGTATCGTATCAGAATTTGTTTTTTAAGGATGACATTAAGTATGGATTAGTAATTAACTAACTAACACAATTTATATTTATACAAATCAATTTATGAGATTGGCCGTACTAGCATTCGACCCGTGGACACCGCTACATTAACAAAGTACAGAATTTTCATGGTATGAACAGTCTTCACAAATTTTCAGTTGAATTGTTGTAGCAACGATTAAGCTGACATGTGATTGTCACATCGTCGCTCGTTTGTTTTGTAGAAAAGAAAATTTACCAACTTTCATTGTATTCTAATAGTAAAGAGTTAATTTACTACTAGACATGACATATACGACTCAAATTGGAATGTTATTTTTGCCTTTGTCACAGACATATTTATTATAATCATGTCTACAAAGTAATGCTCAACGACAAAAAACATGATGGTGCGTGACTTGAAAATCGCTACAATTTTACAAAATCACATAATGTTTCAATTACAATAAATATCCACATTATTTCTAAAAGTTTTTTATTCAGTATACATTTCATCGGTTAAAGATTAAGAAGGATAAAATAATGAAGAATTTGTGTGTTTTGCTTTTTTTCTATGCTTCTGCGTCATTGGCAATAGACAATAATTTAGATTCAAGAAGAATAGTTGGATATCTATCGGCAATAACTTCTCCCATTGAGAGGAAATTTGTCACTACCCTATTCAGGAACTGTGAGTATAAGTAAATTTTTTATGATATCGTAGAATATAAATGTAATAATGATTTGTAGATTATTTTATATGCGCACCTTTCGTGCTTTGCCGTGTTTCAGATTGATACTTAATCTTTATTTGAATGGAATTTTCTCGTAAAATTGTTTGCAACTGGCTTAAATCAATTCATTCTTTTCCATTCTACGTACAAGTGACAGTTGGATACTTAATAATTACATTTAAATCGTGTTGCTATTATTTTATTTTATCAAAGTTACGACAGAGCAGGTCTCGGCCAATTGATGTAACCCTCAAAATCGAAATTGTTCAGGAGAGAGTAAAAACTGTTTTTATCGAAAACATTATACGGTGAGCAGCGTTATGAATATTCGAAATGCACTCCTGTAAATTGTCGTGTTTGCAGATCCGGGATTATACGTAGGGAGTGTCGGTATAATAGTGGCTTACATCAAGTGGAGGGGCAGAATTTGTAAACCTAAAACCATCGTAAAATGACGTTTCCCTTTCAAAAAGTGGTCAATTTATATTTCTAATTTACATCATTTGGCCGAGACCTGCTCTGTCGTCTTTAAAATGAGACCCAATCATTAAATCATTTTCGTATTTTTTGAGGGTTACATCAATTGGCCAAAACACAGTCGATTTAATATAACGATGGCATGCAAAATATCATACGTCTTAAATGGTTGTAGGTAGTCAGATAACATTTTGAATCACTTTTAATGCGTAATAAGTGTCAATTATTCTTGATGGAAAGGCATTATATTTAAAAAACAGACAATTTTTTGTACTACTTCCACATTTTTTACAATGATATTAACCGATTTCGCTCATCTCGAGCATTATCAATTTATCATCATCAGTTGATAATATCGCGATGAGTGAAGCCAGATTTGGATTTGACCCTAATGACCTTGACGTAAATTTATCTTTTACAGAAATATTCAAAGATTGAAATATGTTTTTACTACTTGTTTTCCTTGAACTTTATTTCTTCTGGTTGGTAATATCCTATTTATTGTAAGTTAGACCGATTGTTGAAGCTTCAAATGCACGACAAAATATAGCTGCTAATTTCCGGTCATAGAAATAAAATGAGAAATTATTCCAATTACAAGCTTATTGGAATCGAATTTGAATAAGAGTTTATACAAAATCGCTCTTCTGCGTTTGATCTAGTAAAAAACTAGCATTAACTATACAATAATAAGAAAAATATATTGTGACGAAAATAGACGGTTAAAAACTACCAACATCTTGGTGTCTATCAATATATTAGGATCCCAATTGATATATTCGACTTAAAAATCCAAAAGGGTTTGAAAACAATACTCTGGCAACATTTATTCCAATTTCGATCGCGCGTCTCTATAACGACTTACTTTATTTTGAATATAAGAAGGGAAAATAATATAAAAAAGATATATATTTTTTATAGAAAAGGAATCGGTCTCAGAGTAAGGTTTACGACATTAAATTATTTGGGATACGGGTTGGATATGTTACTTTTCGAAAAGTAAAACGAATTACGTACTAGCTGGGTTGGATCGAAGATACGGGCTTTGGACATACCCCACAAGGGCAATTGCTCAAAACTGGAGAATGTAATATAGAATTCTGTGAAAATTAAACATGTCCATAGGGTATAAGGGAAAAGTGTCTCAAACGATCCGCTTACGAGTAGTCGGTAGCTTTTAAACGCCTCGCGACGAAAATCGTTCTCGTGCAATTGAGCCAATGTCACGTAGCGTTTTGGATTTGATCACATTTTTATTTACTTAATATTCCGCCAAAAGTAAAATTATCAAACTTACGTAGCAAACAGAAACTGTTAATACCTGTTTTCATGGCACACCATGGTGGCATGTAGCCATTTTAGAATTTATGACATTTGAAAGAACTTTTACGCATTAAAAAGCCAAAGTAAATATTTCAATTCAAATATCCACGTTGTTCTGGAATACTAGTTTTGAGTAATTGGACTTTGAAGTTTTCCAAATGCTTGAAATGTCATACGTTTTTAATTTTGTTTGTTTGCACAAAACTGTTTTTAATTAAAAGCATAATTTATAAAAATAAGTGTGCTCTGTCATACAGTAGAGTTTGAAATAAGGAACATTTTGGTATAGCTAACTCAATATATCATTTAATCGATTTAGTGCTTTCTTTCAGAACAACGACGATATAACGTTTGAGAATTTTTGACATATCGGAAATAGTAACTATTCTTCATTAACTTTTTCTTAACATTTCTTACTAGTTTTTTTTTCACATTTTTACAAAACAAAATATATTACTTTGACTTTCAAAGAAATATTTCAAATCTCGAATCCAAAATACGAATGTTTGCTTATTGAATTTCAAAAACGTGTAAAATCATCATCAAAAGCTTCTGCTACACAATACAGTTAAGATTTGTATATATCTGGTCTTATTTTAAAATTTTAAGTTGTTTGACCTATATATAATGACAAGCAATTGTCACATTCAATTTTGTAACACTGTCAATGTGTTATGTTTATCTTTTCCTTCTTTCATATGTTTATTCCTTAATTATAATTATAACTCGTGAATTGTATGCCCTGTAATATTCAATTTCATTGGACGTTTCTACAACAGGTACACATGTGAAAAATTCCTTCGGTCTAGAATATGAACAAATGCAGGTGCACGAGCCGGACGTGTCTAGACTCAGTATGGATTTGTGGCTAGGCGATGGAAAAAAGGTTTGGCCATCTTGATTTCATCAGACAAGAAGAGTTGCGAAAAATAATAACGATGGTGTTTTGGTTAATTGATGTAACCCTCAAAATTGAAATTGTTCGGGAGAGAGTAAAAACTGTTTTTATCGAAAAAATTATATGGTGAGTTGCGTTATGAATCTTTCAAATCCACTCCTATAAATTCTCATGTTTACAGATAAGGAGTGTCGATATAATAGCGGCTTAAATCAAGAGGCCGGGTCAGAATTTTAAAATTTAAAACCAATGTAAAATGATGTTTCCATTCAAAGAAGTGGTAAATCTGTTCTAATTTTCATCATTTGGTCGAGACCTGCTCTGTCGCCTTTAAAGTGAGATTCAATCATTAACTTATTTTCGTATTTTTTGAGGGTTACATCAATTTGCTAAAACACCGTCGATATATAAGCCAATGTGAGGTGAAGCCAGGCGAAGTGGGGCAGTTGATATTTTCTAAAAAATTGAGTTAGATTTGTTTTGGTATTCTACATGCCATAAAGTATCATACAAGTGAAGTGAGCTAAGCAAAAACAGATTATAATATATAAATATGAAGTTAAATTCAATAACGTGTAAATTAATGTAAGAAATCCAACTAGAACTTTCAATAAACAAGTTTCAGCATTTTATCACTTGGTCCACTTCGACTCTCGAGGGCTCATATTTCTAACGCCAAGGAAAATTAAATGTGATTTATAGCGAAAATACCTGTTAAAAAATAATTGTTTTATTTGTAATATGCCAAGCTAGCTTCACTACCCAGCTGTGGATAGCTAAATTTGCTTATAACTAGGTAAATAGTGAGCTGAAAATATTTACACTAATCGAATTTGTCAAGTTAAACTGGGCAACATTTGGAGTTTTACTGTGTGATAACAATTTTTTTAATTTCAACAATTCTTTATATAAACGAATATTATAAAACTAGAAATTACCACACGGCAGTGCCACCTGTCAACATTATTGGATGTGGCTGAGTTCTTTAGCAGAAATTATTTTGATTAAAATAACATTATTTAGATTTTATCTCAGCATAAGTGGCAAAGTTTGGAAATCTCTGGTACTGCTGCTTTGTTTATAAATGCTATTTTTATTGGCTCACAATTTTACGTTCAGAAAAATAAAGACGTATAAGTAAATAAACGAAATATTATAACTATATTTGAATGGAAAAGATTTTTATATTTCACGGTTTTATACAAAAAATATAAACGTGTTACAGATAGACAGATAAATCAAGAATACATATGGAAATGTCATTTGGTATAAAGTTTTTTTTGTACGTACGTGCCTTTAAAAGAGACACTGCAATAATTATAACATTTGCTTGAATATAAAGTATTTAAAATATTTTTTAATGTCTCGTTATTATACGTTATTATAAATATAAGTTTGAGACGTATTTTGAATGACCTAATAAACTGATAATAAATGTGTGGTTCTGCTATCTAAATACATTTTCAATTGATACAGCCTCTAAAATGTCCAGAACGTAAAAATATTCAGACGGCTACAAATAAAATCAAACATAGACAACTGTATAAACTTGATTAATTAATTTAGTGTACTATATTCAACACTGTTTTATTACTTTATAGGAGACTTATAACATAATGAACGTCACCGAGAAACTTCTGAATTCCTCAAACTTCAATTCCAGTCTACCTATTACAATCTTCATTCACGGATTCATGTCAAATTCTGACAGTCCAGCCCCAAGGAAAGTCTCACAGACACTCGTGAAAGCTTCCGGATATAACGTTCTAACCCTAAACTCTGGCAGTATCATCAGAAAGCTATATTTCAAATCGAGTGCTTACGTTAGATTTATCGGCGAAAAGCTTGGCAGGACCCTAGCAGAATTTACAAAAAGTAAGCCATATGAATATTTAAAAAACTTAATTTATTCTTCAGCAAGAAATAGTTTAGAAACTTACTGTTGTTACGTAAAACTATTTGTTAGAATTTGCATACTCTCACAAAAAGCACACCTAAAATATTGTAATATGAGAAACGAAAATATTAGATTTAATAAGTGTGAAGTATTCACTAGTGCTGGGAAGGTTCAAGTTTTATTAGATGCCCTTTGTGTTTATAGAAAAAAATGCTAATATTTCATAATATATACACTTCTCAAGAGCCCAACTATTGAAAAATATAAACATTTTATTTTATTTTTGATTAAAGCATCATTTTAAATAGTCAGTGGGGCTGTAACTATTTCAATTTTTGGTAAGTAACTAATTCGATGAATGGTCGAAAATAAACGGTCAGTAATTTATATAAATGGTCAATTATGAAATTAAACGGTCGGATATTTATGTACAACTGTAAATTTTTTTAATTAAGCCTAACATAACCTAACATTTGTTTATTTAGCAATTATTCGCTGACTAAATATAACTAATATCTGACCATTTATTATTTCTTACACACCATTTATAGAATAAGTTATTCACCATTTATGGAATTAGCTAGAGACTTAATAATTAGTTGCCATTTTAAATTTGTTTTTGATTTTAATTAATGCCGTGTTGATGGATGATTATTTTTCTCTTCATTATTATTGATTTACATTGTTAATAATTAAAAAGATTTATTTTCATTTGAAACACTATAATTACTTTTGTTATTAATGAAGGGTTATAAATAATTGCAGTTTGTGTCAGATAGTATTAACTTGGTACACTTGAACTTTTATTTCGATAGTTTTCACTTTGGATTAGATAGTATTAACTTTGTACACTCGAACTTTCATTTTAATAGTTTCCACTTAGTCACGAATTCTTTTAACAAAGTAAGTTAAGTTGTAGTAGGTTATGTTAGGGTTGGTCTCGTTTGGTTTGTGTCATTACAGCTTCGTGAACTATCGATTTCAAAGTGTGAGTATTTATATTGAGTGAAAACTATTTTATCTATGTGAAAATATGTTTTCGTAAGTGTAATATATTTCTTTAATGTTAAAATATATTTTATTATTTGGGATCACTTTATTTTTAGTGAAATAATTTGTTTTTTGTGGAATGTATTTGTTATAAGTGAAAACTATTTTTATGAAAGTGAATATAATCGAAGCAAAAGTGCATTTAATTGTAAGCCTTAATGAAATTGAGTCGCATTCTCCGTATCTACAGTGAAAAGAAAATACAGACGTTTCATCAGTTAAGTCACAGCTTCACTGAATGAAAATAAGAGAAAGAATAACATACTGACAGTTAGTGATGGGCTTCCTGCTAACCGATACTCTTGCTTATCTGTATACTAATTACTGCGAAAATATCCATGGTTCCAAAACGAGCTGCTTCATTAATACATACATACATTACCTTATTATTAGAGTTTAATGATATTTTTTAATAAATAATATAGATTCTAAATGAGCGCGCTTTAGTAGTGTTGTTATTGTATACTCAGTATGTAAGATTAAAAAATAAAGTATTGCATATGTGATCGAAACTGTTCTTGTCAAATATGTTAATTTATATATTTTAAGATGGGATCAGTTCTAAATCTCTTCACATAATTGGACACAGTCTGGGAGCACATATAGCAGGATTTGCGGGAAAGACATTCTTCCAGTATACGCAAGAAAGAGTCTCTCGAATAACTGGTCTGGATCCAGCTGGACCTTGCTTCTTCTTGGAATCAGCTGATGACAGATTGTCTGCAAGCGATGGAGAATTCGTTGATGTTATCCATACTGATGGAGGGGTTAATGGATTGGAAGAAAGTGTTGGTAAGGTGATACTAGTGTTTAGCCAATACAACTTATAGTGTTAGAATGACAAGTATTCTGCTTTAAAGCTTTTTTATGCTTTCCGTTATTCATTACTTACAATTGTTTATAGCTCTAATCTTAACACCGTATCTTATCTAAATAATATCTTTATGTATTTTTCTCTACTGCACTGGCTGAATGGTAAAAAATTTCAGCCATTTTCTTAATGTCCAGTTTATGTAATACTAATATATTTTACCCAGCTTCGCCAGGGATAGAGAGCAATAGCATTTAGACGTTACTGTTATTTTAACGTTATTTTGGAGTATGTTAATGTTGAAAGTTGAAAATATCACCGTGGACCGTACATCATGCGATACCAACAAAATATAGTCCATCAATTAAAAACTGAAAGTAGAAAGATAAGCATAGCTCAGTTGTAGACCTATAACTGGTAGCCAGAATGGTTTGCGAATTGCACGTCGCTACTGTACACCTTGTGGGAGGAGACAGACAGATTTACACATGTATTTTCTGCTATATAGTGGAGTAAAATAGAAAAAGAATATGTATTTATTGAGGCCAAACAAATCTATGTTTTGTTTTTGTAACATTTAACACTGTTAATATCAACGGAATTATACAAACATGGTGAGGGGTTAAAAAAATGTGATTTGAAACGTCACGAAAAAAAAGAAATAAAAACCCATATATATGAATATAAATGATTATGCGATAACATTACTGAATTATATTTTTTAACAATACTAGACGAGTTTAAAAATATTATAAAAAAATAGAAAGGATGATAAAGGTTTTGAGACGAATGTGAAAATGGGGGGAGAGGGACCAAACAATACTAAAAATCGAGTGACCTCAATTATATACGACCCTTTGAAAACTATTGACATCTAACCGTGACATCGTTTCAGGAGACGTAGATTTTTACCCAAACGGTGGACGTTCACAACCTGGGTGTGCCTTATCAGCATGCAGCCACGAGAGGTCCTGGATGCTATACGAGGAGTCGATATTAAATCCCAACGCTTTTCCAGCACGAAGGTGTTCCACGGCGCATTTACCAAGGATCGGATGTATCGGAGTAAATGGAAGAAAAAAAACTTCTCCCATGGGACACGGGGCAGATTTTACTGCCAGAGGAAAATACTACTTAACGACCAATGGGCGAAGTCCGTTTGGCTTGGGAAAGCATACGTCTTCAGGAAATAATGAAGTAGCAAAGGAACACGTTACTCTACGATAGGATTTGAGTTTGAGGTCCAAATTGGAAATTTGAAATAACCAATTATTCATATTGTACTGATAATCTTACGAATGAAATCATGTGAAATCTACTAATTCTTTTTTAGTTCACTGTAATCCATGTTTAATATTAAAAAGAAAACATCGTAAACTAAAGTTTGCTTTTTCTATAGTACAACGACATTAATTGATAATGTCGAATAATTGTATGAAGATATATTTTTACAAATTTGAATAAATTTTGAATTCCGCAGACCACTCACATGTTTTTATTTTAAAAAGGTACAGACATTATATAAATTAATGATCAGAAAAGTAAAGTTTTTTTATGACGAAATGGTAGTTATACTTGTTTAATTAAAACAAATTAATAAGTGCGATATTTGCTGCTGATGTTTTAAATAAGTTTATGAATTCTCGGCTCATATGACGTTACTGCAATTCCACAGACCGCCAAATTGTTCTCACGGAACACAGGCTGAAGACCGCTGCTCTAGAGTATCGTTTCCCAAATTGTGTGAACCGTCAAACCCTGAGCTTCACCTAACGTGAAGGGTTCCATGAATATCAAAAGACATTTGATATTGAAAAAGGGAATTTTTCAACATGTAAATTAAGCTGTGCATGTATTTTTCTATATCTCGCTAAAAATATTAATTTAGAAGATTCTGTTCTGTTTTAAAAAAAATAATTACAAAATTTAGCCCCCAAGCTTCAGAGGACAATCTATCAACGAAAACGTTTTTTTAATGTTCCTCACACTTTTCTTTCAAGGTGTTTTCCACAGTGTAACGAAGCTATACGTGTTTCAAATTTTGCCAAGAATGTCTGAGGAAAAATTTCTCAAGACTTGATTGCATACACTTTAGTGTGCAGGAAGTAAGACGATAACATTTATACCACATAAAAAAGTAAATTAAATAATAAACACCAAAAACCTCCATTATTGTTTTCCATATGATAAATCAAAGTTTCCGCTAATAGATCGGCTATGTGAGGCTTTTCAGGTCATTCTAGACAAACTGATGGATCGGCCCTCTGAAGCCAAAAAGGGCTAATTGCAAACTTTGCAATGGCTTATATACAATTAAAATTAAAGTCATATCCAATTGTGGAGCAATTGTAAATGAACTTAATGTATATCTTACAAACGTAAATTTATTTTAGTGAAAGGGTACAGTGTTCATTTGATACTTACTCTCCCCTTTCTTCATACGGGTTAAGTAATGTGGTTTATTAAAATTCTTTGAAAGCAGTGATTCGTATAAATCGTAGAATTCAAATCAATCTAGTAATGCCAATATGTTTGAAATCTAAACCCATATTAAAACTATCTTAACCTCTCTATAAATTTAATACAGCACACGGCGTTTGATATAAAATTGCTAATACTCGCAGCAGCTGATGCGACAGCTGTTCAGATTTCAAACACCCTGTGCACCTCATTTATACGTAGACATTTGGAATACTTTATCATATACAGAGTGTAGCCAACCCATTTCATTTCTACGAATCCAATTTTGAAAAAAATGTAATTTAATAAATAATACTGTTCATTCGTATAATAATAGTTGTTAACCACCAGAATAAAACAAACTAAACTCCAATAACTTGATGGGAGTGGAATTTAGTCTAATATAGTTTTTAAGATTAATTATGGTGTTTTATTTAAGGTAAAGTATTTTATTAAAACAAATAATAGGCCACTGTTTAAGCACGCTACTGGTACCTTATCCACTCTTAATAGAATACGGTTAATGAAATATTAGTATCATCTATAAGAAATACTTAGATTTGAACTTAGTGGTTTTCAAAATATTTGACAAATCGTCGCCTTGGGTGAACATGGTTCTATTTGCATTTAAAAAACCTTACAATTAATCCATCAAAATTCAAGTTAGAAAAAAGTTTCATCTAAAAAATATACGAATTTTACAATGCATCAAGGTTCCATCTACACACATAATTAGAAATACCGCGTGAAGGAATTCTCAGTCCATAAAGCGGTTGTCAATTTCATTCACATATATGTGGATGCATAAGTGTATTTCATTAAGAAAATTACATTTTATGAATTCTTAAATTGATTCTCCTGAACAGTTTCAGTTTTTGCAAATAAAACCTTGATTACCCAAGGTGACGAAATATATTCCATCAATTACATGAATGTTTGTAAAAGAAAACATGTAACGATTTATTATTAGATGTCGCCGCAGCAGAATAGAAAGTTTTTCACTTCCCCTTATCTAGCAAAACAATGTTCTCTTTTATACCTCAGATGATAGACTTTTTACTTCATATTTAATGAATCTGCTTTACGCATCAGCACTTTCATTTCTTATACGTATCTTTACTGAAAAAAACTGACAATATAAAACCTTTGAAGGTAAAATTTTATATCGGAGACTTTAAATATTTGCCGCCGATATGAAATGCTACATAATGAGGAATCAAAAATGTTTATCGATGCCTTCTTTTTAAACATTGATGACATTCGAATAGTTAGTTTCTTTCGTTTTCTTGCCGAAGGGGCTTAAAACGGGAAAACGAATTTAAGAGGGTGCTGGGGGGTGTCAGTTTTATAATACTGCCAACAGATGTTGCCAGTCTACGCCTCGGGCACTCACTAACTTTGGCAACACTCAAGCCTGGTTTTCATTTCAGATGGCAACGATTTTTCCCACTCGAAGAATTCTATTGGGCCATATGTCACTTTTTACTGACTGTGAATTAAGAATTTGTATCGAATGCTTCGTAACAATCCTTTAAATATTCTAATACTTTGATAAAGGAAATTAAATTTCAGACATTCAGGGTGTACCAGTATACGCATCCATATAAATATTATTCGCAAAGTAGAAAGGAATTGTTTTAAAATGAAGTTTAATATTAAGTGACACTTCCACTATTTAAATTAATGTTGAAAAAGTGATACCATCAATTTGAGTAAGTTTGCCCATCTAAGGTGCTGTTATAATACTATGATAATACCAATGCCATATAAATATTTTTTAGTTAAGCAAAGGTATTGAGTGTAAAAAATATGAATTGATGTGCAACGTAATTTGTTTTATTGTTGAATTTGTAAGCTACCAGTTTGGAATGATAAAATACAATTAAAAAACTTTTCTTGAATTTTAAAAAAATAAAACACAATTCATTTCTACTACTTAAACATATTTATAATGATCAGGACTGGTTTCACCCATCACGAGCATTATCAACTGATAAAAAGATCCTGATCATTATAAATATCTAGAAGTAGTACAAATGAATTGTGTTTTATTTTTTTTAAATATAATGTCTTTCCACCAAGAATTGACAGTTAACACCATAAACTTACTTTTCTTGAAATAAATTGGATTAGACATATTTTCAATTTGTATTACTAATCTGTAAACTAAATGCTGTATATTTTTCCCAATCTAAATTATGTACAGAATATATCGACTGTGAAAAAGAAAAACGACGCAACCCACACAAAAAAATATTGTGTCTAACTCACACAAAACGTGCTAATCTGTAAACTAAATGCTGTATATTTTCCCCCATCTAAATTATGTACAGAATATATCGACTGTGGAAAAGAAAAACGACGCAACCCACACAAAAAAATATTGTGTCTAACTCACACAAAACGTACTATATTTATATAAAAATATACAATATATCGACTGTAGAAAGACAAAAGAACTTATCCATTTGTCTCTTCAAAATATTTATTTTCGATAATCACAATGCTTACAATTTAATACACGTTTTGTTTGGGCTATACACAATATTTTTTTGTGTGTGGGTTACGTCCTTTTTCCTTTCCACAGTCAATATGAAAACATAAAAAAAAGTTGCCAAGACTTTAAAATCACTGAATTTAAAGTAATTATAGTGATTATTTGTATCGTGGTCCAAAGATACCCGATTTTGATGAAAATTTTCCCACCTTGTTTTACATATCAATTATATATTTATTTTAATTCATTTTCACCTTAAGACATTAGTACATTTCTATGTAGAACAATACCACACATAAATGCAATGGCGAACTATAAAAGTACAAAAATCCTCAGAACTTGGCCAAAGTTACCCAGATTGACCGTACTTTGAATAAAAATGGTGCGTATCGCTATCATGAATAAAGCTGGAAAAAGAAACTAAGAGGTTTCCGTTTACGTTTGGTCAAAATTACATGATGTTATTGCCGAATAAAAATTGTTACAAAAACACAACGTGTGTAGATTTTTATTAAGGATTTTTCCTTCAATGCGATCAGTAAAATGATACCATAATTTTATTCTTCAAAACTATTGTAATTCATTAAATCTCGCTAGATTCCCAGGCACACCTGTGCGTTCTGCCACTGTCAAAAACTGCGAAAACCCGCCCGTCCCCCCTTAGCGCAAAAGTTCGCAACAACTTTTCAAAATCGCGCTTCAAACTCTGCCGCTTTCCAAACACCGCGTTACCATAGTTTAGTTTTTGTAATTAAAGTGTCAAACGCACGTCCGTCGAATTAATTAACCTGTCAACTGCAAAATTTCTACATTCTTATTTTCAATGGCGGATGAGCGTGATTCTCCGTATCACCGCCAGGTGGCAGCGCGCTGTCCTATTTGTTTATTCACCCAACGCCATCTATTGCTCATTGGCAGTATAAATCAACAACGAGAAATTAATTAATTATTGTTCACTCCGCTGCATTATAAGACAATGTTTTTGATAAATAAGATTGCTTTTTATTCCGTTGTTTTTAAAAAAATCAAATAGTAGAAATAGTCACATTTTATAATCACTGGATTTCCAGTATCAGTAAAATCCCGAAATCCCTGGACTGAAAAAATGGGCAAGGATTGCAAATCCTATTCGGAGATTCTTATTAATACATTGATAATACTATTCAATCGTAAAACAACACTTCAATGAAACCCATAGTAACGCCATGATTCAGCGTGTAAACTTTAAAAATATTTTTCTCCTAGTTCTAATATCTTACTGAAACTACAGTGAAGTTCCCGAGACGGGGTACTTGTTTCCTGCCTACTAGAGGTCTGCACGGGCTCGGGCCCTTACCCGGTCGAATCAGATTCGGGCTCGAGCCGGGCCCGGGTAAGGAATTAAAATTTAAGAAAAATATTTCGTACTATGTTCATGTCGTGAGTCAGCCATAATGTAACAGTATTCATAACTTAAATAATTTATTTCACACGTCTTATGAATATCATTGGAAATATGGAAACAATAACGTATATTGTTTGAAAAGTATATAAATGAATTACTAAACTAAAAAAATTGGGCTCTTTTATAGCTGAGAAAAATAAATCTCGGCTTTAGGACGGGTTCGGGTAACAAGTGTGCTATTGAGACACGGGCTCGGGACAGGCCGGGCCTGAAGATGACGGGCTCGGACATGGTAATCTTGTAAAATTTCGGCCCGAGCGGACCTCTATTGCTTACACTCTTATTACCGATTCACGTATGTATAGCTAAGTACAATCTTGTTAAAAGATTCTGTCAGCTGAAGACTTAATGTCGAGAAAACACTGAACTAAAAAGGGTTATCTCTGATTCGATAAACAAAAAATGTCGTAATGGTGTTGTTAATAATAGGTAAGAAAAAATTGGAATATACGTACTGCATGTTTATTATAATCAACTGTCACGTACAGAACATAATATAAATAAACCATTCAATACGTTAATAAAATGGATATTTCAAATATATAAAAATGCAGCCAATTTAATAAATAATATTCCCACATATTGGTATGTGCATACATATAAATATTAAGACAACGAGTTTCCTATTCTAATTAATTACGCAACTGAATTAATGAACTTTCAATATGCACATGGTATCTTAGCTTTCATCACACGATCTTTTACCACCTTTCTCTAACCAATCGTTCCAGAGTCCAGCATCAATCTTTTCACTATCGCAACTTTGTTCCTCGTCTATAAAAGTACATACGGGATACGTATGGTTTGTTTTATAACCTGGAATAACTTTCACTTCATCATTTTCCGCCAAATTCAGCATCAGCCTATAACAAGGACACTTCCACGGGTTTCCATAGACGGACACTCTTTTCAGCAGCGTATTAACACCGAAAAACTCAATGGGAAGCTGTGCTATGTTGTTACACGTGAGTGACAGGTGAGTCATATTTGGAAAACTAACAAATGAATAGACTTCATCGATAGCATTCTTGTCAAGATTCAACTCGATCAACTCTCTCAATGATCTTGTTACATTCCAAAAAGAATTCGTCAATTTATTACGAGAAACAATCAACGTGTTTAATTTCGGTGTCTTTTGGAAAACGGTAACGTCGAAATTATTTATTCGATTCCCAGACAAGTTGATAATTCGCATTAAAGAATTCTTGCTGAATATATTCGGTGGTAAAGTCACCAATCGATTCTCTGAAAGATCCAGTTCTTTAAGATTTGTTAGTCCGATAAAAAGATTCGGAAGTAATGCAGTGATTCGATTTCGTGAAATGTTAAGACTTTGAAGTTGAATATTTTTCTCAAAAAGTTTTACAGGAAGAGCTGTCAAATCGTTGATGGACATATCAAGACTCATTAAATCCGTATTTCCAATGAACAATCTATCATTATAAGTGTCTATTGGATTCTCCCTGATGATAATCTTGTAAAGACGTGGATGGTTACCGAATATCTTCAAAGGAGCCAAACTTGTGAAGTAGTTGCCTGAAATATCTAAAAACAGTAGGCCATTTAGCGTTTCTATTCCTGTCAAAGAATTCAAACTATTATCTGATAAATCCAAGTGGGTTAATGATTTTAACAAGGCGAAAACACCTGGGTTTATTTTGTATATGCCACAACCGCTCGATTTTAATTGAAGTACCGGCGAAACAGTAGATGTAATCGTCACAACACTATTAACTTCAAAAACATTGAATTTTGAAGTACTTTTACAGTTTGCATTCGTTTCTTGAGAATTCGATCGAGTGCAGAATAATTCCGCACAACAATTTTGCACTAAAAACTGCGATACAATCACCAAACATAATATCGTAAATATGTCAATGTGAGCGGACATTTTAGAAACAATTTGGTGTTTTGGTAATTTGTTGACAGTTCTTTATCGACTGATTTCGTTACTCTAATGGTTCAGCAGAAAAGTTATCTCACAAACACATTGAATCCACGTTTTCAGTTGTGGACTAATCTACCGTATAAAATTTACATCCCGGATGTTATAAACCCATTGTTAATGCAGTAATTATCATTGTATTCTTTAGCATAGTTACTTTTAAAAGTCTATTTTTACAATCAATAGTAAGTAAATGGTTGTTTTAGCCAAACCAAATGAAAAACAACGATTTTTTAGTATAAAATTAAATTAAAAATTGATAACTTAGTTATTCCACTTGGTTTATCACTAACGTGGCGCGTTTCGCCTCTTTATGAAGCATCTTCAGACTAACCGTATCCCAAGGTTATTTATTTGTAAGGCAAACGATGATTTTAATTCTTAAAAGGGTGGGGGTGGGTTTTATTACATTCTATTGAAGTGTGAAGGGGGGTAAGGTTTACATCTTACATCTTGGTTGCAAATGCATTAATATTGATTTAAAAATGGCGAAAATCACAGCTTAAAAGAAATCCGTTAATTGTACGACATACAGTATTGTTATACACATTTTGGTTTATGAATAAATTGAATATGTTGCGTAAGACATGAGACTTTATCCTGTCTTTTTACATTTTGTTTCAGCTGAAATTTAGATTTCTGCGATGCAATATTCCCCAGGCTCTGGGGCTCAGGGGTTATCGGGACAAATTGAAACGATTTTCCATATTTTATGTAAGCATAAAAGTAAACGATTTAGTTTTATATAAATAAAGTACTTAATTCATTGTACCATAATACATTCATCACTTTTGAGGTGTTAACTTTGGTGGAAAGAGATTATATTTCAAAAAGTATAACACAATTTGATTTATTTAAAAAATAAAATGTTTTAATGAAGTAATATCATCTGATAAGCAATGAATATATCACAGTCTTTTTATTAAAATCGGTCCTGATCATTATGAAGTTGTGTAAGCAGTATAAAAAAAAACAAAGATATAATGCCTTTCCACCAAAAATTAGCAGCTAAAACCTTAAAAGTGAACGATTTGATTTGTACTGCTTTCACATTTTCCACCAGTTGATAATGCTCTTGTTCGTTATAAAAAATGTGCTAGTAGTACAAATCAAATTGTGTTTTCATAAAATAAAAACTGTGATATATTATTTGATTATCAATTATTTCTACTTCATTAAAACACATCGTGTAACCTTGAAAATAAAAACTCCAAAAAACAAAACGCTAGCCTCATCATCCACTATCATTCATTTGTCAGCTTATACTTCGATTTGGATTATTGAGATTTTGTACACTTCCATGTATTTTGTCACTAACGACCCGGGTTTCGCCTTTCGGCATCTTCAGGCATGCGAGCACACGAATGGACTCGAACTGACAGACAGTAAACAGTGTCTAACGTTTATGTAGAAGATACAAATACAACAAATATTATTTACGAGGTAAAATATTATACGTCTGAGAGCCACACTGATACCTGAGTTAACATTTCTTGAATCGTCTTAATCCTTATTCTGTAAACAATGCAATATATATATATTAGCAGTTGTATTTTTGGTTGATTTATTTTTGTTTATGCCCATTATCAGTTCGAGTCCATTCGTGTGCTCGAATGCCTGACGATGCCGAAAGACGAAACCCGGGTCGTTAGTGACAAAATACATGGAAGTGTACAAAATCTCAATAACCTAAATTTGATATTGAAATTCCATCAAGCACCCTCAGTCGATGTGTTAAATTATACTTCGATGTTTGGATTGCACTGTGAAGTTTTTGACGATGCCAGAGAAGTTGAAAAAAAAAACAGCCATATCGAAAAAGCATGTTTGGGCACGGCGAGTGTAACCGGAGCCCGATATAATTATTGAAGATTTTCGTTTCTTAATAATAATATTTTTTTCACCAATAATGGACAGCGATTGTGATACATTTTTATCGCAGGGTGACCTCTCAGTATTTTGATGCTGCTGAAAATTAAATTAAATCTTGACCTATCTCTTTGAAATATTACCAGATAGTATTATTATTACGAAAAATTCCATTATCTACTGGTATTATAATATAAACTATATTAAAATCGAGCATAATAAATTAAATTCATAATTGCAGGTTTGCGTAACCTTTTCTACATGCCAGCTATTCGTTTTTAATAAAATGAGAGCGTCATATACTTACTCTTATGTGTGTGCCTGGAGGAGAGAAGCTCAGGCGAGCTCCTTGTTAAATTTGATTTGATAGGCAACCTCCCTTGTTAAATTACGAAAAACAATGTTCTCAGATCAATTTCTGTAGATGGTTTCAAAGAAGTATGAAATATAAGACTCTGTTAATTCTTAAATAAATTTATTTCGGGTGCATAATAAAAGGCTTACAATTAAATGCACTTTTGTTTAGATGATATTCACTTTCGTAAAGATAGTTTTCACTTGTAACAAATACATTCCACAAAAAACAAATTATTTCACTAAAAATAAAGTGATGCCACATAATAAAATATATTTAAACATTGAAGAAATATGTTGCACTTACGAAAAAATATTATCACATAGACAACATAGTTTTCACTCACACTTTGAAATCGATAGTTTCACAACGCTGTAATGAAATGTCACTTATTCTTTACTACTTGCAACATAGGATTTTCCACCATAGACTAGTTTACTTGTCACAACTCTATATTAGACCGCCTGTATTTTCCTTGCTCAACTCATTAGAATTTATTCACTAGTATATTATAGAAGTGGTATTTATGAAGAAGCAGGGTTCTAATTGGACATGCAATATGTTAATATAGTTTATTTCAATGTCCATAGCATACAAAATTAATATAATCCATTTCAAAGTCAAGCTATCAAAATTAGTCTGTGGTACTTTGTTAAAAGAATCCGTTTCGAAGTGAAAACTATTAAAATCAAAGTTTGTGTAAGTTAATACTATCTTATACAAAGTGCCAACTATCGAAATAAAAGTTCAAGTGCACCAAGTGAATACTAGCTTACACACAGTGCAATTATTTATAACCCATAATAAAAGAGACCTAGCCGTTTTGAAACGCCGATGTTGCTTCCAGATGTTCTTAGATGTTCAACGTAACATTTTTGTGAACGATGATTTGAAGTATTATCCTTCATACTTCACAAGTGCATATTTTTTTCCGCTTTACTGTAATTGTGCACAGTTTTGAGAAGGACAGTTGCTATTATGTATTACTTTGTACCATCATTTACCAAGAGGAGAAATTCAGTTTGTATATAAAGAGAGGTTGAGCAACTGAGTAACAAATAGTTCTGATAGAAAAAGTCTGTTGAGATACTTCCATTAAGAGACCATATGCTCCACATTGGGAGCGGACATGGAAAGAAAAAATAATTATATAAGAGTGATCCAAAAATCCGTACCTTTTCCGGTAAACCGCGAATAGTTTTGAGATTAACATATTGGGAATCCACCGCTGCTTACTCTCTACCCATATAACAATATATAGTAAAAAATAATGTTATTTAATTTCAATATTCATAAATCACTACAAAATATGGAGTACAACGGAATAAAACTAAGCTACTTAAAGCTTTTGTGATGTCAATTGTCACTTCTTGGTAGAAAGGCATTATATTTATAAAAATATAATACAATTTTTGGTCTTCATTGTCTACACAATTGTATCCAATGATCAGGAGTAGCTCAGTTGATAATAGACACCGGTTCTGATCATTTGATAAAAGTAGCAAGCAATAGTTGAGTGGTCATCGACTACAAATATTCATATCAAGGTCTGTACTGTTTGTATCAATTTTGTTTTATACAATTGCAATAAAAAGCATTGGCTGTGAAAAGTTACTCACATGTCAGAAGGGCCTCTTTTTGATGGTGTCGGAGAGGCAGGAGCTCCCAGGAACATATCTGCAGGATCAGCGGCGCCGGGTTCCAGGGCCACTGCTT
Organism: Himalopsyche phryganea; assembly: GCA_022494535.1. Lineage (NCBI taxonomy): Eukaryota > Metazoa > Arthropoda > Insecta > Trichoptera > Rhyacophilidae > Himalopsyche > Himalopsyche phryganea. The sequence goes on along the minus strand of JAGVSL010000133.1, from coordinate 21,912 downwards.
CGTGACTTCGCACGTACTGAAGTGGAGGCTATAGAAATTGAAATTGGTCTTTTAAAACGACGAAATACTATTAAAATCATAAGGTGAACATTTATTCATGTCGTAGTGTTGCCACTTTATAACTTGGCACTCCGGATCTAGGATCACGGATCCATACATACTAATACACTGACACGCTCTGTGTATTATACACAAAGCGTATCAGTGTAGTAAAAAGTGCAAAGTAATAATGCTTACTCTCTACCATATTATTGTTATAAACAATATTTTCAGTACAGTACAAACGTTTAAAGAAATATGAAATGATATATTATTATATCACTTACAAAATAACGATCGCGTTTGTATAATATGTAATTGTTCCTCTTGTCACCGCACCATTTAAATAATTGCTTCGATTTAAAATATTATGTAATATATATTCATTAGGGCATCCAATCCCGGACCCTTTTTACGATCCCGGGATCGATCATTAAGTTTAGTTTCATGTGTTAAATTGTACATTTAAAATTTAATTTGTGTCCATTATTACTTTAATTGGAATTTATATATGATCAAATATTTTTTGGGCATTGGAATGATTTTTTTGTTGATTTAAAATCAGACAGTCATTTACAAAAAAAGAGAAAAATATTTAAAAAAAGACATAATGATCAAAATAATTTTATTTTATTTATTGCATTATTATGGTAGGTTTTACCATATTTATCCAAAATGAGGACATGTCCTTCAATTTGAGATATTGCCCTCCATTCATTTAAGAACTAGCGGTCTTAATTTGTCCACCATTTAAAATTATTTAAAAACGGCTGTTAAGAAATATGAGAAGGATGGAGACTACAATAAATTCATTTTAATTCTATAATTCGTTTTTTTAAAAAAAGCTTTGTATGTACATGAAAAAACTTAAAATTTGATAGATGATTTTTTAGCATTTACAGTGAATTCCGAAATCCCGGGATTACGGGATTGAATAATTGAGTGGGATCCCGGGATTGGAAGCCCTAATACTCATCGTTAAACAGCGGGGTTGCCAGATTTCCAAAACCATAAATCAGGACAGTCACTATTATTTTTAACAATCAAATAAACAACTACAGACGTCAATGTATTTACAGGAATCACAATCAATATAAAATTAAGCAAATGTCAGCCGTCACTTATCCCAAGCGCTCCAGACAGGTCTTGATGTCACTATAAGACGTCTTTTCGGAGTGAAATAGACTGCACGTGTATACCCGTACATTGTAAGGCTATGTACTATTTTTTCACCAAATCCCGAATGTAACATGAATACTTCTAAAAAATATATATTTTGGGTAAAAAACATCGCGAAATATCAGAGAATCAATTTCACATATTATTTATAGCTTGTTCACACTCTGTTCCTTCATTCATTTTTACTTCACAAAAGTACGTATAATATTATAATTACATTTGAAATTTAGTTCCACACCACTGATCTTGTAAATTATTGTATCTGCTTAACTCAGATATATATATTTTTTGATTTGTTATAATTATAGAACAAATTTGGACATATTTAGATACAGTAACTGATATTTGTATCTAACTAGTATTTCATTTGGATTATTGAGATTTTGTACACTTCCATGTATTTTGTCACTAACGACCCGGGTTTCGCCTTTCGGCATTCGAGCACACGAATGGACTCGAACTGAGAGACAGTAAACAGTGTCTAACGTTTATATAGAAGATACAAATGCGACAAATATTATTTACGAGGTAAGATATTATACGTCTGAGAGCCACACTGATACCTGAGTTAAAATTTCGGGAATCTCCTTAATCCTTATTTTGTAAACACCATATTAACAGAGTGGCGAATTGCCGCTTTTCAACTTCTTTTAGAAATACCAGTGATTTTACAATTATAATAGTATTGTGGGTTTTGACGGGATGTAATTCGACGAATGGGTAAATATATACAATCATTCCACATTTAGTGACATCTGTTAGGTGTTTCAACGTATAGGATATAATAGCGGAGAATTAGGAAGGTTCAGCTGCTCATTCAAAATTGGCAAGGAATTTAACTGGGCTCTATTAATTTTCAAAATTTCTTGATAAAATAATTTATGATCCCCCATGTTTTTATGCAACAGTTTATGTACAAAATCTCAATAATCCAAATTTGATATTGAAATTCCATCAAGCACCCTCAGTCGATGTCTTAAATTATAACTAGTATTTATTGTTCAGTACTCCTTATTATAACTTATTTATAATACATACCTAATATTAGTTTTTGGTTTGGAAAAAAATGAAATGGTATTTGGAAAATTGTTTTAATTTACTTACAAAATCAAAATCATCAGCGTGAATTCAATGATCTACGTCTAATACATGTAATTAAATAAAAGCCAGTACGTCTTTCGTGGCTAAATATAATTTCAAATAAATGTGATTTTAATTAGTCACCATATTATATATAATAACAACTACTAAACTAGGTAGTAAAACATAACACGCTGCAAGTTGGGAACGGGCGATATCAGACGGCGCTAGAAAAGCCTTATCGTTTTGTTAGGGTCCCACCTGTGCCCGAGGTGCCCCCCAATCCCCACAGGGGTGGCGGCAGATTAAAATTTGTGTCGCGCGAGTCTGGGAACAGCTGTTACGCAGACCGCCGCCGGGGGAAGAGGACGGGGGCGAGTATTGTGTGTTTTATTAATAGGGTTGAATACAGTTCATGTAGGATTCGTTTTGATACCATGCCTTATAACGTGCTGACAAAGAAATTGAATAATGACAGTGAATGTATAGCTAAAGGTGAAGATTTTGAGCGCCCCATACTATTCATATACATAAGAACTTTTCAATAAATATAAAGCCGTTCAATCGATAAGCAAATATCACAATGGGTCAAATCTTGTAGAAATGCTTTTTCTTAGTTAGTCATGTCGCACTTCTCTAACACATTTATGAACAGCTTTGAGCGACATAGTGGGTCTTACAAGGTGTAAGCAAATGTCTGCATTTCGTGAACAATCTCAAAACATGCAAAACATATATATTTTAATTTAAATTAAGCGATGGCAATAAACGATAAGAAAACTTTAGCTGTCAGCTTCATGGTGCAGCGGTCGGGATCAAGTGCCTGTACGGACAGCTTCATAAATTGATTTATAGATTTCTGTTCGTAGGCATGGATGTTGGTGATGTGTGTGTGGAATTCTCTTCCACCCATCCGATCTTAAAAATTGGGCGCAGTGAGAGCGATTAGCTAACCATTATTCCTGTCCTAGCCCTATCCTTCTATCAATACTGTCTCCGAAAAAGAGAGATTGGGCAACTTAGTAACAAGCCGTTTTCGTAGAAAACTTCTGTTGAGATACCTCCATCGGGAGACAATATGCTAAAAAGCGAACATGGTAAAAAAACTTTACAAAGTATTTTATCTTGCGTAGTTCATAATTACCGAAGAAGCTAGGATATGGAACTTGCAGTGTAAATTATAGATTCAATTGATTTCATTATAACTAAACATAAACGTGATAAAAAAAACATCTGTTTATATATTCGACATTGCAGTTTTATCAATATATCCATATTTATTTATAATTAAACATTAAGTCGAATTCGACGTGTCGCCGAATTTGAATTTGTGCCATCCCTGATCATAAGTATCGCGTCAGTCACTGGCAACGCAGGCTGTGCAACCTTTCAATCCGACAACCGATTCCGACAACACTCTTTCTATAATTCCTTCGCTTCTTCACCCTTCTACTACTTATTCCGTCCCCACACCACCTCAGACTAAATATACAATGCAGGGTTGTCAAAACCGCGCCACTATTTCAAGACATTGCCTAAAAGTGTATCCATATGCAATCATTTGCTTAGTTATTTGAAATATTATTACCGCATTGAGAAGGAAATAGTCACGTGAAATATGAATAATGTTTTATATTGATGAAACAAATGACATTCTAGCTATCATAATAATTGGGTTATAAATAATTGCACACTGTGTTAGATAGTATTCACTCGGTACACTTGAACTTTTATTTCAATAGTTTGCACTTTAGACTAGATAGTATTGACTTAGTAAACTTAAACTTTGATTTTAATAGTTTCCCCTTAGTCACGGATTCTTTTAACAAAGTGAGTTAAGTTGTAGTTGGTTAATCGGTTTGGTTCGTATAATGTATTCTAATGCGTGGAGTAAAGATAATATAAGCGGCTTAATATAGGGTAGAAGAATAAGTGACATTTCATTACAGCTTCGTGCAATTATCGATTTCAAAGTGTGAGTATTTACATTGAGTGAAAACTATTTAATCAATGTGAAAATATTTTTTCTTAAGTGTAATATATCGCTTTAATGTTAAAATATATTTTATTATGTGGGATCACTTTATTTTTAGTGAAAGAACTTGTTTTTTGTGGAGTGTATTTGTTATAAGTATTTTTATGAAAGTGAATATGATCGAAACAAAGTACATTTAATCGTAAGATATATTAATTGTGTTTTTTTACAATTCTAAAACATTTTCTGTGTTTTTTTATGAAATTTATTTCATTTCAACTATATGCGTATATTTTAAATTAATATTTAATAAAAGATTTTTTATAAAATTAGAATACAAACTGCAGTACAAACTTTTAAATACAATATGATAAAGGCGGGCTTTAATCAACTAATCCGTGGTGGAGTGGTCAGAGTTGTTGGCTTCGGTTACGGATTCGAGTCCCAGTTCAGACAGTTTTATAAATCGATTGAAAAATCGATGATTCTGTTCAAGTGCATGGATTTTTGTGATGCCTAAAATTCTCTCCCACCTATCCGAACCTAATAACACTTTGAGTTGAGTAAAAGTTGAATAACTAGTAACAAGTAGTTACCGTAGAAAATCTTCCATACCTCCATTAGGAGGCTTTATACTGTATATTGGGAGCGGATATGATTTTTAAAAAATCAACATACTCCAGTGATTGTAAAAATATGTTTATCATTTTAATCATTACAAGATGTCACGTCACTATCACAGAAAATTAAATCATTTCTTTTTCTCTAAAGCCGTTGTTTATTATTTTTTGATGTCCCTAACTACAGCAGTTTTCTATCCAGATGTATTTGTCACAAACACCTGATTTTAATGACTACTGTGTCATCAAATTGTTGTGTTTTTGATATATTATGTATGTCAATACAACAGAAAACAAAAAGACCCTCTAAATAATTTTTTTACGTGTTCGAACTATAAAAAACTAATGTAAGTTCAGGTGCGGCCCTAGGATTGTGGGCGAAATTTCCCCGATCGGCACAAGTGTCGTCATTCTCCTTGGGTGCCATCTGTTGCGGGGGTGCCTATTCGTTTCCAATCCCCAACCTAACCGATCCCCCCCTAATCTCCGCCCACATTTTGTTTGCACTGCCAGCCGCGGTGTGGCGATGTGGAGACGGAGGGCGGTTTTTCCCCGCTGAGGGTGGCGGGTTCGGCGGTTTTATCAAATCGGCTGAACATAAATACTATGGGGGTGACGAATTCGAATCCTTGAGATGTTTTACATGTATACCTATATGAAACAATACAACTTTGTGCCAATAGATTTATGTAGGTGAATATGATAACCAAATGCATATAATAAAAATTTTGTCATTCGAGTACAGATTTCGTAACTCCTAAAATGCCAAAGATAATGTACAAATTAGAGATCTGCACGGGCCCGGGCTTGGCCCGTGGGCCGGGTTCGGACGGGTAGAGACAAAATATATTCGGACTCGGGCCGGGCCCGGGTAAGGGATTTATTCTTCAGAAAAATATTTCGTACTATGTTTGGATCATGAGTACTCTTGATAACTAAATACTGCTGATAACAAAAAGGCAATAACTAAAATAACTTATTACATTTTGAATATCATTGGACACAATAGAGTTTTTTATTCGATAAGTATGGAAACAACATTTTATATTTTGGTAAACTGAAACTGAGCTCATAAATTTTTTTTGATGCGAAGTCTCGAAGTTTATTTAAGAATCACCGATAGTAAGTATAATATTTCGTAAATAAATTAAGTGTGATAATATTCAGTTTCTGCTTTCTATTGGTTTTTGATAGCTGATAGTCGTTTTGATATCGGTGTTCTAAGCATTTCCTCATAATTAACTCAAAACATTGCAAATTTTTGACTTTTTACACTTCGGAACTCGGATATCGATCATGTAACACGATTTACCCCTTATAAAATTAAAATATATATTTTATGTTTTGAAACACGATATCTTTGTAAGAGATCAAAAAACTTGCCTGTTTAGCATTCCTGGCCAGCGTTTGGACTTCTCTTTGAAGCGGAGGCAGTGCTGCTCGGAGGAATGGCAAGACGAAAGGTCTTAGTGGAAAGTTGGTGGCCTCTTGCAACGCCTGTTGGAATTCTTCAACGCTGATCGTGGAACTCTAAATAAAAGAAAATCTTTTATTAATATAACATTATAATAATACTTACCTTAAATATTTTACAGTTTAATTTGAAGTTAGGAGAACTTATACTTCTAAATAATTATAATCTCAACGTTAGATATGTTACGAAAACTGTATATGAACAAATTTATCAACTCAAGAACATAATTTAATGATGAAAATTTGTAGCTGAGTAGCCAACGTCGTTGTCTTCGGTTGTGGGGTTCACGGGATCGAATCACATTGGTACCAGACACGATTGCAGTATTATAATTGATTGATATTAATGATATTTTAGGAAACTATTTTTTACTCACAACCAGGCTGTGCACTAAAGATCTGACTCTTTCGCCAGCATCTCCGTTCATCTCTGCAGCAAACTGGACGAGTGTCGATAGGAACCTCTTGAGTCGAGCTGGTGGGGGTCTACCTCCGACACCGTTGTCAACACCACTGCCTGCTACTCCCGGAGATGAGGAACCTAACGGATTTGATTAGATGTTAGTTGTTTGTATGCATTATTTCACAACACAAGTGGAGATACTAGGCAAAAGACTTTACCTTGCATACACTTTCATCGATAGCAAAGGATCGTTAAGACGATGTCAAGTTCCATATACACTCATTTTCTATTGCAAGTATTTCGCTCATGTTGCAATGTCTGAATAGAAAGCAAAGAATACATTGCGCACGCAACCTTATGTAAAAAGATCCATGTAGTCGCCATCGAGTCACTTTCCAAAGTCTGGGCGAGTTAAAATTAACTCTTAACGGTTTAAGTCACATCACGGACAATTCCTGATAATAATTGAACGCTTTTGTTTACTGAACATCTACTCTCAGTATTAGTAGGGGTTTTTTTTATATTTACCTAGTTTAGTGCCAATATTTAACTTTCTTCTTTAGTAATAAGTAGATATATGCAGGAAAATGATATAAAGACGAAGTCTTTACTCACCATAACCATGAAAATAGCCAGGATTTTGAGAACCCGCCTCGCAAACTCCACATAGTTTAGTGGGTAAATATAGGTAGGAAAAAACACAAGTATACAGCATACAGCACAAACATAAGTACATCCTTACCGGCACTCCCATTATGGTGTGGACTGGTCCTGACGGCTCCTCCACTAGATGGTGATCCGTCTGGAGATCCTCCTATTCCTGGAGATCCTGGACTTCGGCACCTATCCTTTCCACTGCCACTACCTTTACAAGAAAAAAGGTATATTCATTTTAAAAACAATGTTCGTTGAAGATTGTCACTATGTGTACATAATAAAAGAACATAGTCTCAGCTATTAAAGCGTTTCATACAATATGATTTCACTAACCGTTTGATGTCTTATACATAGGATGGTAAGGCACCAGTAGCTTTCTTAACATATGTTTTTTCTATGAATAAGTTGATCTTAATTAATATAATATATTGAGGTTATATTGACAGAAGTCATAAAAACAAGTTTTGAGATAATCGCATTTAAAGTATTATTTTTTTTCAACGTACTCTCCAAGAACAATCATTGTTTGCGATTTAAAAAGATATTTTGTACATTATCATTTTGGCATACAAACCATAAGATTTGGAATCGATGAGTAACAGTCATATCATGTATTTTGCCAGAATAAAATAAAAAACATTTTTTTTTCAAAGCGATTATATTTCATGACTTCATGCGTTCTAACTGTACTTAGAGCGTTAAATTTATTGCCTATACTTTGACATTCAAACCAAAATATAGACAAAAGCTGACTTAATACGTTCTGACAGTATTTTTTCTACCATGCCCGCTCCCAATGTGGAGCATATGGACTCTGAAAGGTATATACCTTCGTTTTTACACTCAATTTTATATAAATAAGCCTGTTCTGTTTGTCTTTTTATCAGTCGATAATGCTCGTGATGAGCGAAACCGGTCCTGATCATTATAAATATGTGGAAGTAGTACAAATGAATTGTGTTTTATTTTTTAAAATATAATGTCTTTCCACCAAGAATTTATATAAATTTAACTCAATTTTATATAAATAAGCCTGTTCTGTTTGTCTTTTTATCAGTCGATAATGCTCGTGATGAGCGAAACCGGTCCTGATCATTATAAATATGCGGAAGTAGTACAAATGAATTGTGTTTTATTTTTTTAAATATAATGTCTTTCCACCAAGAATTGACAGTTAACACCTTAAAAGTGAAGTTATCAACACCGCTTGTTAATCAATTGCTCAACATCTCTTCTGTCAGTATACTCACGATATTTTATTTTTAAAACCGTGTCATTTTTATTTATTTATGTTTTCATTAAACATTCATGACTAATTATTATTGAGCGTAGAAATAGATATTTTTAAGAGAATATTTGTAAAATTTAGAAGATTCTGTGGTAGTTAACTGGTTAATTTCTTTATTGTTTAATAGAGTTTTCAAAATTAAATATATCGCCGCTGTTGAGATGAACTAATTTCTTGATAAAAAATAGATTAGGATTTTACCAAGTCCACTAATATTTCTTGACAAATAAATGAACATTTTCTCTCATTAATATATGCCAGTATCGCAGAATCTCGCTCTTATACACACACTTTCCTAGAAAGTCGAGTAAAATTAGATTTAACAATGTATTAGATTGTGGATACTTAATAAATTAAATAATTCACATATTTAAAAATAGGATTGACAGTGTGATTATATATCGATTGATTTACCGCTGCAGTGAAACCCAACTTGTACTTTTATGTGACAGATGTCAGGGCATATTTTCGTGGCATTGATTTCGGACATGACGAGGCGTAATTTTTGCATAATTAATGATACGGAATCATTATGATAGATTGATGGCATAATGTGTATTGTACAATTTATACAAGTATACTTATTGCGCACGCTATGATAAAGCTACCGGGTGACACTTACAATGTGGAGATAACGTTTTGAAAATTATATGCACACTTGATTTTCTTTTTACATGTTGGATACTTCGGGAGGAAACGGACAAAACAGAACACGAAAGAAATGATATGTAGAATCAGAACTTTGACGGAACATAACAGCGAAGAATTAAACTATGATAATTCAGAACTGGTAGAAAAGAAAATATTTATTATTAAAGTTGTCGTATCTCTATATATCATAATATTGTATAAATTTTATAAATCACTATTGGTTACTTATTCACATTAAAAGAACAATTTACACAGTTTTTATCATGTCTGCTCTCAAAGTGAAGCATATGGTCTCATAATGGAGGATAAGTTTTCTACGAGAACTGCTTGTTACTACTCATTTGCTCAACCCCCTTTTTTTTTTGGAAGAGAGTAGGAATATAAGGCTATAAGTGGTTAGCTAATCGCTCTCGCTACACCCCGTTTTTTTAGGATGGATGTATAGTTTGTGTATTGCTAACTGCAAGGCTCAGTAAATAATTCATAAAAAGATGAGACATATCGGGGTACGACAAAAATGTGTGTTATGTTTTATTTTTCGCTTGTTCTGAATTGTCATAGTTATGCTCTTCGGTGTTATGTTCTGTCACAGTTTTGGTTCTCCGTATTCTCTATTATTATGTTTTGTTATTTCATGGTATCGCTTCATAGACCACAGTAAAAAACATGTTAAACATCTATGTACTTCATTCAAGACTTTATCATTGATTACTAAGATAATTTTATTTTATTTAATTACGTTTTATATTCAACCGAAGACGAGTTATACTGAGGTATTCGATGGGGAGTATCGTGTGTACCAAATATGTTTACACTGTTTTTTTGCACTAGTCTCAAATATATGTGTCAGTAGCGTTTTCACAAATCCTTATAGAAAGTTTTTTCAGAGAAGGATAAAAAATAATTGGTGCAACACAAAAAAATATTACAAGTGAATTCGTTTATTTTTTGTTATCTATTTTACTGACAGCTGGAATTTTGTAAGGTGAACTTTGTAAATACTGTAAAAAATCTCGCGTTTATATATTCGATATCTTAACCAAAATTATAAACATATTTAGCTGTAAACACAATTTAAAAGAGCTCAGCTCTATATCGATACCTCAGTTCCAAAGTGTAACAATTCAATTTGCAGTTTTGAGTTGAATATGTGAAAATGCTAAGAATACCGATATCTACCAGTTCCAAAATGTAACAACTTCTAATCTGTGGTAATTTTTGAATGATAGTTGTTATTATTATTCAAACAGTAACAACTATGAAATTCCTGTGGTAACCTCTGAAAAGTCAAGAAAAGTAGAAGATTAAACCTTCCCAAAGTCTTGTTTCTTTATTATCTCAGAACTATCTTTTAGAGTTGTTACACTTTGAAACTAAGATATCGATAATTACCCTCACAAAGTCTCATAAGATCTCTGAGAAAGCGACTTTGAACTAAGAATTTCTAAGAGAAAATTATGTAAAAACCTCTGAAAATTCCAATTATTAATATAAGAAAAAAATAAATACATCATTTAATAAGATCGTATAATTTCATAAAAACTACAAAATATCTGTGAATAGTAAAAAAATAAACCTGCCCAAAATCTTGTTTCCTAATTATCTCAAACCTATGCTTTTTTGTTGGTACACTTTGGAACTGATATATCGATATAATTTTCTGTTACATCAATCTTCCATTTTATTGAATTTTCTTGAAATATTGATTTTATCAATAAATTATCATAGTATCGAATTATTTGAAAAATATATTTATATTTATTGTTATATATTGTCGGGTAACCATGTATGCATAAGTCTTTGGCGTTCGGGACACGTAATTCAAAACCATCATTCACGTCACGACAGGGTAACCTGCTCATTAAAGATTCACACAAAAAGTGGGACAGAAAGCTTTTTATTGACATGCAATCAGATTTAATGGATACCTTTTATGAATTTTACACAAAAATACGATGACAAGGAAAACATAATAAATGTTACGTTAACCAGTTATAATTTATTGCTTTATAAACGATTCTCGTAAAGAGGCGAAAGAAATAGGGCTACTTTTAATCAAATACGATAGTAAAATCAGTACTTTATCTCTAAATAACTTTTTCTTTTTTGCATAAAAAAAGACCTGAATTTATTGAGCCAGTAACTATTTCAAGTTTCGATCGGTAAGAAATAATAAATGGTCAGTAACTATTTCGATTAATGGTCGTGGTCAGTTAATAAAATAAACGGTCAGTAATTTATATAAAATGGTCAGTTATTAAATTAAAAAGTCAGATATGTATATAGTTTCGTTTAGTAAAAGTCAGTTTTTTAATTTAACCTAACCTAACCTTTATTTATTGACCGAACATAATTATTAAATGACCATTTATCGAATAAGTTTCATTAAAAACAACCCTTTTCATTTTCCATTGAATTGCAACTGTGTAAATTGTTAAATACGAAACCATGGATATACAAATATTATTTCATATTTGAAAAAATCGTAATAAAAGAGGTAAATAAAGGTAATAAACATAAAAAAAAACTTTGTTTTATTTTTCATTATTGTGCATATTGAAAAAGCAATAAACTTTTTTTCTATTTTTGTAACTTGTATAATACAGTCATCAAGAGCGTGCAGTAACATTTTCCTCTTTCTCGCTCAATCACCTCTAAAGTGAATGGTGCAAGCGAGATATAAGGGCATGCTGGCGTTTGAACTTTTATCCTACTTGCTTATACCCAAAAAAAGTTGTGTGATAAATATAGAGATACATGAACCCTATATATATTAAAATGAATGACAAAAAGGTATTTATTGAATAAAGTAAATATCACATGGCTACAATAAAGCTAGTACAACTCAAATACAAATTTTCTGAATACAACTTTTTTACGAGAACTGCTTGTTGTTCAGTCGCTCAATATATTTTTCTCGAATCGAGTTAGCATAGAAGCGGGGGAAGGATGGGATTATTATTTAGCTAATTGCTCTATCTACCCTGTTTTAGGATCGAATAAGTGGAACTGATTCACAGACATTGACACATTGTATTGGGATTCAAGCTCGAAGACACCACAACCGAAGAGGACGACGCTGACTGCTTGGCTACAGGCCAGTCGTAGGCAACTGACTCACACTAACATATCGTTCAGATGTTAGTTGCTCGTACAACTGCATCATTTTTCCATAACATATAAATTTAAAAAAAATCGATAATCATTTTCATGTTGTCAAAATAAATTTAAAGTGCTACAATTATTCTGGTAATATTATTATATTGGTCAAGGTGTAGGTACACAAAAGCAGTGCGGTGCTGATGAGGTCTGAGTGGTAGGGGCTTAGCAGACGTCGCGGTTTCGCCTGCAGGTGACCGCCGCACAAAGACCACCCTAAAACACTCCCCGACTGGACCCGACAATGGCTGCTTTACCTTATGTAACGCCCACTCGATTGAGCCACGAATGCATATTTATTGCTGGACATGAACTCGTAAATAGCATTATTCCAAAAATATTTTATTTTACATATTACGTTATCTAAATTGCAAATAAATAATTGGATTTCCTTATGAAAGGATCAGGAAACAGTGTAATTAACTCATTCGCTGCGAAACTAATTACCTAGTAATTAATGCCGTACCGGTTGCCATACAGTTGCTAATTGCCTCAATGCGCGTCGGGCGTGCTCCTCACTGAATGAGTATACAAGACTTTCCAACAGTGTCTAAGATTTTTGTTAGTAAAATCAACTTTTATAGTGGAAAAAATGATAGACATTTCAATTAAAATAATAAAAAGCCTCTTGGCGGAAAGGCATTATATTTACAAAAATAATCCATAATTTTTTCCTTTCGTTCACGACGAGTGAAACCGGTTCTGTTCATTACATGATATAATTGCTGATTTTTTAAATGATGTGTTTTATTTTTATAAATATATTCTCTTAAAAAATATATACCTTATTTTCAATTCTGGGCCATTTCAAAGTGATCATATCGACTGTGGAAAGGAAAAAGGACGTAACACACACCAAAAATATTGTATATAACTATATTCTTATATTAATATACAATGTATCGACTATGGAAAGGCTAAAGGATTTATCCCTCCGTCTTTTCGAAATATTTTTTTTTTTCGACAATCACAATGTATACAATTTAATACACGTACTGTTTGGACTATACACAATATTTTGTGTGTGTGGGTTACGTCCTTTTTCCTTTCCACAGTCGATATTTATTTGTATTTATGAAACGCTAAATGAAATAAAAAATATGAATTAAATAAAATAAAAATATATAAATTGCATCCTCCCATTTAAAACACTAGGAATGTTACGTTTTATTAAACGAAAATTCTCGCTCATTTATAGATACCGGCCATGTTCATGAAATGAAATCATGAAATAAATACTCCTTTTTAAACATAATCACTTTCCACCAAGAATTGACAGCTAACACCTTAAAAGTGAAATAAATACTTCTTATTGCTCTTCAGTTTTATTAAATATGATTACATTAGATTGGTAAAAGAACATTTCATATTAAATTTTATTGTCCTTCAAATTGGGTGTAAAAATGTTTACTGTCTAATCAATGTTGACTTCAATCAACCCATTACCCATTAGTTTCCAAACGTTACGATACATCGCTCCATATTTTTAAATACAACCTTAGTATACCGTATCCCCTTATTTTATAAAATAATAGACACATTTTCGTATTGTAAACAATGTATTTAAACAGAAAATTAAATTCGCAGAACAATGACAATAAAGTGACACCGCCCCGTACTTACGGGGCGGACAGGGGTCTTCAAAAACCATCTACAGGCTCCTTCTATTCATGCAAATTTAATATGTAATATCTCTCCTAAGGCATTCAAGAATAATTTGTCATATTTGTTTGTTTACCGTTATTTGTTTACCGTTAGAAGTAAACAAAAAGCAGGCGATGCTTAGGGAAAGGATCACTAGTCCCTCGGCCTAGGAGATGGCGGTTGGTGGAACTTGCTGTGTTTTAAATTGAAATTGTGTATTTTAAAACTGTTTGTGTTTGTGTAACTGTCTTCGAGAAATTTATAAGTATAAACTAACTGCAATTAAAGAGAAAGTATACTGGATACGACAGGGTTTTAATGGAAGAAGAAGGAACCTGTGAATCATCCTTTGTCACCACGCTGGACTTGGGGAAAAGCGTGTTGACGCTCCACCTCCCCGTCGAGCAGTAGACAAATTACTCTCTCAAAAGTTTACTATATATTTATTAATAAATAAATTTTATTTTTCTTTTTCTGGATGAGTAAAAACATGAAATAGATACAATGACATACACTATAATTTTTTTCATAACTGGCGTTTTAGTTACAAATTTCAGTATGACTCAAATTTATTATACGAGGCAATAAATAATTAAATGTTTTAAATTTTCTCGGCAACCCCGATATGAGAATTGTAAATATCTCAATTACATAAAATTTCGTATCATTTATTATTAAATATATTCATTTATACGAAAATGACGGATATAAAATTATATATTAACTGAGATAGTTACAAGTTTTATTACTACGCACATTCAAGTTTGGAAAACACTTTATTTAACTAATTATAGATAAATAGCTGTAGATAGCATAACAATATTTTGTGGCGAGACATGACGCTGCAGATTACGAAATGTAATACTCGCCTGTACCAAGAAATTATGTTTGCCGTTTTCGTCAAAGTTATTGAATAAGCATAATCAATTGGCAAATAATATTTGACCGATATTTGATACTCTGCAGACGCTGCGTAGCAGGTGGACACTCATCAATGTCACGATGATGAAAGTAGGTCACAGACAGTCAAAAGTACACTATAAATAAACAACTGGATTCATTCTGTATCGACTGTCGAACGTATTTAATTCTATACAAGCAACAAAATTGGAATCATATTCCTCAAGTTGTAAAACATCATATATAACAAAATATTTTCTACTTTTCTCCTATGATATAGATTGAAATTGGAGTTGCCAAATATTTCCCGCTAACTCGTGGCTGTAATATATGGCAGATGATTCGTCGCTCGACCTAATCCCCACGGGGATGATCCGTCACTCTATATTCCATCTGCCCACCGCTGATAGTAGGTATAGTAATTTTATTACCAAACGTTTAGACTGTGCACTACAGATAACTTTTGACGGGCCGGATTTGAACCCTCGCTGTGTACCAAAGAGATTGTGTGTACGCTCTTTATGGCAGTGGCTCGCCGAATCATTTTCGTATACAGGCCAAAAGGTGAATATTAATTTACAAAAATGAAACACATTCTTCTGAACTAATTCTACACAATTTTATATGATCAATTATCAGTACCCTTTTTGCGAGCACATAGGTTGAAAATGTTCGCGTCGTTATCATCTTACCTGATAAATTACTTAACTACCTAATACATTTTGAAGAACGAAATACTTTATTATTTTATCCTATTATAATGAAGTTCTACCAAGTAAATGCCAATTAAATCAATAAATAGTATTTTTTATCGACTGAGGGTGCTTGATTGAATTTCAATGTCAAATTTCAGATTATACATATGCAGTGTTGACAAAGAAGCTGTGCGCAGAAAGAGATAATCGGTGTGTTACAGACAGACAGATAAATAATGACAAATATATAATTTAAGACATCGACTGAGGATGCTTGATGGAATTTCAATATCAAATTTGAATTATTCAGATTTTGTACACTTCCATGTATTTTTTCACTAACGACCCGGGTTTCAGATGTGGATGATGGGGTTAAATTGTTGCATCAAAACATGGGGGATCATAAATTATTTTATCAAGAAATTTTGGAAATCAATAGAGCCCAGTTAAATTCCTTGCCAATTCTGAACGAACAGCTCAATCTTTCAAGCTCTCCGTTGTTGTATCCTATATGTGAATGATTTCGTTAAAATAAAATATGTACTGATATTCCCATTTTAATAAATTCATTTCATGGTCACATAACAGCTGCCAATAAATGTAGAATGATTGTATATATTTACCCTTTCGTCGAATTGCACCCCGTCGAAACAAACAATGCTACTGTACAA
This sequence comes from Himalopsyche phryganea, assembly GCA_022494535.1. Taxonomy (NCBI): domain Eukaryota; kingdom Metazoa; phylum Arthropoda; class Insecta; order Trichoptera; family Rhyacophilidae; genus Himalopsyche; species Himalopsyche phryganea. The sequence goes on along the minus strand of JAGVSL010000133.1, from coordinate 5,478 downwards.
TTACTGTTAATTCTAATATTAGTTGGAAAACGGCAATTCGCGACTGTGTTAATGCGTTTGTTTACACAATAAGGATTAAGGCGATTCTCGAAATTTTAACTCAGGTATCATTGTGGATCCTAGATTTATAATATTTTATCTCGTAAATAATATTTTTCGTGTTTGTATCTTCTATATAAACGTGAGACACTGTTTACGCCGGTCTTCAATTAGTCGCCCTAAGAGATAAATCTTAAAGTAACGAGCCAGGTTCGCACATTTCAGTTAGGGACTGGGCATGTCTAAAATAAGAATAGTTAGCTTTTCAAGCTTACGTCGACATCACGAGCAATTCTTGGTAAGAACTGAACTTTTTTAAATGATTCAAAGACAATCATTCTCGTAAGGGGTTTTTCTTAAGTGTTTTCGCCACAAGAAAGCCCTCAGGTGACAGAATCTTTTTAGATAGCAGTACTTAGCTAGCTTACATGCGGGAAAGAGATATAAAGACTTAGTCTGTACCCACCCTAGCAATAACTTTTGCCAGAGAACTAGGAGTCCGCTTCACGGACTCTACATAATAGTTTTAGTAGGAAAGTAAAGGTTGGAAAAAAAAATTACTGTCTGCCAATTCGAATCCATTCGTAGAAGTGTATAATATCTCAATAATTCAAATATGACAAACATATATATAGTGTAATTATGCCCATGAGTTTCAGAAATAAAGTACATACGTCCGAGTAATGGCATACCACTGCGAATGTGTCTCAATGTACTCCTCCCAGGGTGACGTACCTCCACTGAGCTGTGGATTACATGATGTTGCCAGGTGGGGATAGACTGTCTCCCGAAATGTGCTGATAACGACACAAATTCACGAAGGGATCAGGCAACACTGACAGTGAGCTTATGCTATTTTTTTTAACCCTTTTAAGCCACGCTTAGTAGTAAAAATAATCGCTCAAATACAAAAACTGTGTACATACACCTAATTCACTTTTTGAATGGATTCGAAATAACGCGGTCTAAGAAAAATGACAAAAATTTGTTCCACTTTTTATTGTCAGAAAACTTAATGTTAAATGTATGGTAAATATCGAATACTCGAGACATGGTCTAAAAATATATTTTTCCCCGAAAGCTACAAAAAAATGATGTGTTAAGTTAGGTTAGATTGGGTTTGGTTTGGTTTGTTCTATCCTAAAACTTTTCATTTCACGTACTTTGTGAAGCGATTGCAATCTATCATGCCGGGCCGCCATTATTCCTTTCAAATAATATGCGTAATTTTATTTTGTAGGTTGCTACTTAACCAAGAAAATCTAATGACATTCCGACATGAAAGTTTGCGACAAATCATCGTTAAGCCTGTATTTCAACGTTTCCTTTCGTTATTCACGAATATTTTCCATATATTTATGTTCATAAAAGATTGTTCCACCATAAAACATTTAATTTTGTAAAGTTTTCGTCGAATAATATCACGGATAGACCAAGTTTCAAGTATCCGATATTTAGCAAATGTATTTGTTTTAAAACCATATCCGTTCCCTATTCGAAGCATATGGCCACCACGCGGTTCCTCCAAGCTTCTCTGTCCCCCACCAGCCTCCTCGCCTCCTCCCAGGTCATCCCAGCGTCCCGTAGCTCCGCCGAATACATCCTATGGATGGTCATCATCGAATCCACCTGGTTGGTAAAAGAGACAGGCAGGATTCAGGCTCCCCTGGGGTATCCGCAGCACGTGTCCAAGCCATGTCCATCGTCGCTTTTTTATTTTGGACGTAATAAGAGGCTGGTCCGTCCGCTCTCTTACCTCCGAGTTTCTGACAAAATTAAACCACCGTACCCCTAGTATTCGCCGCAAACATCTGTTTTCAATGTATTTTTTACTGTCAATTTAATTGAAATTGGAAGCATTGAAATTATATAATGTCATTTATAATTATGTAACTATTGCCATATTGCTATTTTTACCCTATTGCAATAGAGAGTATATTGTGTAAGTAAATACCAATTCAATTGATTTTTCTTTTGCTGATACCGTTACTGAACAGGATGGCACAATACAAAGATTTAAACTACCATCAGAGTTTGGGAATAAATTCATCGATGAGGAACGACAAAATTCTCCTGAAGATTATTCTAGATCAAGTTTCCGTTAGATTGATGCGAGTTCTACAACTGGAAGCAGATTGTCTTATCACCTGCAGTCAACTTGAGAACTAACTTGACCATTATAACGATTCAACTTGTCACTTTAAATTAACGCTGATTGGTTTCTCGTTAGCCCTGCACCACGGTTTCTTCCAGGAAGAACTGTATCCCACTGCCATATATATCGAGACTATACCGACAGAACAAATAGAGTTTTCGATGATTTTCTCTTTTAAAAGTCAAAATATATGCAATTTAACGCTAGAACTAGAACGCATGAAGTCATAGGCGTTGAAAAAAAATACTGTATTAAGTCATACTGTTTTTTTTTCTAGCAAAAAGCATGATAAAACATTAACTCATTGATTCCAAATCTTATGATTTGTATGCAAAAATGATTATTCTTTATTATGAGCAAAAAATCTTTTTAAATTACCAACAATTGTTCTTGGGAGAGAGAGTACTTTGAATAAAAAATAATGCTTTAAATGTGATTACGTCAGAACTTGTTTGAATGAAAAATGAAAGCTCATTGCCTCATTTATAAATTACTAGTGAGTACCCGGCATGCGTTGCAATTCCGCTCAAAGAAAGAAAGGGTTTGTGTTTTAATTCTGTTTATTGAACTGCTTTTGGGTTAGAGGTCTGCACAGGCCGAAATTTCATAGACTTATCCGGTTCGAGCCCATCATCTTCAGGTCTGGCCCGACCCGAACCCGAGTTTCAATATCACACTTGTTATAACACAATATTTTTGTTTTTCGTCTGGTGCGTACACGAATAAATCAGAAGGTTTTTCCTAGATGGCGCTGTATGTACGTATTTGATTCTTTTTTTCAATTTTAGATTTTCAATTTTTCAATTTCGTATGAATGGTAAAGGAACGCGTAAAGGACAAACAAACATTTATTTTATATAATATTCCCCGGCATGATCATGATAAGTCTTTCCTGAAAGTTTCGTCGCGATCGGTTGAGTAGTTTAGGAGCCTATAAGATCCGGACAAATCAACAAACAAACAAACAGACATTCATTTTTATATATATAGATAGATTTATAAGTTTTATGCCTAGTTCATACGTTGGGCGAAATAGATAGTAGCGCTCCGGTGGTGTGTTTTGCAACTAAACCAAATGTCATTGATGATATAAAAATATTTCAATCAATAACTACAATGACGTCCTTTTCCACTTACACGGCCTAAAAAAATTATAACTATGATATTATGACGAAGTACGAATTTTATTAAAAGGTATTTTCGCGATTTGCATCGTGCGTTTGGTTAAACTGTTTCATGTCAAATCAATGACACAACCTGCCCTGGACTATCCCGCATCTTAATCTAAATAAATCAAGTAAAATTTGACATCCGAATAAAAATCACCTTTTCTACTGTCATGTTGACTGCTTAACAATTCCCTACCTAGCCGAATTCACGCACTCGGTAGATAATTTGCCTAATTCATGAATGAGGCAACGGGCTTTCACTTTTCATGAATTAGGCAAAAATTTTTCCCGTTTCATTTAATAAGCAATTTCACACATTCGATGTGACATGTATAATAATAAGAAAGCGTGAGAAGATTACCAAAAAGTAATATCCAACAAATACGAAGCTAGTGCAATAGACTCTCCGCTATTTTTGATTGACGTTTGACGTCATTTTGTTCCATCAATGTTTCATGCGAAACGTCAAATACTATAACTAAGCTAATCACTGAATCGCTGTGGTATGGTATTCATTTTCTAAACGATTACAACAGCAAAAAAATAAGATGGCGACGGAAGAAATTCCGAATTGAATGTATCGGTTAATTATTGATAATGGAATTACCATCAATCATGAACGGCGTGGATAATATAGGTACCAAATACAATAGAAACGCCGAGCATCTGGTAAATATCGATACGGCCAAGAAATGTATAATGGTGCTCCCCCGCAGCCGGCGCCGGGCGTCGCGTCGTGCGACTGACGCGTCGCTATTAATTTTTCCCGCCAACAACGTCTGCTTTTGGCGCGAAACCCAATTTTTAAAGTGGATGAGAACTTGCAAGGCTAGAGGCGTGCTTAACGTCACGCGAGAGTTTCATACCATATTTATATATTCTTCATTTATTAGTTGATATATTCCAGCTGCTTTACTTTCAAAAATATCTTGATAATATATATTTTTGTCCGTAACACATTAAAAGTAAAAAAGCTTAGTAAAACTATTAATAAAAAAATCACAGCAAAATACTTGCGTGTATATTCTTATTATCGATTATTATGCAGTATAAAAGTTGAATGAAATACAGTAAAACCTCTATATGACGAGTATTCGTTAAAAACGAATGTCCGTCATATAATATAATAACAGACTTGCCCAGTCTATAGGCGTAGACGTAGAAATCTTATTATTATCACATATCACATGTAGGTATGAAATTTTCTCATGACCTAAGCTCCCGCGCTGTATTTAAACAATACGCACAGTTCCGAAGTGACGCAAACAAACAATAATCAATCCGTGAGTATGGAAACTAAAGAACAGCTAATTTAGATATTCAATATTTCAATTTCAATACCGTCATCTATGATGGGCGTTCCCAATAGTATAATATAATAAAATAAGTTATATTAATTCGCCATTTTATAAAACAAACAATACAATACAGAGCAGTGAAGTTTCCATATATGGATTAAAAATATGTTCTTGGGAAGTGGTTTACGCATGTTGAATCATCGGCCGGCTCACATTAAAACTCTGTCATTAATGTATTGTCATGCGCAAAACTTTACTTAAGGTCCGTGGCTCATGGATTTATGATTGTATACCAAAAACGGAATGTTTTAACAATGTTCAAATTTCTCCGTTAAATTCAAAATTTTTTGTATCGAGGTAATTTATATTGGGATTTTACTGTTTTGTCATTGTCGTGGTTTTTAAGTGTATCCAATGGATTTGACTCACTTTTATACTTACAATAATGTGAAAAAAATGGAGTTTGAAAAAAGCGTCTTACATTTTTATTTGATAACTAGTGGGAACGCCCAACATAGATGGCGGTATCGAAATTGAAATACTGAAAGTAGCTGTTGTTTAGTTTCCATACTGACGGACTGATTGTTGTTTGTTTGCCTCGGGTTTGCGTCTCGTCGGAACTGTGTGTTTATATATATATATATATATATATATATATATATATATATATATATATATATATATATACCTCGGACGCTTAGGTCATGTGAAATTTTCATAAATAAATGTGTATGCGATAATAATAAAACGTCCAAATCTACGCCTAAATACCGGTCTGCGCTGTTACATATAAGATATATCAAATTTTGTTTTATTC